>CM067592.1:2923947-3284453 GCA_034336665.1 Luscinia megarhynchos | reverse complement strand
TGCCGCGCAGAAACATACCAATACCGCATGTTCATCAGCGGCTTTCTTGCCCCCTGCGTTTGATTTTTCAGAAATGTTCTCAAAACGGCCTCGCCAAATCCAAAACGCAATATCAAATGCTGAAGGACGATTCCAATCTCCCAGCTTCAATTGAAAAACCTCGTAGCGTTTCTATTTCTAGCAGCCTCTTTCATAAGTTCCTGTGGGAAGTGCATACAAGGATTTCCTCCTTAACTTAACCGGTTGGGTTTTAGTCCAGTATGCTCTCGTCTCTTTTGGCTGATATCCCCGGAGTTCTCAAATTTTAATCGATTCCCTGCTAATTAAAGCCGTACCCGTCTCCATCCCCTGAAAAGTGTTCATGCCAGCTCGGAATGTTTGGAGAAACTCTAGTCCAGCCGTAGTTCTTTACCATGGTGGTGGCAGAAAGAGTTGAACAAACGATATTTTAAAATTCCAATGAAAAATCATTCCGTGATTCTCCAGCCAGGAAGATAACGGCTATAATTTCGGGCGATGTAAGATGCAAAACAATTAAAAAATAACAAAAACATAATTTGATTCTCAACATCTGTGTTTTGCAAAACAAAGAAGCGCAACAACTTCAGTAGCTGATTTCTGTCCCTCCTGGAATATAAGAACTGCAAAGTATTTTCTTTAACGGAAAGGAGAAGCACAACTTCAGATTATATATCCTTTCGTGATCCTCAAAGCCCACCTCTGCATTTAATCCTAATCAATGAAGGAATCGGCAATGCTTTAGAGCACATTGCTATAGAATCTACAGCAACATTTCCTCATTCAAAACAGAAATTTGGAGCTCTTTGAATTGGAAGGGACCTCCGTGTTAGCTCCTTTACATCCCTTTTGTGCTCCTGTTAGCCAAGGGAAGGGACACCTTTCACTAGACTGAAGTGGCCTCAAATCTCCCCATCCTTGCTCTTTGAACACTACTCCTGGGATGAAGTCCAAAACCCCTTGAGCTACCTTGTTGAACATGCAGAATTCCATTGAGGCTAGGAAAGTAAAAACTTCAATTTAGCCCAAGTCCCACACATGGCTGACCATTCATTATTAGTGAAGCTTTTAACAGCCACCTTCATCATACTCTTGTCTGACTCCCTCACCTCTGTGGGCTTTGGCTGCATCTGCTTTCCACGGCCACCTGCAGTTTCTCCTCAGCATGTAATGCATTTCTGCTCAGCTTCCTGCTCAGCTCCTGTCACAGCGCTCCTCTCCTTAATGCCATTGGCGTATCCTGGTCTCTGCCCGACAGCTGCTCACAACTTTCTCTCCTCTCGCTGGGCTCTGCCCTAATGCTTTCAGGATCTGTGACTCCTGCCGGCAGGGCTGATAACGACCGAGCCGCCAGCTGCAGCAGCCTCCGATGCTGATACCTTCAAAGCTAGTAAAGTGCATAACGTGCCGCCCCAGACCTTGAAATGCACCCAGTGCCTTTAAAAATCGAAGCGGCTGGTCCTTCGCATGATCCATCTTCTATCTCATCTTTTTCCTCCAGTTTCCACCCGTAGATGTCTACAAGTGGCCTCTTCCTGAATGTCAGCTTGTTGTTTCATTTCCAGCGGGTGCCCTTCATTCTTTGCCGAGAGGCCATTGGCAGCAAAAAGCAGCTTAATCCCCACCTGAGCCTATGCAGCAGATAAAGGAAAAACTCCCACCAAACAGCATTACATGTGCCCGGAAATGTTTTCTTGCAGCATCAGCAGCACCAAGCCTCCGAGTCGTGAGCCATTAAACTTAGTTTTCCTCTGGGTTCTCGGGCTCATCAGCATGTTTATTAACAAAGCAGTTGGGTGCAGGCAGCGCAATGGCCTGAACAGCTTCTTAAGAACTAAAATTAAGAATGGTTGTGTTGAGCAGTTTTTCATGGGAAAGATTTTTCCCCTATATGGAGCTATCACACCAAGCAGGATACAAAGCACAGTGTACAATAACAGAAAACTCAAGGTAAAGACACCCTGGCCTCGGACAAAGGCAGCTAAAATATAAAACCCTGGTGCATCTGGTAGCAAGGCAAGCTCATTGCTACCTTTGTCTGCTCTTTTTCTCGTGCACTCTCGCACCCAGTCAGATATCTGTCATCAGGGGCTCCAAAAGTTTATAAATTGCACCAGGATAGTGAACACATAGTATATGTGAGTTTTATCCACCCTCTGAAAAAAAGCATTGGGACCTTTTAGAAGATTGAAAAATTAAGCACAAGAACCACCTCAAACATTGGGTATTTTTATAATACTAAGGAAATACTATATATTTTATAATACCATACTATACATTTCTAATATTTGCAACATTCTCTATTTTCTAGTTGTGGTGGATAAGTGTTTTCCCCTCCAAAAATAAAATTATTATTACTATGGCTATAAAGAAAAATGCTTTCTTTTCACAAGGCTACAGAGCAGTTACAAGTTCTGATCAAGATTAAATTTCCGTTTCGCCACCATAAATCATCAAGGTAGGAGTCTCAAAAACAAAGCAGCCCCTTCCTTCATTTCCCAAACACTTTGATGGAAAAGTCTCCACTCCATTCTTACATAGCAAATATATTGTGAAAACATAGAATTTTTCTGGGTTGAGATAGCTTCTGCAGAGATACAGCATGGATTTCAAATGAAAGACTGACAGTCAATCTGAATAAATACCTTGGCCTCGGTGTAGCAGCTTCAGTAATAATGAAAAGGCTAACATCAACAAAACCTACCATTTGGCGACTTTTAATCTGCATATATGGCACATATGTGACTAAGTTTGTATTAATTATTGTATAGGGACAAAGTTCGCCGCCCAGAAAACTCGTAGTCAGCTCTTCCCCCTCAGAACTTGCAGTGCAGTCCTCCAAACACCCTAAATTTTACTTTCGAGGTAGTCCGAACACCCAAGCCATTTTTACCAGAACCAGCTCAGCTGTCACAGACAGATTATAATTTCTCTTCAAAAGTTAATAATTTTGCAAGTTAAGGTTAAGGATAACTCAGACAAAAAGCATTATACTCTTGCTGGGTTGGGGTAACTGCTTGCAATGTAGATAGCCAAGCTTTATATTTTAACAAAGGCATATCATTTCTCTTTCTCTTGCTTCCAGAAAAATTCACTTTTGTTCAAAAGGTGTGCATGAACAAAGTGAACAAAGTACTTCTGTTTAATCAAAACATGTGATAATTAACAGAGTCCAAGTACCCTTATCTTGGGGAACAAGAATAGAAGGTAGCAATTTCATCACTCTTTCAAGTCTGTGCTTGTGCTACTGGGTGGGAGGATCTGTGACAGCTACGTAATTCACTTCTTGCCATTTCAGGAAGTAATTAGCAAGTTGGCTACATCTCCGTGGTTATTAGCATGGATGGTGCCTTTGGATTTTAGGTAAGGTGGTAGATGGATGCTGCTTCCGCTTCGAAAGAAAGGTTAATGGAACATTTGTCCTGCAATGAGTGAAACTTTGAACGCGCGATAAATCAACTCTTTCAGCCTCTAGGAAACCATGGCATGGGTGTCTTCTTTCAATTTCAAAAAGTCATTTATGGAAAAATTTTGCTAATCACAATTCTACAGGATATAGGTAAGCAAGTTTCTTTTGCCTATTCATGGGGCTGAGGTAATCATGCTCTATCACTTTTGTACACTTTGCATTGCTAATTAGAAACTGCCATATGTTTGCGACTTCACTGTGATGTGCAGCCCCGATAATCATATAAACTCTCCTCTTTGTCGACAGTCGCCATCCAAAGTTGCGGTATTGCTAAGTCTTGCAGCCAGAATCAGTCAGGATCTAAAGGTTCAGATCTGCACCCCACAGCTCTTTTAGAAGGGACTGGAACTCCAATCAAAGCGTGCCAGCGATCTCTTTGCTATAAGGGAGGAGAGAAGAACTCTAAAGGAAGGAGATATTGCTCCAGTTTCATTTTGGGTTAATATTAGTGTATAATTGTGGCCTGAAATAAGGACTGAAGAGCTCAGCTCTGAGGATATCCTCTTCTGTCAGCAGAAGAACCATCTAAGCTCTTTTGCTGCTTCAAACTACTAGATGAATGAGTCAGAGGGTTGGTAGGATCAAAACAAGGTGAAGCAAAGATTTTTGATGGAAACAAACCAAAACTGCCATTGCTGAATTGGAGGTACGAGGTATGGCATGAAGCTGAAAAACAAACCCCTTTGTGTATACAGAGACAAAAGCACTTCTAATAATGGTTGCCATTCCTTGGCTGACTCCTTTCAAGAGCTCTTTGAACATAGCATATATTATAAAAATAATTTTTAATAAAAATATTTCATTATTGTCCCCGCTATTATTCCTACTATCATTATTATTACTATTATTATATGAATTATACCACAGAAATGTTTCTTTGTATTGTCACATTTTATAAGAAAAGGCTTCTTTGTCTTCCTTCCCTCGCCTTTTAATCTGACTACCCAAAGTGCTTTCGTAGAAGAACAAACCATAAGGTCCAAGCACTTCTATATAGTTTCTTGGTTATTTTTCTGACTCCAGCATTGAGCAGATACACAATTAATCCTCAGAGATTCTGGAAGAAATAGAAGGATATTATACTGATACCTTTTATCCTCCATTGACCCTTTATTCAGTGAAGTAGCGATGGCCAAGGAAGGAATATATTTTACTTCTAACACAAAAGTTAATTTGAGTATGGGAAATAATAAATTTGGAACCATGAGCAGCTAAGGGTATTGGTGTTTTTTGTATGTGAACACGAGGCAAGCATAGATCTCTCTATGACAGCACACAGAGTCAACACCTTCTCTGTCCCTCTTCCAGCCATGGTGTAAACTCTTTAAGCTGAGCTTGAGGTGTCGGAGAAATAGGAATCACAGAATCACAGCACTCTCATAGCTGACCACACTCAGCTGTATTTAACTCTTCTCGACCAACACTCACCACATTTTGCCGTAGGTTTTACTCATAATAAACAGAGTAATTTGTTTGTTTTCTTTTAATTTCTAAAAACTATGGGGAAAAAGGATGTCATATCACCAACGGGATCATCAATTAAGGTAATTCTGATTTGATAAATTGCATAAAACTCGAGAATGAAAAACAGCCATGAAAGGTTAAAAAGAACACTTAAACAGTTTTCTTCTTTGAGATGGACAATAGCCCCAGGAATCCCACACAGTGGTACAGGTAATTGTCACTGTTAGTTTTGACAACAGGGATCAACTTTGGAAAGAATTTTTTCTCACTGACTGGTTTCTGAGTGAATGCATGACATGCTTGACTGGGTTTTTATGCCTCTCCTGTCCCAGAAATAACACCATTTTTGTTTTATTTCATTCCCACTTATGCTCCCATTCCCACGTATTTGTTTCTACAGGATCCCTTTTGACTTTTTGAGCTTTGAGTACTATTTTTTATACTTAAATTATTAAACTCAGTAACCTGGTAGGCAGCTATTCCGTGTTAGGGTGGCTTAGTTTTCCTTTGGAATACCATTGAATCAGCTTGAAAAACTGTACAATGGACACCAGAGAGCCAAAATGAGGCTTGGAAAAGGGCAGAAATGAAGATTGGGATTTCCCATTTTTCTTCACAAATGAGTTTTCAGATTTGGCTTATTTCATCTCAGCAAACTAGACTATTTCAGAGTCTCCAGTGTCTGTTCCTAGCAGGTGATAGCTCATACATCATTCCTTGTCCATTCTTTAGGGTAAAGAATAGCTCCAGGTATTAATAGCTACATAGAGACACTAATATCTACATCTATTAATATATTATAATATTAATAGCTCTAAATAGATAGTTCTATACTTGATCTCTACACTATTTCCTCCTCTGAGCCTTCCCAGCATGGTGAAGCAGGGGCTCGTAGCTGTAGCTGCTGTCTGGCACTGCTGTGCCTGAAGTGAACCTGCCAGCAGAGCTGCTGTGTCTGGTTTTATAGGGGCATGTGGGATGGACACAGATCACTGCATTGCCAAGGCTAAAGCGAAAGCCAAAATTCTCTTCAAGATGCTCTGACCAACACCCAAACTTTGAGGAGATATGTGGTGACTTGAGAGGGGAGATGATGTCTGGGGTACCTACTCTAAAAAAAAACATTGTCTGCATTGGCTTGTCTAATGTTTCTTGTATCAGAGATGTTACTGAAAGAAAATTTGTAGATTAAGCAATGTCTCCCTGGTGCTTGAAAATGGTAATCGAAAAAGAAGTCACTTGACGTAAACAGCCCTCAAAATAATTTAATGAGTTATATTGTAAGAAAAACTGAATGTTGGACATTAAGATTATGACCAGGATTTTAGTGGTGATTTCCCTTGAGTACAGAGAGAAAAATACAAGTTGTTACTTTGATAATTTCTTGCATAAAGTCTGAAAAAAAAAATTGGATGCTTTATGAACGTAAAATTCAAAGAAAGAAATTTTAACATTAGAACAGATCATGTATCTGAGTAACATAGCATGTTTAGTATAGGCCCAGACTACTCCCTTAACAAGAAAAATACTGAAGTTCTCAACAGAAAGAAAAAAGTTTCATAATGATCTGAGACTTCCTTTAAGACAAACAAATCTCAGACTGCAATGCTCAGATTATCCAATTATCATCAATGTGGACCTTAGAGGGAAAATACAGCCTTTTAAAAATAAATATCTCAAAGAGAAATGGGATTATTTTTGGTTTTCAAGACAAATTGTTTCCATCAGAGACAGAAAAATTTGCTGTGATTTTCCAGTCTCCCCTCTCTGTACTTTCAAACAAATTGCATTTCCTTTCACAGTAGGATGAAGTAGTAACACTAACCAGAAGGCATGTTATTGCCTCCTTGAAATCTAAACTAACTGAGCAGTTTGGGCACTTCTTCCATTCTTAATTTTAATTTCCTAATGCTACTCCCTACTTTTCTATGCATGACTTATTTTTTTCCCTTACTATGGAAGAACCTACACTGCCAGACACATGACAAGGATCTTCTTTCTTTTGCCACCTTAGCAAAGATTGTGCACAGAAAGTCTCACTCTTAATGTTCCTCTACCCAGGGGTACCACAGTGATTTGTGAGGGGTTTGGTTCTGACAAGCAGTCAGACAAGGTACCACAATTAATCTTCAGGCATCTAGGTTTAGAAACCTACAAAGCATGCATCTGTATGCAAGGTAGGTAGCTAAAATCTCCTTAACTGTGAGGTGTGGATGCTATCTAATTGTCCATACTGGATATCTGATAGGCTCTTGGGAATATTCTCTGGTTCTCATTCACTACACTAGAAGGGCTTTGGTGATCCACAGATCCTGTGTCACTCCCACGGAGGGACAGATACCAGCCACACATGACCTGTGGAAGATCCACAGCCTTCTGGGTCAGGATCCTGAGCCCAAGCAGGACTGCAGGGCACAGAATCCTTCACAGAACGTTTTAGGTTGGAAAAGAGCCCTGATATCACTGAGTCCAATTGTTCACCCAGCGTTGTCAAGTCCACAACTAACCCATGTCCTCAAATGCCACAGCTACAGGGCTTTTAAATCCCTCTAGAGATGGGGTCTGGTGATTCCACCACTGTCCTGGCAGCCTGTTCCACTACTTAACATCCTTTCAGGGAAAAGAAATTATTTTATATTAAAAAAAACCTTCTCTGAAGCAAGTTGAGGCCATTTCCTTTTGTCCTGTGCCTTGGGAGAAGAGCCCCAACACCCTCCCTGGCTGCCCTTGCCTGTCAGGGAGTTGTGCAGAGGCAGAAGATTCCCCCTGAGCCTCCTTTCCTCCAGGCTGAGCCCCCACATCTTCCTTGGTCACTTCTCATCACACCTGTGCTCCTGACCCTCCCCATCTCTGTTCCATTCTCGGGACACACTCCAGAGGATCTCAAATGGCTCCCACAAACTGCGGTGAAAGAAGTGAGCAAAAACCTGAATCTCCACTCTTAAATCTCCCTGAATCTCACATAATTGGAACCAAGATAAATGATTCATGTGCAGATATTATAATTTGAATCCCTAAATATGAGCCTTAGTCATACAGAGTAGTCATAATCTCTGCTCTTTTTGGTGTTCATAAGTCAAAATGCTCTACACCAAAAGTGACTATTAGTCCCTTAATAATGCAAATAATACCAATAGACGGTAAAATGAAAAATAAAAGCACAACTTTAAGGAAATGGTTAAAATGTATGCACCAGGATCCTTGTACATCATTCATTTCTTGTTTTGAACAATGATGAATATGGAAAACAAACACAGGCAACATTGCTACATCTACATAATCAGTCTGAATACCCTTGGGAGACAGTCCTTGGAGACAAATTGATCATTTTATATGAATTTTTTATCCCATCTCAGATAAGGCTAATAAATATATGAAGAATGATGAATGAAAGAAGAAAAAAAAAAGGAAAAAAAAAAGAAAATGTTGGGACTTGCTCAGTCCAATCTTAATATTTAATTTTCTATATAAAAAAGAGAATGAAAATTAATTTAGGGATGGTCTACACATGCATTTGTGTTTTATATAAGAGCAGAAATGTTTTAGAAACTTTTTGTACCTTAAATATAAATGTGAATACAACTTTTATGGCAAGATGCCTTAACCCAGACCTAGCAGATGTGTCTCACCTTTGTCTTCCTTAATTTTTAATCAGTTTTTATTTCTTTTGCTTTATCCTTTTTCATTATTATCTTCAAAAACAAATATAATCTTTATATCAGCATTTTTTGATATGTGTTATATAAACCTAGAATATTCCCAGCTATATATTTTTTTTTTGTCTGAAATTCACCCCCCACCCTTCCAACATCTTATTAAAGATGAGTAAATGCATTTTATTTGATGCATTGGTGAATGCGCGACTTCGTTAGGAAACCTCATGGAAATTCATGTGCTTAATGCTAGAGTGCTTTCCATCCCACACCCATTTCAATTAGAGTTTGACATTGACACAGCCTTAATGCCCTCAACTGCTCATTTGACACAATCTCATGCAGTGATATCTCACCGAAACAGAGAAGCTGCTCTCGCATCTCGTTTGCATTATGTATTCATTTTAAGATTAGTCACATGGTTAATGAGCATCTTGGAGCCTGTCCAGTTCTCTGCTCTGTGTCGTGCTTCCTTTCCTGACACTCCACTTGCATTAACTCTCTGTGATGTTGCCAAAGACTGTGCAGACTGTAAATTGATCTTAGCCATTCGTTCCAGAAAATTATCACATCCACTGCCATTTGGATTTTATGCCCATTGTTGACTACAATTAAATATTAAATGTGTGCTAAAATAATTTCATTTTCACAAAGTGCTAAGCTCTGATTTTTTGCTTCATAAAGTCTGATACTAATTTTCCCCTTCCCCTCCCCCTTTACTTACAAAAGCATTATGTTTCTGTCTCAAAATTTTGAATTGCAATGCTTGTAGCAAGCCTAAAATATAGCCATTATACCCATTTGATCTTGAACTGGCATTAAACTCAAAGTGACAGCATTAAAATTAGCAATTCAGGTAGCATTTAACTTTTTAATCAATGTTTGTTCTATATTTTAAATGAATACTGACACATCTATCTCTGCATTTATGTGTATGCACACTTATTTATATCTATACATGACGTCTGCAGTTTGAGTTTCTGAAAATCTTATCAGCTTTTCCAAACTAAGACAATCAGGTGAAATAAAAGAAAGTTTCTGACATCTGAAGGGAACAGCTATTGTACAAATTTATTTAGACACTTTATGTCTGTTCCACAATGTACAGGGAATTTATTCCAATAAACTCTTATCGGAATAAAAAATGTTCTGTGTACTTGGAAAAGCAAACCAAAAACCATTAACAGAAGGAAAAAGAAAAGAAAAAAAGAAAAAAAAAACAACAAAAAAACCAACGTTTTCCTTCAAATAAATTTACAGTATTATTCTTTGAGAAAATCTTGCACTTTTGTGACATCACAACATCCATTAAATTCTTCAAAAGTGTAGGTATTCCTTTCATAAATCATAAATATAGAGAAAAAAGTAAATAATTCTAGACCTATTTGCATGGCCTTTTCAAGATCAAAATTAATCCATTTGAAGTATAGGTATATATAGCACACAAAACTACAAACATATCTACCCTATAATGTAGAAACTGAAATATCTTTTTTTAACAAAAATTCTGCATCACTTCAAAGTAGCAGCAGGCAGCTTTCTGTGATCAAGATGCCCTGTGATATTTCAGAAATGTCAGTGGACAATGGAAGAAAAAGTTACAAGTATGAAGCACCATTATATTTTTCTTGTATATTTCTATCACATTGCTAGAGATGTGAGTCATTGCAGGAAGAGAAAACTCTGATGCATTGGTAACATAATGGTGAAACACAATGAGAAGGAATGATAGGGAAAGTCCATGTTCCTGGGGACTCTCACAAAAAATGGTGAAAAATAACACCCTGCATCTTCAAAGCTGCAAGATCATTGCTGCACAACATTTAGGATAAATCCCTAAGTGTGTGTTCAGAGGCGAGCAGAATTGGGAAGGGGAAGCACATTTGGCAGCATATCAGACTGAAAGGACTCTGCATTCTCTGGTCATCAGTATCACTGAGCAGTTTTTTCACTATACCCTCATGTTGGATTAGATTTAAAATAAAATAAAACAAAATAAAATAAAACAACAAGACAATTTATCTCCCCTTAAAGCTCATTATATTATCAGTTTATAGATAAAATATAAAATGCAAGTAAAATAAGGAGGAAAAGAAAAACCTTCTAAGAAGCTTCACAAGCCAACTGCCCACGTGTATGCTTCTATAAGGAGCAGACCAGGGCATAAAACATGTTCATTATACAAGAAAATAAATTCTGAACAATTCTTTGTATTGAAAAGTTTGAGATTTTATGAAAATAAAATTTGAAACCCAATTACCAGCCATTTATTTTTAAGTCAAATCAAAAAAACTATTGTAAATTCCTGGGTTAAGGATTTTTATGTGTTCCTAATTGACCATACAAGATGGTTTTATGCAGCTTTTGTATTTTGTGACTGAATGTAGTTTGGCTCTACTTTCCAACTAGAATGTCAACCAGATTGTATCAGTGCTATGCTCATCTGTTTTGGGTACAGTTTATTGTCACTTATTTTTACCTAGATGACAAACTATGTCACAGGGATCTACAGAAGTGAAAAACAGCTGAAATTATTTTTCCATTTCCATGCCAATGCTGAAAGTGGACAATGAAAAGTTAAAAATGACAAAGTGATTATCAATATTCTGGTAGCCCCAGAGTCATCAAAAATTTTCCCTTAAAATTGAAAGTGATAGAATTCTGGGATTACAATTATGCTGTTTACAAGGGCCCCTCTATTTCACTACCCCCTGCCCATCTTTTTGTTTTAGGAGAATTAGCAAAAGCCCCATCAATGGCAAGGAGGTGCAGCATCAAATCTGTCAGCACCATCTCTTTAAATCTTGGCTAAATTTGCACAGTTAAGCATCATGGTCACTGTCAGCACAATTTCACACCATAGAAAACAAAGAGAGTGCAATAAACAGTGCAAGAACATCAGAAAAAAATTAGGTAGGTATTTATTAGATTCTTATCCACATGTCAAGCAAATGAGACAATCTACTTTATGTTAATGCTCAGCTAGAGAACTGTAATCTCAATAGTTTGGTTAACACTGAGGATCTGTGGATTATCATTTAAACACATTCTAGAACTTTTTTCTGGACAATATCACTCATTCAGTGACCTCCACAGAAACCTCTGCTCCTTAAAAATGCCCAGGGAAATAAAACTGCAGATATGCAGAGCTAGCTATTTCCAAAGAGGTATCCAAAAAAAAGTGAGGCCAATGTGCCCATAAAAGTTCAGGACAGCCCATAGGTTCCGTGAACAAGATTAAAATTGCTGAGAAATTGAAGTTGCCCAAAATGGAACAAAGGAAAGGCAATACATTGATATTCAGAGAGATCAGGGATATCAGAGAGACAAGAAAAACTTTGTTTAATTCTCTGCTTTCTCTCAGCCAGCTTGAATGTAGATTTCATATGTACCCTGTTCTGCAATTTTTGCATCATCTGCTGTTTGGCTACAATGAGAAACAAAACTCTGACTAGAGAAATCACTGCTCCAATTCTAAATGATAACTTCCTCATGACACAAGGAATAACCTTTTCTCTGGTGAGTCAACACAGTCTTGGCCCTGGGAGTGCTCAGTTTGGATTCCCTCTTTTTTCAGATTGATGGTCTAAGTAGTAAAAATATCCTTACCAGTGGATGTGTAACTAAGCATAAGATTAGTTCTGTGAGTTGAGACCAGTAGCATAATAGTAGTAAAAACAATCTCAAAGGTATAAATTTTTTCAGTCATTCGAAAATTATGTATCAGTTGTTATAGGTGTGGCAGCAAGTGATTCCTTCTACTTACTTCTTTTCTTTTGGTTTTATGTTCAATTTTAAGGTGTTGTACTACAAATTTACCCAAGAAGAAACATACATATGTAGCCCAAGATTATTATTTTCTGTTTAGTATGTGTTTTGGAGTCCAGACAACAATAAATCTTTTTCAGGATGTCCTCATCCTGTTCTGAGAAAGAAATGCTGAAGAGAAAAACTCCTACTTCCAGTTCTGTGTCTAGCCAGCAGGGTGAGATGGAATTCAATAATTCCCTGTTCACTTTTGCCCTCTCTCCTCTTCCTTAGTGTTGATTTTACTGAGTAGAAACACTTTCTCACTCAAGGAGACCTTCATCCTGATCAGGTCCTCTAGGCATTCCTGCAGTGTGTATTTAGAATGCACCATAAGCTCTCCTTCTCTCTGTGATTATCTATTATTCATATTGTGGTGGTGTCTAGAGACCAATAAGTTAAGGTTATGACGTGATACAATATAGGGATAAATGCTGATGGCAGGTGGATAGCTAATAATAAAGATGGATGTATGTACATAACCTAATGATGTCGATAACTAATAATGTTCCTCTTTTCCAATTAGATTTAATTATTTCTTTTTTTTTTTTCTGAGAACAGCAAATGAATTTGCAGCAATTTCACAGTAGTTTTGCCTTCTTTACAGCTGACACATTCTGTTGGTATTTTGCATTTTTTTAACAGTTGTAAAATTACTAGTGACATGAAGATTTTATACATTTTTTCATTGTTAAAATTACTATGATTTACCAACAGTTAAAATCCGGGAAATATGGAAGACCATAAAAACAATAAAAATAAAAGCTGTCATTGTTTGCTCTGTACAGCAATACAGTAGTTTTATAGAAGTTAGAGGTGAGTTTGAAATATTTGAAAATTTCAAAGAAAATTAAAAAAATTTTGACAGAGAGGAATTGATTTATTTTTTCCCCAAGGAAATCTTTGTAAATGTGGATGGGTTTAGTGTCTTCTCCACTTAATGGACCCAGATTATTTTCCTTGTTTTAATTAAAGGTTACACATAGATAGTGTGTATAAATGCAAGTATAAGTAAAATTATGTAATAAAGGCACTCTTAAATTAATAAACTTGACATGAATGAACACACTTAAGTGAACATCACTCAGCATTTAAATTTTATTTCAGATAAAAATTTGTATTGTAAGAAAGCGCAAAGTAGATATGTGTGAATTTCTGTTATTATTGAAGTTTATAAAGTAGGTAAACCCAACAAAATTAACAGAGTATGTAATCCCAGAGCACAACTCTATTAAATTGAGTAGTCATTTATGTTCCTAGAGAAGGTCAGCTAAGATTTTAATATGGGGAATAGCTTTAACAATAACAGAACTTTAAAAAATAGACAAACTAATCCCATTCCAGACTGGAGTTTTCACATTCTTTAGTAATTTTGTTTCGTATTCTGCAGTTATAGATGCATGACATTAATAGTTACAGTTCATGAATGCAGCACCCTGTGTTTGAAAGAGATTTTTGTATAAAGAATATCAGGAAGAAGTATCTACGGTGAGACTATGACACAACTCAATTGCCATCACAAAATTAAGGTGTCATCTAAAGTTTGAAAATCTTGCTTCTATCTAAGAGACTTTTAGAAGCAGCTTCTCACCCTCTCATGTCTTACACAGGCAAAGAAACTGAAAGGGATGAAGGGGAGAAAAATCTATACTCACCTATAGTTGGGTCATGGTAGTCAGGGAACCGATGACTAATGAACTGCATTGTCATTGCTGCAGAGGAAAAAAAAGAGAGAAGAAAAATAATTATATCACCACCATTAAATAGAAACAGGCAGAAGAACACATTGATGACTCACTCATGCAAGTGTCAACTCAGATTGTGAAAGCAAAGTTTGTTTTATGTCTGCAATGCAATAATGACTTGGCTTTACATTGATAGAACTGATAAATGAAGAAAAATGTGAATTAAACCTCTTTACTTGTCTTAATTTATTACCTTTTAAACTTCATTGTATCAACTCTTGTGTTAAAATCTTACACGTTTTTAATACTTGTAAATACTGTCAATCTGATATGGCACACAGGTGAAAATTGCTATGGCAAAAACATAAAACATGATTTACAAGACCAATTCATAAAGGTTTTCACAATGCTACAAAATGTCAGTAATTGGAGTACCTAATTTGATTTCTGGTGTGTTTAAGGATACCTAATTTATTAAATTTTATGCAGCAGATTAAGGCTTCTCTTAACCACCCAGAGAATCTTTCTCCTCATGAAAATGTTTTATGACTGGATATTTACTGCTTTCAGAAGTTTTAGGAAAGTTACATGAGACTTCAGGAAAACTGCATTCTGCCATTTGGAACAGGTGACAAGCTGGAAGTGAAATTCTAATTTCTGTAGAAAGACATAAACTTTCATATCCTGTCCAACATGACATCTGAAGTTCACTGGCCTTGAAAAATCATGAAATAAATTTGGATATTCAGTGACTACAGTAAGATCATCAGCAATTAGAAGAACATGGGAAGTTACATTTTCTTTGTTGATTTTTCCTCATAAATCTGAATTTCAAATAATTTGAAAAGTAAATGCGTCTCCCAAACAGTGACATTGTAAATAAAAGCCTTTCAAAAGTTAAATATGTGAGTTCTAATTAAATAGAAGGCAAAAAAAGAAAAGGGCCAAACAGAATTTTTTAAATAGTGTGGATTTTTAAACTATTTTCTTTTATTTTTCTTTTTCTGGCATTAAAATTCGTCTACAGCTAATAAATATATAGATTTTTTTTTTAAGTAGCCCACCTGAAGTATAAATATCAGGCACAACACATGAAATCCAACATGACATTTTCCCTAATGTCTTGAACATTTCTCCTACTTTCAACAACATGTATGACAGAGTTTATGAGCAAGATGTGAGACATTTTAAAAACCTGTATATAAATACACTGAATTTTCAAACATCATTGTGCTAGTTTAATGCTTGTCCTTATATTTTCAAGGAACAGAGGCTGGGGAGATAGTTTTATAAAATGATAAAGAGAAGAAGTATTAAACATTTATTAGCATGTTAATAAATTATTGCATCTTTAGTGTAGACAAATATAAATGCTAAGAAGCAGCATTATAAATTCATAGATGCCCAGAGAGGGTAGCTATGTAAGAAAAAGCTCATTCCGTCCACATGTATTATAGAGCAATAAATCCACCACAGTCACTCATGTCTTCTGTATTATCTGTTTTCAGATGCATTACTTTTAAGCACTGTGCATGTTTGGACACTTTTATTTCCAGGACAGACATCCGTTTTGTTTTGGGTTTTTTTGGGTTTTTTTTTGTTTGGTTGGTTTTTTTTGAATTGTGATAGATTTTTAGCCACTTCCATCTGAGTTAGTGGTTTATGAAGAAAAATTCATGCCTGATGTGATCTGCCTAGTTTGCTCTTAGAAGCTGAGGCAGCTAGCAGAGATGCTGTTCATATGGTTTATGCATAAACATATCCAACTTTCTGAGGCCCTGTACCACAAATTAATTCAATTTGCTTCACTACCTGCTACTTTCTCTTGCCAAGCAATCTTTTACTTAAAAAAAAAACCCCAAATTATTCTGCATCTGATCTCATTCTGTTTCCTTTTGGAGCTATGCCTGCGTCACAAAATCTGTAGTTATAATTGAAACAAAATTTCTCAGAAGACAGGCAGAACTCATGCTAAGTGTTTTTCCTCTCACCTCAGACAGCCATGAGTCAATGCATCATTTATATCCTTATCAAATCTCCAGGATTCAAGAGGACTAAAATAATTTAAAAGAATCATGTTGTATTAAATATCAAGTTTTTATTGTGGAGTGCAAAAGTGGAAGTGTTCCAAAGGAGTGTGATTGTAAGAACGTGGTTTAGTGGAGGATTTTGCAGTGCTGGGTTAATGTTGGACTTGATGATCTTAAAGATCTTTTCCAATCAGAATGGTTTTATGTTTCTATGATTGTATATAAAATCAATCTGGAGAGGTACAGAACTTGAGAATGGTGCCAAGAGAAGGACTCAAAATAATGAAGTGAGAACACCTTACATTCATCTCCCTGGGCAAATGATGAATAAAATCTTCCTTCTTTATACATTTTGTCCCACAGTTTTTTCCCTGACATCCTTTCTCACAGGCTCCTTTTAATCACCAAAGGAAGGAACTTCTTTGGCCTCATGTTCTTTGTCACCTCTCACATAGGGATTTAGCACTCTCTTGCAGGAACAGGATACAAAAGGAATTGAGGTACACTGATTTTTTGATCACTGAATTACAATGCAAGAAAAGGAAATTGTTGAATAAGTAGCAGGAATTGCAATCCATCTTCTATGTGTTCCTTAAGATAAGAATTTGCATTTTCTACTCTACCCAATTTCATATTAATACAGAAAGTATTTTCAGAGCAGGCATAGCTGGTCACTTTGTCTAACAAAAAGGAACAACTGATTTGTGGCTACAAAATCATTATACCAGCAGGATGGAGGACAAAGAAGTCTCCAAACAACTGATGTGCAACAACAGCTTTGTCCAGTTTTACCAGGTATTCCACAGACTTGGTTGCTGGGTGTGCAGAAATTAGTTCTGAATGATGGCTGGAAGTTGGTGGAATGCTTCCCAGAGGGAAAGGACCTTCAATCAGCACTGGCGTGAAAACACACAGCTCAGCTGGAGCCTCGGGAATTAGACCTGCCTGTAGCCAGCCCTATCTGGGCTCCCCAGCAGGACACCTGCCTCAGCTGGAATCTGCTGGCTTCTTCATTGCTGCTGACATCAGCTCCAAAGTCATTTCCCAGAGTGAATTAATTTTTAAAACTAACAAAAAAATGGTATTGGTATTTCATGCCGTGTGTTGAAAATATTCTCCTTGGTCCCATGGTTTTCCTCATCCATTACCATTCTTCAGTATAAATTAACACTCATACCTAACAAATTCAAACTGTCATTGAATACTTTTGTGACTTTTGTCCTTTTGAAATCCAAATTATACTGCACTAAATTTTTACGGGTCTATAAATTAGGAACCCTTGATTGTGATTTATGCCACACACAAAACACAAAATGTGGCTTTAAAGCAGGATGTGAAAATAGAATAAATTGGTAAGACTGTTTCTTGAATAAATACATATACATGTGAAAATAATGTCAGTTAAGAAATGGTTAAGAAAAGCAAATCAAGCCAAGCAAAACCCTTTTAATCCGTAGCAGATATTGTGAAACATTTTGAATTGCAAGTTGTCTGAAAATTTTTAATGAATATTTTATGACACTGTGAAGATCATTTCATTTAAATGGGACATGTACATCACACAGCAGCTATGATAAGTAAAAGGATCATTGTTTCAGATGAATAGCATCTTCTTTGTATCCATCTGTGCCCCAGCAGAACAAATTTAAACCTGACATAGATGAGTAACTATGCAACTTTAAAGTTATCCTGTCCTTTTAAAACAAGAAGAGTTCAGACCTTTCAGATCAAATCCTTCGGATTTTTTTTTTCAAACATGCTCATCCAATGTTCATAACTATCTAAAAACTGTGTGTTGTACCTATGCTGGCATAGAAATGTATGTTTTCTTCGAATAATAAATTTAGTCTTGTCTTCTACTGTCAATATAATTCTAAATCCCTCTTAAAAATATTTTATTAACCAGTGAAAAGAAAATGCCACGCTTAGAAAAAGGCTGAGGTCCCGTATTTATTCTGAAGCATCTTTTTGACCAGCACAGAAATACCAAATTTAATCTAAAGAAAGTAGTAATCTTAAAAATATGTATGTGGGAGTGGGCTCACAAGTCAATAGGAAAAATATTTTGATACTCCTACAGCTGTGAAAGCAGATAGAATAGAATCCCACTTTGCTTCTAATTTATTCTAAATTTTATTTATACTAAAACTTTGAAAGCAGTCCTACATCTATTTTTCAAGGTTGGAGAGTACATTGCAAGCTTACACAATATTTGTTATGCTAATAGTATCCCTGATCTGAATATCTCATCCCAAGCTTCCTATTTCTCTTTATTCACCCAGGAACTTCCACATATTCACACTCTCCTGGGTGATGGTGTGATGGCATAATCAATCTGTTTCCAACAGAATCTTTACCCTCATCACAAAATCCTACACTTTAAACATTCCAACAAAATTACCACAGTACTTGTAACTCAGAGATCAATGATTCCATGTGGTTGATTCACATCACTTTAATTTAGATCCACTCTCAGTGGATCCTTAACTAGCGTTCTTTATAAACATTGAGGTTTCAATGAGACCAGCATAGAAGTCAGACATTAAAAAAAATATAATATGGTAAAGTCAGTGGATTTGAGGATTAATTAATCAAGTTAATGAGAAGAGAGCACATAGATATTATTAGAATAGATAAGGTGGCAAAGAAAGTACAGAGTCTGAAAACAAAGAGTGCACCATAGGAAGAAACATTATCATGAAAAAATAAGAGAAAAATATGTTTTACTTAAAGATTTAGCATGCAACCTTGACTCTGTCTATATGTAACATTAAATAACTTTCTAAGACATGGCCAGGGCGTGTTGAACACACCTGATTTTATTATTTAATACTTGCATTAAACACTTGCATATTAATACAAATTATATTGTATTAAAATTATACTATTTCAATAAATAACAAATCATTATATTGCTACTACTTTATTTCTGAAATACTAAAGAGTTTGAACAGTTCTGGTCTTTGGGTGGTTTCATACCCCCAAGACCTTTGCCGTCGTCTTCTGAAATGTATTGTCTTTTCCAAAGTTCATGCCTGAAGACTGGGATGTTTACTTCTATTTTGTTAGCTTGGAAAAATTACAAACATCCTTATAACTATGAATTTTCAGATTAGCACATCAGATAAATCATCATTTGCAGTTTTGTTCTTCTGCTGCCCATTGAATCTTAATCAACAGACACCAACCATGTCAAGTTCAACAAGGGCATATTCTGGATTCTGCACCTGGGGTGGGGCAACCCTGGATGTGCAGACAGACTGGGAATGAGATGCTGGAAAGCATGGAAAGGAACCTGGGGGTCCTGGTCAGTGGCAAATTGAACCTGAGTCAGCAGACACAGGGTGGGATCACTGGGCACCATCATTTGCAGGACCAGGAGTTGGACCCAAAGATCCTTGTAGGTTCCTCCCAACTCAGAACACTTTTTCACTGTTATTCAGTGAATAGTAAGGGTCAAGACAGTTTTTTTCAAAAATCTAATGAGCTTTATGATCTTCATTAACACTCACAGCAATTTTGACTATTTGGAGACACCAATAATTATGAAATTTATTAGGAGGAGAAAAAAATATTGATATCCTCTAAATAAAATATGAAAAATATTTCATCTGTGTTTGGTTTCTGCAAGTTGAATGAGGTCAGAAAGAACAAGAAAAGGAAGAACTATCAAAATTAAACAGAAATTTTGCTGTGAGACAAATGAGAAATATTAACTATGAACTAATTTAGGCTATGGATTAGAAAATATTTTTAGATATCATATGAGAGATTTTCTGGAACAAGATTCAAACATGGAAAATGGAAAAAACCTCTTTAATTTATCTACAAATGCTACATGTGATTACAGTATGTCTTAGAATAAATAACATAGGTTTAGTCACCTGAACAAAACAAAGGAGGGGTGGGATTCGAGGAGCATTTGTTTGGGTCAAAAAGATGCATGAGAAGAAGAGTGATGTCTAATGCTGGGTGTTTTATACTGTACTCCATAAAATTTAAAGAGCAAAAGGCAGGTACCTAGAGATACAGGGCAAATTGTCTAGCAATAAGGTATTTTTGTATATTTATTATAGTTATTTGTGTGATTGCCCCATGACACAGTAAAAGATAAAGAGTATAGCTAGATTCAAAACTTTGATTTTTTTAAAACTGGTTGCAGTAAACTCAAAGGTCTTACCCCACGAAAATGAACTTGTCCTCATCTGCCAGAGAATGTGAGGATTTCTAAGCAGAGTTTTAATGTCTTTTGCTTTGTTCTTCCCCGAATACCATTACAGACTAGATGCACTGACAGGATATCAGCCTAAAGACAGCTTTGTTGTGGCCCAGTATAGCCATTTTAACATTGGCATATCCTTTAAGGAATTGGCCAAAAGCTTTGCCACTTATTTCAGGAGAGAATGCTGCAAGATCTGTGAGCAATTATTAATTTTTTAGGTGTTACAATGTATTATTTATTAAACATTAGCTCTGAAATGAAGAGAAGCAGAATTTTATTTCTGTGTTAAACACATTCTGATGCACTAGAAAAATACAGAAGCTTTCTGTAAGACAATATTCTGGATAGGCTGGTATGCTTGTACAGCATTGTTTTTTGGTTTCTTTTTCCTTTTTTTTTATAAATTGGTGGGTGTTTTTTTCATCTACAGAAGCTGAAGTTCTCTGAAAAGGCCTCAAAAAGGAATAGCGTTAAAATCAAAAATCTTTTAAAATAAAATCCATATCATTAGAATGAAAATTAAACACACAAAATCCCCATTTCTGTTTAAAATTTTAAAGAGGAAAAGAAAATCAAGTTGCTAGGGCAATTGGAGCAGAAAGGACTCTTCCTTATCCACTGTAACCCTTACCACTGTAAAGTAAGAGCAAACTGTGATCAAAATACATTGAAGTGGAGTTAGTGGCAACAATGAAAGACAGATGTTTCCTTTGGAAAATATTCAGTTTTATTATTACACCTCTTCCACCAAAATGAAATAAAGGACTCAATGCAGAAACCTATATGTTGAGGCAATGTGTTCCCTAAGAGTAAAAATAAAGAATTAGGAAGAAGGTAAGTGGAAAGAAAAGGTAGAAAAGCATATTTTGTTTTGGATGATCTTGAATCAATAAATCAAAATCACTAATCACAGAGCAGTTCTCACCCTGGTCTTTCCTGTAATCATCAGATGTAGAGCTGTGAATTCTCATTATTTTCCCTTAAGGCGACATTAGTGGAAAAATGGCAAATACTAGGCAGTGGACTGAAGGATGAACAGAGAAATTGTGCAAAAAATTCATCCTAGACACTAGAAGCTTGTAGGAAAAATTCCATTCAGGAAAAGGGCTCTCATGGCAGAGAAGTTTCATGGCTTCTGAATCAGCACATTCTAGTGAAAAATGGCTGTACTGAGGACTTCTGACTACCATTAATATCTACATCCCAACTCAATTCCAAGTCCAATACAGAACACGCTGCATTATAAAATTTGTGTTAAATATTCCATTTAGTGGTTAAGGAAACAAGGAAGTAGATGAGAGTTGCATTTATTGCCCACATAAGAGACATCATCATAATCGGATACAAATTAATGATAATGATAAGGCAGGTTACTACCACTTATCCTTAGTACATCCTTGATCACTTCCCAAAAATTCTCCCACAAAAATACTGAGCATTCCCTACACTGCTTAGCTTATGTGACTTGACAAGATGCCTTAATAAACAGAAATTACTGCTGGTAAATGCTACTATTAGTGCATTTTCCCACTGTGTTTCTTCCATCAAGTTAAAATCAAGCAGAAAACTTAATGTGTCTTCTACTATTCTTCAGTTAGCAGATCCAATGGCAACTTAAGCCTTCCATTAGTGAGCAATCCAAAATATAATGACATAAATAGGTTTTAAAGCAGGCTCCAGGGTAACGTGATTTTTAAAGCAGAATACATTAAATAAAGCTAGAAAGACTCCATTTTCACATATTATTTCAGAGAAGAATAGAGTTGATCTTGAACCATTGCAGACAGACACGTTTCAATTAAAGTCAATGGATAAATCTCATTTTTACAAAGGGAATACAGCAAACAAGAGAAATATACGGTCATTTTTCATACAAGTAGGCTCTAGCTTGCTTCTACAAGCCTCAAGTATCATTACTTCACTGAGAAAAGCACTTTCAGAGAAGGATTAAGTCATTTCATTCAATGGAAAAAAAAACCTCTCAGCAGCCACATTTATTTCTCTCCCATTCTTTTTTTAACTGTTGACATGTTTCCCTGTAATGATAACTTGAGATGCTCAGGCTGGGTTTGCTGCTGTTTCAGGTAGTGGCAAATTGAGGTTTTTTGCAGGTTTCCTAGCATAAACTAGTGGTTAGCTCCCATGGTATCTTCCACGTGAAATTACACCCCATACATCAAGCAGTGAGGAATTGGCAGTGACAGCAGCTGTATTTTCTTGTGAGTGGGAGAGAGTAGCTGCTGCTCTGTAATGTAGTACCAACTTCTCTGTACATCAAACCTATGGTCTGGAAAATTGATGACACATCAAAGAGGAAGACACAGCTCTTTCATTTAAATCCTCACAGAAAACTTATTCAGGGTTAAAACGGAGAAGGGGTTTTTTTTATTCATTGTTTTTTTTCCAGTGCCAGGTTTTCTGAATGTATGAGTTATAGTGAATTTGGGATAACATCCAGATTCACAGATTCTGTTGGCAACTAAACCTCTTTGACTTAACAGGCTTTAGGTGCTTTTTGCCCATGGTGATCTGAACTATAACCTTCTGTGCCTCTCTCAAACGTTCAGATTCCTATAAGCTTTTTGAAAGTTTATAGAACCACAGAATCATTTAAATTGGAAAGGACCTTCAAGTCCAACCATTTGCCTAGCACTGGCAAGGCTACCACTAACCCTTGTCCCAAAGTGCCACATCCACATGGCTTTTAAATCCCCAAAGGAATGAGGACTCCAACACTGCCCTGGGCAGTCTGTGCGAATCCTTTAACCTTTTAATAATGAATTTTTTCCTTAATATTCAATCTAAGCCTTCTCTGGCACAATTTCAGGCAATTTTTTTTTTGTCCTGCCACTTGTTACTTGGGAGGAGATATTGACCTCCACCTGGTTCCAGCCTCTTCTAAAGCCAGTTGTAGAAAGTGATGCTTGTTGCTGATGATTATACTTATGATTTATTTCCTGCTGCTGATATAACTTCCATCGAAATTAAAATACTTCACTGTGAGAAAATTGGTTTAGATAAAATTTGAGACAGGAAACTATATCAAATAAAAGCAAATTTACTGGTTTGGATTGATGTCATCAACATTTTTGAAAGTATGAAATTGATTTACCAACTAAAATATACTTTTATATATTTTATAGTAAATTACTTATATTTACCCTTCTACTATGAATTAACATGATTTATAGATAACTAAAACTTTAAGTTTTAAAACTGTAAGGTTTTTTTCGTCTTGGTTCATTAAGGTAGCTTAATATGCTGGCTTTCTTTTCCAATGAAAATGTAAACAAAATCTAAAATATTGTCTTTTTCTCAGAAATTCTGTCATTATTTCTTTCAATATCTGACAGATTTTTTTCCATTAATAATCACGGTGGTCAGATCATAGTTAAAGGAAGTAGACTAATAAAAAAGGAAGCATTTTTTGAAGACACATCATAAGTCAGGAAATTGACTACAAAGTATCGTTAAAATCCCCAAAAATATTTCAGTTCCTCAAGAATATTTGATTATTCCCAAAATGTTGTCCTCTACAATTTGTTTCCTGTTCATATACTTCAATTTACACTTCTCTAAGTAGAGTTAAATGCCACATCATTTGTATTATATGAGTGGAAAAGTGTTCCTCACTGCTGAGGTGACTTTGCACTCAACATATTTTCCTTATCATATCTCAGATGTTTTCTCTCATCAGCTAATTAGGCAACACTTTACAACAAAGTCAAACCTGCCACATTAACTCTTACACCAGCATGAGTTCTTAGCTTCTTTGCTACTGTACTGAAAGCATTTCTGTAAGATTTGGGAAGGGTGAGGCTCCTCAGTTTATTCCCCCTGCATCCAGACATGAATATGCCCAAATCTAAAAGCCTGGTAACTATAAACTGCTTCCCAGAAAAACAAATCAAACCATTTAGAAAGCCTGGAAATTGGGAAAATGAGATCTTCTGGATGGAGACGTTCTGTGTTGTAACTTAGAATATGGTTATGCAGGGAAAATGAAAATCACAAAGGAATCAGGATTCATAGAATCAGAGAGAAGTTTGGGCTTAAAGGGATTTAAAAGACCAAGCCCCTGCCCTGGGCAGGGACACTTCCCACTAGATCAGGTATCTCAAAATCCCATCCAAGCTGGACCTGAAATTTCAGACATGCTGTAATAGATATCCTGTAGTTCTAAACAATAGTTTTAATATTTTAAAGAAATGGAAAGGAATATAGTATCCTAACATCTAAATACTTCAGAGGCTGGACTTAATTGGGTAGAAGAGAGTTTCTAGATCTAGAAAACAACAATTTGGAGACAAACTAATGGGAAATAATGAGCTACCTCAGAGGATGATAGCAACCCTGATGCCTTCTGTTACTTTCACTTTACATAGTAATTACTGAAAAACTCCTGAGGAAGTTTTATGTGATTCTGTGATTCTGTGAATCTGGGGAAAAGTGTTTTGAGATTTTGACTGTGCTACCAGATAATCCTTTGATTATCACCAACATCTTTTCTGCTTTAGTTTCTAAACCTGCGAGAAATCTAAGGCAACACCAACATGGACAGGGAGCTCTGAGATTACAGGATTGCACTGTGAATGCCTTCCCTTACTGTACATCTAAAATCAAGTTGGTAAAATCATGAAATTTTAAAGAACAGACTTAGCCAATCCCTTCAGCATGAAATTGTGTGAGTGAAAGAAGGCAGAGGGCATGAGAACAAGCATTTTGCACGAGATATTTAAGTTAGTGGTAGAAATTAAAGACTACAAAGTACAAGGACAAAAAAGTGAAATGAGGCCACTCATCCTCTTCCTGCTCTCTCAAGTACAAGCTTGACTAGAAGTTGACATCTGCCAAAAGCACATTCATATTGCTTGACACATGTACACGCTACATTATGGTGATATATTGACAGCAGGCACAGTTGCAAGACATGTTTGGGGGTGAAAGGTAGCACTTCAGGCACTAAAAGAGGTGATTTATTACAGCATTAGTGTGCCACTGAAAAGGTCAGAAAGCTGCAAAACACATACAAAAGTTCTAGAGGTTGATTGTAATTTCATAGAGAAAACCTACATTTTCCTATTCTATTTCGTATCCCACATGCGAATAAGAAATGTTAAAGCTCTCAATACCAGCAACATGGAAAGACCTGACAATATTTGGGGTTTTTTTCCTACAGCTGGAAGGATGTGACCCAGAAGCACTTAGGCCCCAGAAGAGGCTGAGTTTGAGTCTTTTATTCTTCTGGGGTACACTTTGGTGTATTTCATAATGCACTGTCTGCCCTTGGTGTCATTTATTCTGGAGTGAACCAGCTGTCTCACAGGTTTATGGTGCTATGTATCACCTTCACTTGATGGCTGACAGAAGCCCTATTTGGTGACCCTAGACCACTCCATGAAAAACCAACAGCAGGTAAAAATCCCCAACCAAACAACCAATCTTCCAAAGTGAAACAACCTTCCAAATCTTCCCACTCTCCCCAGACAAGCACGGTGTACTTATATAAGTATTCAAATTTACATTGGAGACAAAATTCTTCTCAGGATTTCTAAATTTAATTTGTAACACAATATATTGGGGGGATATAGATTAATAAAAACTGGTTTTGAACTTTGAAAAAAATCCTCAGAATCAAAATTAACTTCTTATTTATAAAAGGCCATAAAAAACAGATATATGTAGCCATTTCTGTATTTTCCTAATTACTGTGGAAACTTGTTCTACAATCAGATCTCCTTAACAAAAACAATTTTGCCCCAGGGTCAGGAGATTTACTTCATCTGCTTCATTGTAGGACTAGGATTTATGTTTTCCCAGTCTCCACAGTAATTATAACACTGAAATTTTGTGTTGGTGGTGCAGGAGCATCATAACTCAGCTCCCTAAAAGTCATGATTTTGCAGCTGAAAAACATAGAGAAACTTTTTAAAGACCCTGATAAGCTTATGACTACCTTAAACACAAAAACTCCACACATCTTTAGATTATAACAACTAGAATTATTTCCTTAAGAATATATATTACAAAAAAAAAGTACTTAAGAGGATTTTTAGGGATTCAGTAAGATGATACTGGAGTACTCTGCATGCTAATGGTGTGATGACATTGTGCTATGCTGATTCAGAAATGACTCAGCTCAGTTACCAGAAAAGGGGAGAATCAGGTCTTTTTCAAAGGTACAGTGATATAGATGTGACAGAGTGACTCATCCGCCATCAGTGTTTTAGTCAGCAAAGTCTTTGGCTGAATGGCAAGTATTTATAACTGGAAAATAAAGTCACTCAATCAAAAGGAAGTAAGCAAAAAAGATCTGGATATTAAGCCTTTTGCTAATATCCAATGATGAGGTCATTGCATTCCATAACCTGAACACCATTTTATTGCCAGTATCTGTCAAAATCCTATCCATCAAACAATGTGCTTTTTGCATTTCCCTCTGTTCCTGATTCAGAAAACTTACATTCTGCAGCATTCACCTAAGCACAGAGTGAATAATTTCTGTCCATTTTCTTACAAAAATATATATTTTTTCTTCAGTATGTCTTTCACTACAGGTTTTATTTCCATTTTATATGGCATGTATTATAGGGCTTGGAACCTCTTCCTTGAAGAGATCCTTACATAAGAGTTTTGAAGGACATATACTGGAAATTACTGGGAACTTCTCCATTGATATTAGCTGGCATTTAATGGAATTTTTTATTTCAGACATTGTGCAATGTTCTTTCCACAGTGTCCTTCAGAAAGAGTATTGAAAAATCTTCCAAAAGAAACCATAATTAATGAAATTGTGACTCTAAGATAAGTGGCAAACCTTTCTATTTAGGCTAAAATTTCTCTTATATCTATATATAACTGTAGTTATTCACCTTTTCATTTTGCAAATTAATATACTTATTACTTATAACTTTTCTTTGCTGCATGTACAATTTAATTTCTAAAATTTTGATGTTTTTATAAAGAAAATAAAAAATATTAAAGACAAATTTCTGTTTGATTTCTTTTAGTTAAAAAATCAACTTCTGATTATTTTTTAAATTGAAAAATATCTTTTCTTGCAAAGAAATAAATTTTTATAAACACTCAGATCTAGAACTCATCTAACTCCTTTAACCAAGACATAAAAAAGAGCTGTAATGTTACATCTTCAAATTTGTGCATAGATGAAACCCAAGCAAATATAAGAGTATATGGGCCATGTTCCAGTTATTTGCTGCCAATTGCAAATTGACTGATTTCACTTAATGACCAAAGCAGATCAAGAGCTGTCAGAGTTATTTAGGAAGCCTTTATTCTCAGCTAGGCTATTTAATTCAGTAGATTTTATTTTTTCTCAGAAAATTTCCAACAATGCGAGAATTGATACGACTATATATATATATATATATATATATATATATATATACAGATAGACGAACAGATACAGAGAGAGAGGAGAGAGAGGCATCAATATTTTCGGGGGGGGGAAAAGAAAATATAACTACAAAATGGTTTTACATTCCAGTTTCTCATCAAAGTGATGTTATTTGTTAGATGCCTGACCCTGTAGGAGCTGAGACTGGTCACAGTACCAGTGGCTGTGCATGTGAATTTACCTTATTTTCTGTGTGATAAATTTACCCTTTCAAAAGCCTTTGGCAAAAGTTTTCTCCCTACTCTGATATAACATTTGAAAAATAACAATTATGTGAGATCTTTAAATGCTTTTAAAATTGTCAAAGATATCTGTAATGCAGACACAAAAAGTCGAGAAAGCAGAAATTATGCAAAAAAGTTAAAATAATACAAGTGAATTAAGCAAAATTCTAGTTACCATCAGTATATCAAAATGTATAATTTCATAAGACATGTTTATTGCAACCTCTAATCATATATGCTTTTGAAGTCAAAACTGGAGCACTTGCTTTACTTTAAAGGCAATGAGGCTATTTGTATGTTTAAAGACAAAATTATGTTCATGTGAATTGACAAATTTGGATATAATCTGCTAATTTGCAAAATTTAGCAACCCTCAGTGAATTTTCTCAATGCAATTTTGAGTTAGCAGAAAGGTAGAAGGTTGAAAATCAAATAAAACCAAACCAAAAGTATTCTGGAGAGATACAGATATTTAGATATTTAGAGACACTGTTATAAAAACTGTGTATTTAAAAAATAAATAGTTAAATCTGTGCAATACACTTGTGACTTTTATAATATCTATATACGAAATAAATATTTTGAGAAACAAGACTTTCATGTCATCATAGTAATTGGTTAATATGTTGGCACAGTTGACATTCTCAGTTTTTTAACTGTTTTTTGAAGCTTAAGCAATACAGATAAAATATATCATGGAAGAAAGCAGAACTTTGTAAAATCCCCTGAGAACTTACAGCTCAGGAAGACTGCTGTGTGATGGTCTCTGAACTAGTGCATGGAGACCAGAGGGCATTTTTTGAAGAGCTAAATGCAGTATGGTAGAAGGAAAAGATAAATTTGCCTCCCACATATGGGTTTCTTTTTCACCTAGGTCAAAAACAAGTGCTTATGCAGCTGTACAGAGGATAGTTTTGCCTCCTTGGCAGTTTCAACACTCTGAACTAAATAACTTCTTGTTTTTTAACCATAGCAAAGGTCAGACAAACAGAAGGTCTGGCAAACCAGAGAGATAAATAACTCAGGGAGTGGGATGAAGAGAGAAGCTTTATTATTACCTTAAAGATTTCTGGCTCACGGTTTATAGGGAAGCCAAGTAACAAGTAGCAAACAACTTGAAATGTTTATGCATGTCTGTGGAATCCAGTTATTTTCCTCTGTCTTTCTGCCTTCCCCTAATTTACTGTTCTAATCAACAGACCTATTTTCTGCCCCCTCGGATACCTCCATCCCCCTCACAGGCTTGGCGTAAATAACAAAGAGCTCCAGCCCTTGGCTTCACCAATATGAAGCACTAGATACAAAATGAGTTACTGTAAATAACGCAGGGACTGGTGTCGTAAAGCTGTCACCTTTACCTCCAGGATTTTCCTTCCTAATAGACCTACACGCTTCCCTGTTATCATCCACAGTAATTTTTTTTCTAAAAAAGCTGAAGCTGCTATTAGTCAGATAGAAAGTCATTTACGGGCAGCAAGCAAAGGCATGTTTCCTTAATAAGCAGCAGGGTCGGCAATAACCATTAGGAGTTTGAAAGTTCTTTCTCTGAAAGGGAGGTTCTGTGCTCCTTGGCTTTCATGATAAAACTCCTGAGTTTTGGGGAGCTGGGAAGGATCTGACTAAAGTCTTTAATAAAGACTTTTAGGCCATTGAAATGCTGAAGTAATGATATCCTGAACTACAGCTGGGGATTTATTTCTTTTAGATGGGTATATCTTTGCTGCCACCCTACCTGTTTTTTAAATTACAGCTTGAGTTTAATTTACCAGCTATAAATAACTGCAAAATTAAGCAAACCATGTGTGCAGTGCAGTCAAATATGTACATCATAGCAGTTTGAAGCTGATATTTGGCTTAGTGAGGGGGAAATCTCAGATGATTTTTAAGGTCTGTTTGCATAGTACAGTCAAAAGTTCAAAGACATCATGATGTAGTGTGATATTATGAATCTATTATATAGAAATGCAAATGTTTCAATGGATGAGTTGGTTCAGCTTTATGTGAAAGCTTTATGCTTTTTCTTTTTTTTATTTTTTATATTTATTGTCACACTGAAATTCCTGCCTATAATGGGGAGAGACCATGCAATTCTAGCCTTTGCCTACATGTAGAAATCTGTGTTCAGTCCAAGAGTTGAATGACTTTCAAATTTGTTTTGTCTTCTGGTCTCCATATGATGTTCACTGAAGCCAGTTTAAAGTGATCCTTGGGTCGTACCCACTATTCTAAAGAGAACATTCATTTAGCAGCTCAGGTGCAGATGCTTGATAAGGCAGATATTTGTGCCCAAGTTAGGCAGGATGAGCACCCCAAATGTCACAGTTGCCTGCAAATGCCAGGTTTTTACTGGAGGATCAGCAGCAGTTAACTTCACCTTTAGAACAGGTGCAGCAGCTTGCACACAATATTTAGAATTTAGTTGCATGAGCCATCTGAGCACAACAAATATTACAGCAGCATCCTGAAGCTCAGAGCACTGCCAAAACTGAGAATCACCATCTGGCCCAGCACCCATGGCTGGGCCATTTCTGGGAAAGAACAGCTTAGACATGGATCTCAGGTAATAAATTCATGTCTCTCATTATAATAGACTTATGCTGAGGGTGCACTGACTCAGGGGGTTACAAAAGCACTAAACCACTAATCCTCACTTTTACCCAAACTAATTACTCAAAAGTCTATTCAATCTTCTTCTGTGAAAAAAATTTGATTCAGAATTTTGTACCTCATTTTATTTGATGATGTCATCAGTCTTCCCTTGAATATTATTCATGATTTCTTTAATGCCTTTAAGAAGTCAAAAGGAACTGCATCCTAGACACCAGTAAGGAGCTAAATTTCCACTGTTTACTTAGGAATTAATGTTATCTCACAATTCTTCAGAAGAGCTATTTTTTTCCCAATCTTACAAATGTAATATTGAAGGCACATAAAACATCCATCTAGACAAAAAAGAAGACTACTAGCAGGAGACAGCTCTTATTTTTTACCCTTTACCACAATTCCACGCTTTCTAAAAGTTGTCATGGAACTTTGGGTGACAGTGGCTTGAGTTTCTCCCAGAATCAAATGAAAAAATATCACTTATTTTAACTACTTTTACAATAATTATTGCTAAAATAATTATGTGAGAGGAACATTGCATATAAGTAGCTCAAAGAGGAGTGCTGTTTATCTTTTTTTGATTTTTTTGTGTACATTTGAGAAATGTAGACAAAACTAAGAATTCTATTAGTTATCTGAAATTTTCCTTTAGCATAAATCTTGTGGTTGAATTTGCACTGCGTGCAATGATGAATACTGAATAAGCAGCTAGTGGCATCATCAAACAATAAATCATGGTTTTACCTGCCCAACTTTGCATGTCATACAGAAATGCTAACCAGAGGGTGAAAAATGTTGCTTATATACACAATCATGCACGTAATTGATCGTAGAGACACACATGAACATATAAACATAAACACATACACATGTGCATTTAATTCCAAAGCTACAGACCATTTGTTTCTGCACTGCCATAATGCCCTATTTGAAATACTCTCTCAGTCTCATTTAACGTGAGATCTTCAGGTTGGATCAAAGGGAAAGAATGAAAATCCATTCATGAACAACTTTAAAGCACTAACTTGTCTTTCTATAGTGACAGTACTACTACAAAAATCTATGTGTTCCTAAAAGGAATGTTAAAATACACTTTTTGAGGCAGCACAGGTAAACAAAAGCATCTTCCTTTAGGATTGTGTAGAATATACAAGCTGTACACTGAATGCAACCAGAAGTTCCATTATGATTTGTGTGCCATATTATTTTCTGTTAAGAAGGCAGCATGTATATCACATGCCATCAGTTTTATTTACTTATTATATTTCCTGATAAAAAAGACAGAGTTTGAGGAAAAATATTAGGAAAAGTCAAAGATCATGAAATTAAATGTCAAGATAAATCAAGTAGAAGCATGTTACTTTTTTCTGATTAACTGGGAAAGTCTAAAATTAACATTTTAGCTTTTGACAGAATTTATATAGGAAATATGTTGATTACTGTGAAGTATAACATATAACCTGAAAATACGGTTAATTAGGTCAAATTAAAGATTCTTGTATTTGGAATATTTACGATGTGGGGAGAATAGATGAATTAATCCCTAAATTTCATGAAGTACACAAGGATATAAATCTGACCTTCAAATACCATCTGTTGACATAAAATATCCTCTACATAGTCCTCAGACTGCCCTTTGATCATACAGGGGGTGGTCTGAAGTCTTACTTCATGAGTCCTTCTTGGAACTAATTAAAAATGTTTTCAAGATGACAAAGCTTCATATTTAAAGTAGACATATTTTTAGTACTATGCAGGCTTTTCCTCCAACCCCAGGTACACTGCAGATGAATTGTCTGTAATTCCGGCTTAATGGCCATTATGGTGACACCAATATAACTGCATATGCTAGCAACCAAAGAATAAAAGATGTTTTTTCAATCTGAAATTGCAGGACTTGACAGGGTGGCTCGTTACTGGCTAAGAGTAAAAGCCTCTAAGTCAATATGATTTATTTTCTTTGAGTGATGTTTCATGGTAGTAATTGCTATAAACAGTGGCAGTTGTGATTTCACAGCTTGTACATCATTAATTTTCATAGAATCAAAGCATCATAGAGTGATTTTAACTGGAAGGGACCTTAAAGCTCAACCAGTTCCACATCCTGCCGCTGCCTTCTACTATCCCTGGTGTCTCCATGCCCTGTTCAACCAGGCCTTGGACACTTCCAGGGTTGGCACAGCCACAGCTTCTCTGGGCATCCTGTGCCACGCCCCAGCATTTTCATCATAGAAATAATTATTTGAAAGTACTGCTCTGAATTAACTCTGGTACAAACTGTTAGTCCACATCCTACAGCTACAGACTCAGTCAAAATTCTCTCTCCATCTTTTCTTATAAAACACCTTTAAGAAAGGCCTCAGAAAGGTCTTCCCAGGGTTTTCAACTCTTGAAGCTGAAGAAGCCCAGCTCTCAGCCTCTCACCATAGCAGAAGTGCTCCAAACTTTTGATTTGTTCACCAATGGCTAATAAGCATTCTGGAAATCTCTGCTGAGTTTACAATACAAGATGGATGGACAGAAGAATTTTCTCAAACTTGGAGGATACTACTGTTGCAGTGACATATATAAAAATATATTAAAAATAATTCACAATAATTTTTATGTTTTTCACAAATAAAAGATGCCATAGTTGCATTATTCCACAATTGCTGAATCATATCTTGGAATTCCTACTCTCTCCAATGGCCTTTAGATTAGACTAGCTGTAAACAGCTATGTTTTACAAGTTCAAAGTTATGTGAATTTCACATAGGTGAAATCCTGTGCAAAAAGCCATATATCCTGTTTCCTTCAATTCTTAACATTTTAAATATTCCCATAATATCAGCCCAAGAAATTACCAGCAGATAAATGGCTGCTGGAATATTGCCACTGTTTATTATGCTTAGCCTTAAATTCTCCTTTTTTGACTTTTTCCTCCTTCATCTGCTTTTTATGCCTTCTCTATTATTTAGGCTATTTAGGAAGACTTGTCCTAGATACAAGTTGCTATAAATACCATGTGGGTAGAGAGGCTTTTATCGTCAGAGGAAATTGGAAAATGAGAAAAAAACAAAAAAACCACCAAAACCCCAAAGTAAAAAACTAATGTTTATGTATATGCAGCCACTAATTTTAATTTAAAAAGATTATCAGTCCTACACTATGTTGGAGGCTTTAGAGTTAATAGAAGTGAAATGAGACAGCATTTTAACTCTATCAAATTGTTTTCTGTAAAATAGATGTACAGCTGCTGCCTGCACTAATGGATGTGTTTAAGATGAAAAGGACAAAAACTGTTAAAACTTTATGGAAAAAATGAGTTAAAAACTCTCTACACAAAACTGAAATTTTAGGAAAAAAATACATTTTAGTCATTTTTCTCTCTCATTTTTGCTGAAATAATTATTTGTCCTCTAGTGATCAGAAATAAGCAACTTTGGCATAAACTTGTGGTACAAACTAATTGAATTTTGGACCAATTTTGTATGTTGGCAAGACCTAATCCTACTAAGAATTGCTGGTATAGAGATTATTCAGCAAAACTATAAATAATTTATTTATGAAAGTGTTCAAGCATATATTTAAGAATTTTTTTCAGTAGGATTCAAACATACAATTAGAGTTTAATGTTTGGAGCATCTGCTCTGGGTTGTGGACAAGTCATCCCACAAGAAAATTTACAAGACTGTCTGAGAAAAGATCATAACAGACTTTATTTTAAAGTCATGATTTTCAAGTATTAAATACTGAACTGGGGAAGATTCAAAGATGTGCACAGTGAAGATTATAATTCAGCCTTTTAGGGTCAAATTGATATTTTTAAAATTTTTTCTCATAAATGTTATTCTCTTTTTCCATTGCTGCAGCATTTTGAGGCAACATGCATTAATTTTGTAGATAAATATTTTCTTAGCTCCCATTACTAAATGATGCCACTGTACTCATCAGACATATGAATTAAATAACAAGATATAATTTCAGAAGGAATATTTGGCATCATCAGGTCTGATAGCACTGTGCTTCTTGAAGCATTTCTGGAAGATAGGTGAGTAATCCTGAGAGTGAATGCTTTTCTTACTTTAGTTTATTCATGCTCTCTTCAACACTGAAAAACATTTCAAAATAAAGGAACTCACTGAAATAAGAAATTATATCTCCGTATGTTATTTTTTTTATTTCTAAAGTAATCATAACGTGGACATTTATAAGACTAATATTTCACATATATATAACAGTTTTCATGGTAAAACCACTTCAGAAATTCTGGAAACCATGATGTACAAATTCACAGGTAAAGAAGAATACAGACACATTATTGGTTTGTTGGTCACTTGATCAGGTAGTGAACCTGGAGGGGTGACTTAATATTAGTAGGAAATACACTCCAAAGTTCTCTGCAACGTTGTGATTTACCTGTTCAATACCATCCAGCACTTTATCATTTCGATAGAATGGCTGGGCCAGTGATTTCTGACAATTCAAGGAACATATGGGAATCTTTAAATGCTGTGAGGTAGGTGAGTCATGTTGCATGCAGAACACACATGGGATTGTGTTCATCCAGATACCAGGAAAAGCTTTCCAGTTGACTTCATGAAGAGCATAGTGAAATACATATTTTTCACTGCCTGCTGATTTCATGATTATGCAAATGTGTATATTCTTTATATGATCCTTCTTTACTAAAAACATTTGCTGTCCAGAAAAGGCACTAGATGACTTTAAAGCTGTCAGATGACCACTATTAACTATAGTTTTAAAACCAAACCTGCTTTCTTCTTCAACTGTAAAATAGGATAACATAGAGAGAATTTCAATATATAAGCTGGATTTCACATGGAAACCATGAGGGAATAACATATTTTTAATGAAAACCATATTGTATTATACATCATAAATCAAGGGTATCTCTACATTTTATGTATCAGAGTTCATGTGCAAGATCTTGTAGCCATAAACCTCCTTGTGAAAATTATGTTCCAGTTTCAAATTTGCCTTTAAGATCATCAGTGATAAATAAATGACAAAATCTTTGACAACATGGCATGTCTTTTGACAAATATCCTCAATATTTAAAATAGCAATACAAGATGACATATGCCAATGACAATTCATTTTACCCTCCATCATTACTCTCTCATGATGTAGCACACCAGTCAATGGAAAATAATAATAAAAAAAGATGTACAGAACCATTTCACATTGATCCAATTGATTGGCATATATAGAATTGTTGACCATGCTGTGTTTGATGGGTCAGCATTTGTCTGCCTGTCAGTTTTATCGTGTCTGCTATCAATGTGATTGGACCCTGGGGCTGTCTGAATTACAGTAACAGGGTGTGCCATACTGGGAGGAGAAGACCAAACTGGAAAATAAAGCAATTCACAAACAAACTAAGTGAATGTTTTCCCTGTGTATTAGCAGCTCAGTATATGCAAAGATAGATGGCATGTGTCTTGGATAAGTGCCCAAGCTGAAAATATGCCACTCTAAGGTTCTCACAGCATAAACAGTGAAGTGCAAGAAGTAAATTAAGAAATAGGAGTTATGGAGTCCAAATACACACCAGCACAAACGATGGTTACTGATCATAATGATCTGTTTGGGAAAGATTGCAAGACAAGGTTGTTGGCTGCTACATCAGACAAGGCAGGGTCTGGGCTTGGGAATCTGCCCAGTTCAGTGTGCTGCACAAAGCTGAGATTCCTTTCCTCCCTCTTCCTAGGAATGGATGAATTTCCCCTTTCTGAGTGGACAAAACAGACACATTCTTTCTGTTCAGCAAAGAATGCTACTTTCTGTAAGCTGATTCACTTTACATTTTCTGCCCAGGTGTTCCTCACTGTGTAATTATTGCTTGTCCCCGTCTTAGCATGTTATTAGTCTTGGTTAGAGATGCTCCTTCAGAGCACCTCAAAAGGAAAAAAATAATGTGAAAGATTCATGAGACTACAGAGCGACAATTTTAAAAAATTATTCATGCCTCCTTCTTCTAGGTTTTGATCTGATTGTTGCAAAGTGCAATGCAATTAGGAACTGCATGACCATTTTTATTACAAGGCAAGCTATGCAACATCAAAGAAGTAAAATCTTTAGTCCCACTGAGCTGCACAAACGGAGGATAATTGCAGAGTTTTACTGGCCAAGACTTGAAAATGTGAGCAAATGCCTCAATATCCATCACAAGACAGCTAAAACCAAAATAACATGGCTAAAAAAGGCCAGTTTCTGGAATACAAAGAAATTGCTGGTTATGAGGATGAGAGGTTAAATGACTCAAAACAGGGAGATTTTGACTCATCTGCAGTATTATACAGTTTTAAAGATGTACATATCTTCCAAAAATAAATCTGCAAAGAAAATTTTCAAAAGGCACCTTTTATTTTAAATATATATATATATATTTGCTATTGAGTGCACATGAGATTTAAAAAACCTTTTAATGATTATTATAAGATTTTTCCCCGTTCCTTCCTAAAAGTCTACTATGAAAATAAAGAGAACATTTCTTTGGAGAGCTGTAAAACTAAAAGACAAGTTTTCACACATTTATTTTGCTTTCTCTCCCACAAGTAAGTGAGTAGCATTTTTTTATTGTTAATGTACGTTGAGAATCTTCTCTGTAAGAATTATATCCAAAGGGAGCACCCTGGTCTGGTGGAAGGTGTCTCTGCCCATGGCAGGGAAGCTGGACCTACATGATCTTTAAGATCTCTTCCAACCCTGGTCTTTCTGTGGTTCTATGATCATTCTGTGAATTTACGACCACCTGGCAACAGATCTATTGGCTAAAACAACCTCATTCCTGCAGATTCATTGGCAGTTTTGGGATATGCTATAGCAGATATGCTGATGTATATTTCCTATCCAGGAAATATTTAGAATTATGAATTCATATCATTATTCTGTTTGGAAAATATGTCAGAAAAATTCAAGATCACAATACTGCTCAAAACAGTGTCATTTTATAATTATACTCAATTTATGGACAACTGATTACAAATCATTCAGTCTACTTCCCAACTATTGCTCTGGACTCTATTATATGTGTCCCTTTCACAAATTCCTGTTAAATTGACTGGCAGTTACACAGGGTGTGGCTGAGAACAAAGTTGGAGAAATAATGACTCTGGAAAAGTTAGAACTGCATTTAAATGTTTCCAGTTAATGATACTTCTACATCACATATAAAGACAAGTCATTTAAATAGAAAAGCGTAATTAAAAAAGCATATAAATAATTTAGGTGCCTGAAGACAACAGATGCTGCTCAGGCACTGTTTCAATAGATGTGCACACGGAAAATGAAACACTGAAGTCTCCAACAGCAGAGAAAATGGTCTGCAGAGCTGCTCTCAGGCACCAGGAGCTTACAGCTGTCCACAGTTATGGTCTGGGCCAAAGGGTCCCAGATACCAGTCACTAGGTTAATGAGCTCTGTGCCAGTTACTCGTGCCAGGAGGTAATGCATTCCTGTCAGCAAGCTAAATTATCAATGAGAAAATAAAATAGGAAGTGGGAAGTGCAATATCACCCTCTTTGTGCCTAAAAAACAAAGCAAAGAATGGATTCAAGTCCCTAATGAAAAATCGAAGTTTTACAGTAGGTCTGAGCTTCTGCCACACTCTTAAAATAAAAAGATAGTGCATTGCAAAAAGGCAATTAGCAAATTCTTGATTTTTACAGGAGTCATTTGCATCATTGATAAACCTGAATCAAAGGATGTGAATGCAAATATTTGACTAGGAAGAAAAGCTTGAGTAAATCATAAGAAAGGAAATGACTGTTTTCTCTATATTTCAAAGGTTGCTCACTATCAATTAATGTAGTTTCAGTTTAACTGTAGGTTTTTTTTTTTAATAGTTGCTTGTTAAATGTACCTTTGGTTAACTTATGCTTATCCCTTACCTTGCAACATTAAGACAAAGTATCTATGTAAAATTCAGCTGTCAAATGATCCTCTATAGAATATCGTGTAAAAGAGGTTATCATCCAACAAAACTAAAGTTTATCTTGCTTGATTTTATTTCAATTTATTCTGTTGAATAAGCTTTTTTCTTTCTGTCATATATACTTGCACAACTATCATTTTATTTAAGCACAGAGTTCCATTTTTTTCTCAGTTTAGATGCTGAACTGACCTTACAAAGAAGGTTTCATCAATCCCACGATTTTAAATGATGGCTGCCCTGTCTAAAGCCTTTCACTAACATAGGATCTACTCCATATTCATTCAAGTCTATGGAATCACCTCCATTTATTACATTGAACATCAGATCAAACGTGCTGTAAATTATTTATTATTTCAGTTGTTGGCCTGATTGTTATTTCTCAGTATATGTACAAGCTGTGCCAAAATATTTTCCTACAGGGAGAATATTTTAAAAAATATATATATATATATATAATTTTTTTTCCATAAAGCAGTCTTTGAGTATAAACTTAAATAGAAGTCCACACCTTGGTTTTCAGGTAATCTAGGCCTGAATGTCACTTTTGCTGTTCCCCAAATTATAACTCTCCATACCCTCAGTTCTTTGGAGAAGCATCCATTCCCAACATCTGAAGATTTTTCCATTCAGATTTCCTTGTTCAAATATCTGTTTCTGGATGCTCTCTGAAGTAACTGGATCTGAAATTTGCTCTCATCTAAATTCTTTGGTGATTCATAAAGTTAGAATACCTCAGCAAAGGCGTTGGATTTTAGGAGGATTTTAGCAGGAAGGATTTTAGAAGTCTTACTTTGTCAACTCTGAAAATGCATAAGAAGAATGCAGCAGTGTTGCAATGCTCTTTTAAACAATCACAAAATCCCTTGAAAATAAAGGAATTTTTCATCTGATTTCAAGTTCTTTGATTCGGACCTCTCAAGTGGAGGATTCAACTGTAGGTACTGTTTCTGCCTGAGGAAAACGCCTCTTGAGATTCTTCATTTTTGTGTATCTCCATTACTTCAAATGGGTCTGTTTTCACTGAAGAACCACTCAAGAAACATCCAGGGAATGAAATGCATAAAATTTACTCAACCTAAGTCTTTTCATCTAGAACAGGCTTGATATTCCCCAGTAACTCAGATTCTTCAGGTGTCTGCATTCTAACTCTGTACATTTTTTTGCCAGAATCAAGGCACTTAAAACTGTCTTCCAAAGAATAGTTTTGCACAGAGAGAAGTAGATTCGGACTTAGGAGAGCTATGAGAAATTGCTTCTTGTCAGCAGAAACCTTAAGTGCATTAGCCTCTTTCTTACTCATGCTTTTCTTGGCTCACCTATGTATTAAAACACAGGGTCAATCAAGAATATTGCAAATATATACATGTAAGTGTATCTGGAATAGAAATGCCAATGACCTCTCCTTGTGCTGTTCCTTACTGTTGCTATTTAGTTCAGTCTTTCCTCCCTCTGCATCTCTTTTTTTTTCTTTTTTTTTAATGCAAATTATTAGAAGTATAGATTCACACAAAAGAAGACCAGAGTTTTTAGAGCAATAGTTTGATCTCCTCTAAATAATCTAGTTATTTTATTCTTTTAAATAATCACTGTGTTTAACTTTTTATGTATGATAAATAGTCAAATGTCAAAATCAGAATTAAATAGATGGTATCATATATGATTTGCTCTCTTTACATGCTGCTAGAAACATTTTCCCAGCACTTTGGTAAATAACTCTATTCTCCATTAAATAAATCTCATATTAAGATGAAGGAGAAAAAATATTTAATATCAAATAACCTCTCAAATGTGGGAGGTCATTAAATTATTCTGTAGCTGAGCTCTTTAATTGCTCTTTTGAACACATGAGGCTCATTAGCTTACAAAAAGGTTAAAAAAAGGAGATATTAGAATGTAATTCAATTTATCCATTGACATATTGTTTAAATCCCTATTTAATTTTTTTTTTCTCCATGGACTTGCTGGCCTTGGTTATGTTAAGAATAGAGATGGTTTTCTAGGGTTTTTCCTGGAGCAATCATTGATTTAGGCATTGGACAAAGTTCATCTCTTTCCCTCAAGACAGTAAGTGCACAACTACACCATTAAGTGCTTCCTTCAAACAAACTGCATACTTTTATACCTAAACCCAAAAGAGAAATCTTGCATGAATAGACTGTAGGAATTTCTCTGTCCTCCTCTAAATATTACAAGAGAGAAGTTTGTTGGATGTATGAACACTAAGAGAGAGATCGGCCCTTTTCTAGGTATGAAAAGACTGCTGTACCTGAGTCTAAAACTTTTTGAAAAGAGTAAGTAAGCTTCCATCACGTAAGATGTCAAAATTAATTTTCAGTGATTGAATTGACATTTTGCAGAGTGTCTGTATTCTCAACCTGGACAAATTTTAGTCTTATTGCTTCCAAGTACTCATAAAAATCTGAGATTCTTAAATATATATATATGCAATAAAAAAAATTAAAAAAAAAATTTAAAAAAGAGAAATTATTATTTTGAAGAGCACTACATTTCACTTAAAACTGAAAATTAACTCCTATCTTATGTCAGTGAAGAAAGGAAAATCCTGTAAAATTTCTGCTGTGTATTTACAACTGCATTGGAAATATTATGAGAACTGAGGGAAGATTAAGGTCAGTTATGTATGTAAAAATAGAGTAAAACTTCCCGTGTGGCTAAACAAAGAGAGCCTGAGCATTACACCTCTGTTCACAGCACAGTGAAGTCAAAAAAAAACCTTGCCATTATCTTCAGCTGGCTTTGGAAAAACATGTTAACCACAACCCTATGGAACAGAAAGAAAAATCTACCACTAAAGCTCGTCAATTCAGTCAGACTGATCCAACCACTCACAGAATATCCAGAGGAGGAGATAACCCTAACCCTAACCCTAACCCTAACCCTAACCCTAACCCTGACCCTAACCTTAACCCTAACCCTGTTAAGTTTATTTTCTAACATGGATTATTATATTATTGGTTCCTTAGATTATTGTTGAATGAAATTACCCCCAGAATTTGTTTATTTTTACCGTCCTTTGACAGTGTGTTATCCTCAAGTGGATAACAAGAAGGCAGGTGCACAGCATGTTTTTACACATTTTGCAATTACTGAATTGATTTTTATAAAGAGTTGGCTCTGGAGCAACTGCATATCAGTTTTGAAAAGTACAATATTTAACAGAAATTGCTCTTTAGCTTATTTTTTATATATTTCAAGATACTTGACAGTAGTAATTTTTCTCATAAAGGCACCTTGTTTGCTGTAGTCTTCTCCACAAGTCTTGCAGCTGTATTGATGTGCTATTAAATGGGATTTGGAGACAGGTTTCATCTGCTTTGAATCTGGCAAAGGCTGGGTGGTTTGCATTGCTCTCCTTTGGTGCCTTCTGGAAAGCCATGTATTGAAGATGTTGAACACCTGATCTAATTCTAGGTATAATTTCTGCTAAGTAGCTTTATTTCGTGACAAGAGTCAAGAAGTGCTGATGTTTTTCCCAATACTACTTTCATTCTAGAGGGCCTTGGTTTTCCCTTGTTTACCCCTGAGGTCTGGCTATGCACTGAATGTTCTGATACAATTGGCCAGAAATAGATATAACAAAAAAAGCCAGGGAAAACCTTGAGCAAAATATTCAGCAAATTGTTACTAAAATCCATTTAATTTTTATGGCTGACTTTCAAAACGAGGTCTAGAGGAACAACAAAAATTGAATTTTTGACACAGTAAGAAGATCCCTCTTGGCTGACTTTCTTAAGGGATGAGAGCTCTTGCAGAGGGATCTACATAGATAGGAGCATTGGACAAACATCACTGCCAAGAAACTCAAAAAGAGCAAATGACAGATTCCGCATCTGGGACAGAGTAATGCTGGACACAAGCATAAACTTGGGGAGGAGTGGCCAAGTGGCAGTCCTGGGAAAGGGAACTTGGGGTTCTGGGAAAAAAACAAGTTCAGCATGAGCCAGCAGTGAGTCCTGGAAGCCAAGAGGACAAACTATGAGCTGGCTGCATGGAAAACAGTCTGCAAATTAATTGAGTCAATCAAATAATTATCTGACAGAAAGATAATTCAAAAAGAGAAAGAGTATCCTCAAACACAGGCAGACTTTCCAATACAAATCACCTGATAGGAACCTCAATATATGGTCCATTTTAATGTCCAAGGATATTCCTTTCATGGAGGCTACCACACATAAGAGAGTGACATGACATCATTCTGTTTTTGGAAATCTAGTCAACTGAAGAATTTCCCAGTTACATGTAAGTATGTGCTCCTGCTCAATGTCTTTTGACACTAATGGAATGCAGCTGATTACAGCTACAGCACTGGTCAGAGGCGACAGAAATTAACCTTCAATGTTCACTAATGGAGCTGCTGCATCCCTGAACACACACAAAGGAACTGTAAAAATTGCTTTCCAATAAATTACTCTCATAAGACTTATGTCAGCTTTCAGGAAGTATTAGGGTTGTAGTATGAAGCAAAATAACATAAGAGTTTCCCGATATTGCAGTGACACAGGAATTGTAATATGACACAGCATTTGAAACATAAAGAGAAAATCCCTATTTTTTTGCAATAAAAAATGTAATCTGCTAGATCTATCTGTTTAATCTGAATATATGGTGACAGAGAGAAGCATAAGCAAAGGGCTGAAGTTATGAGACCCTAGGCACAAGCAGGTGGATGATTTGGCCCCCTCAACTCAGTTATGCACCTCGATGCCCAGACCCACCCCATGAGCTGTTTACACATCTTGCACCAGATGACTCCATTCCTTGTGGAGGAAAGTAATTTGTTCAACTCAATTACTGTAGTCAGCCACTAGCTTAAATTATATATCATCTGTCTCTTATGCAAAGTTCTCACTTCATTTGTCTCTTTGATTGCTTCAGATGCCATTTGTCTTACAGGAAGTAACATAAAAGGCATCAGACAGCATTTATCAAATATCACATTTTCTAGGTCTAGTGATCTGCAAATTTGACTTCCATTCTAAAAGAGGAAAGGTAATCTCATGGATAAGGCTTTGGCCCGTGGCTTAAGAGATCTCTAACCATACCTTGGACCTAATAATGGCTGATTTCATAGTTTTCATTTCAGATTTTCCATAGTATCTAGAGGCAGAATATTATCCCAGTTCTTCTAGATGAAAGCTGCGCTGAAAAAGCTGCTGTCAACTGCAAGTTTAGAGAGAGGTACACTTTCAGGGTTATTATGGTTGTGAGAGACCAAATTTGACATAGATGAATAGGCATTTAACAAATAAAGGTATAGCAACACCAAGGCATGTTAGAATTTATCTATCTAAATAAGATAAGTAGTTTAATAGGGGAGCTCCTTACAAAAAAATTGCTGCTGATATCGATCTATACAACTTTCTGGAAATTTAGTACATAATATTAAGTAGTACTTAGCATCAGGGAAGAAATAAACTCCTTTGCACACCCACTCAGATGAATTACTTTTTGATTATTTAGATAATTCATCTTTGTAACACACTATCTTTATTTTTGTATGAGAAAATGGAGATACTCAATTGTGCTTGCTCTCACCACAGAAACACCAGAGTTGCTACTATCCGTAAGTTTTCTGCTCTCTGGAGGAATTAATTGTCTTGAAACCCAAGGGAAAAAAATATCATAAGGTACAAAGTATTTGTTGTTTCAGGATGAATTTTTCATGCCCGTGGATCACTGACCGTGATGAATCAAGTGGTGCAGAACAAGAGATCAATCAGGAACAAGCGCCAGTGAAAGTGAGAAGCACAGCAGACAAAGTGATATCGATGTCAGAAGACATGTCTGCTCCACAAAGCTCTGACTCATCATTCACCAAACTTTCTAAATACGGTGATACCATTTTGAAGCTGTTGATTTAACTTGCTTCAGTGAAACTATGAATATCAAGTAACTGTCTAGTAAGAATTGTCTGCCTGAATGCAAGCAAAGCAAAGTCTTGCAAGCTGTTAGCTGCCTTCAATTCTGCATTTCTGGAAAACCTAGCAATTCTGAGATAAAAAATATTTCTTGCAGAGGTGTTCTTTGTGATGTTGCTTCCTTTCTTAAGAGATCCTTAAAACTATTTGCAATAACATAGATTTTACAAAATATCTACAAAAATCTAGGGTACTTTCTGCAAACAAATTTAAGACTGTCTAAATAACTGATTCCCTTTTTTGTCTTATGTAGAAGCTAAATTGTTTCCCTTGCAAAATGGATGAAAAGAAGATTGTAGTTGGACAGCCAGTGCTTACTATTTGTCTCACTGAAAATAAAAAATTCATAATCTAACTTGCTTTAATAACAGTGGAATGTAACTGGAATCTTTTCCTCTGGGGATGTTGAAGGTTACTATGTTAGGAAACTCCAAAGTTAAATTCATCAGTCTGCAGGAGCTAAAAGAAACTAGCTCTTTAGGCTAGGGAGTAAAAAATCTCACATGCTAAGTAGATTAAGTTCTGAAGAAGATACACATCACACTGATGAGTACACTATATATTTTCCATTTAAACAAGACCATTCTTTTCACCACAACTGTGAATGGTTTTAATAGATGAAAGATATATTAAAAAAAGAAAAAGAGTTATTCCATCAGATATATATAAACCTTATATATATTTATATAGATCGTATATAAATATAGATCTTACATACAGATCTTATATAAATAAGAAGAAACACTGTTAAACTTTGAAATAATAGGAACTGTTACTGAATGCTACTATTCATCATTTTTAAAAATTCTTGACACCAATTACATGGATCAGCCTTTACCAGAGAGGAATTATGACTCTTCTCACCTACCCTTTGACAGCTTTATATGCCAGTTGCTTACTCATCCAGGTTGGTCTCAAACAATAGAAAGCATCAGGTGTCTAATACCTCCCTCCTCAATCCATGAACTTCAGAGAACCTAGAAATCTAGATTCAGAATATTATCTGCATTAGTTAGCTTCAGTATCCAAATTTCTCCCCACAGAATTTATTGAATGCTTCTTTCTGGCAAATCCCACATCTGCTGAGTCTTGAACACCTAAAGAGATGAGCCCATTTGAGTATATCAAGGTTTGAAATAAACTATTATTTGTCTCCTGAAGATTCTGTTTGGAAGAGAAACAATTTGGATTCTGCCTAAAACATGGATAAAAAAGAGGTGGTTGTGCCTCTACCTCTGCTCAACCATCCAGTAGTTTTAGTAGCTAAGTATTAGAGAATCATAGAACGGTTTTTGTTGGAAGAGACATTGAAACTCTACTCCCTTCCATGGGCAGGGACACCTTCCACTGTCCCAGGCTGCTCCAAGCCCTGTCCAACCTGGCCTTGGACACTGCCAGGAATGGGGCAGCCACAACTTCTCTGGGCACCCTGTGCCAGGGCTTTACCACCCTCACAGGCAGGAATATCTTCCTAATATCTCATCTGAACCTGTGTACTGTATTCAAAGTTCTGTTTGAAGAGATAACACACTGATTTCACAGATTCTTTAATTTAGCAGAAAGCATTGTATATTGTCTTACCTTGAGCATTATGTCTAATTGTATAACCTTTACAGAATTTATCTTAATGTTTAGGGTTATCTCTTGATTTATTATTGAGGTGGCATTGCTGGATAGAGTTCAAAGACTTTGTCGCCTGGTACCAGTTATGGAACTATGTTGCACATAATAGCAGCTTGTGGCTAAAACATCTGCAAAGATGCATGACTTAACAGCTTTAAAAAGGTATTTTGCATTTGAAGTTCAGTGATCTTCTTGCATGCAAGGAGGGCAAATACCTCTGATCTCATTTTGCTGATGAGAAACAGGATCAGAGACCACAAAATAAGACAAAATATGTAAATCATAGAAAAGGTTAAAATTCTATCTTTCAATGCAAGTTTTGCTATCAGATAATCAGAGCAAAGTGGCCTCAGGTTGCTGTATCAGAGAACTGGGAAGCTTAGACCAGAAAGATATTTACATATACTCATTAATTATGTTTGCAATAGCTTTCTCAATTCACCCAGCATATGCACCAGCTGCTGCAATACCAGCAGCTACACAGGAGGTAACTTAAATTTCTTTTTATATGTAAGTAAATTATGAGCTTGTTAATCGGGAACATTTATGAATCGAAATACTGAAAATTAAAATCCAAGAAAAGATTCATGGCTGACTAAGGACCATTAGACAGAACTTTACTTGAGCTTTCTGCGTCTTTTCAATGTCCAAAAATTAACAAAATTATATGCATTTTTCAAAAATAAATATGGCCCAAGATGGTGGCATGAAACATAGAAATATATCCACAAGCTCCAGTTTTAAACAATATATTACATCAGATGAAATAAGGAAGAACATAGGGGGAGGTGGGGATTATTTTTGTATCTATTTTTTGCGGCATTTATGTCTATTAATTTTTTTTAACTGAAAAAAAAGAGCAACAAAAACTGATTTGTGTTTAATAACTGTCAGTATTTTTCACTGCTTTCCTCAGTACTGCCTACTGGGATTTTGAATTGCCATTTTCTGCCACTGGGTAGATCTAAGAATTTGCCAAAAATGCTGACAAGGCCAAGAAATTACCAGGCCTCCAAAAAAACCCAAACACCACCAAAAAAACCCCAATACTTGGACAATGAGTACTGTGACAATGACACTGCATCCAGTGTCCACGGATGATGAGAACAGCAGTACTGCTAATGAGGGATCTGTCCCACATAGCATCAACTCTACAGGAGGGATGCTGCTGGCCCATTCTCCTGGCCCCTCTGCTTTGTGTCTGGTTCCTGCATATGGTTGATGCTGGCCCAGATTTCCTTAGTTGTAATAGAATAGCTGAATTGAGAAGCCCTGAGCTTCAAAAGCAGTTTGGCTTCCCAGACTGACCTGGAAATACTGTGCTGTACTGAGAAACTGAAATTAAAGACCTGCAATTGAGGATGACTGCAATACTGGTTTCTATGAGCTTGGAGAGATTCCTCCCAGGAATGGAATCTAACAGATTTAGGTCTCCTTGGGACTACAGGTACTTTAGAAGCAGCAAAAAATTGTTGGTGATGCTGACCCACCACTTGGCAATGATGATTTAATTATGCTTAAATGTGTTAAATGTGCTTAAACCTCATTTCAGCTGCAGTAAAAGATCTGAACCATAGACTTCCTCCTGTGTGGAAAAAACTTCAGGCACTATCTAAATACCTCAGCACCTGACCATAGGACTCAGCTGGATTCAGTGGTGTTCCCACAGTAGTATTCTGGGCTGGTGTTCACTGGACAGTGAACACTTCAGATGGCTTTCAGGAAAACCATACACATGTAAAGCGTACAGCACAATCACCTCCACGCCAACAGCAGTCAGTTTCAAACTATCAACTTTCTACAAAAAATCTAAACAACAACAAAAAAAAGTAAACCACAAAAAACCCAAACAAACAAACAAACAGACAAAAAAACAGGTGAGGAAACAAATGAAAAACTAGTCAAGTTGTAAACTAGGAGGGAAACTTTCCTGGTTTCAGCTAGGAACCGGTGGAAACACCAATGTAGTGCAGTGGTTTGATTTTACAATTTAAATATACTCATTTACTGCTGTGAGATAAGACTAGGAGCAAAAGCAAGGCAGGCCTAAAACTTAAAGGTTGTAAAGAAAACTTTTATTAACAACATAAAGAAGTAATAAAATTCAGAATAAAACCTTCAGACCACTCCTCCTCCCTATCCCACACCCTCTTCTCCTTCTCAACAAGAACATACAGAAACATTTCAGCCAGTTATCAATTTAAGAATAATCTTTTTCAGCTCACTCTAGGGAGAGGAATCTCCCCTTTTCAGGCTATAGGGACTTCTCTCCAAGAGGGAAAAACAGTTCAATTGTGGCTTCACTTTTCACAAATAGCAGCTGACCGGGAATCTGCATTTGTGGATCTCCCATCTTCACAGGCTCCCCAGAGCTGTGCTTATGGGCCAGGTCAAACTCATGGGGAGTTACTTTTAAGGATGAGCTGTTCAAAAGCAAAGGTTCTCTTCACCTCTCTCTCTCTCTTTCTCTGTTCATGCTTCATCCCCAGGAACAGAGATGTTGTTCTTCTCTCAGGGCAAAGGATCTTCAACACAGGTGCATTTGCTCATGATCTACAAGTTGAACCCTCCAACTCCCGCCATCATTAGCCAGGGCTTTTAGGAATCTTTAGCATATTACAGTCCATCCTCATGACTTACATAAGGATTTTCAGCCTAAATTCATGGCATTTCCTCATTCTGCTTCCGTCTGGAACCAAACTCCTGCTTCACTGACCTTGGTGTCTTCTCTCTGTTCTTTTTCCCTCTCGACTAGGGAGGGTTGAAGGTTTGCAAGTTTTATCTGAGCATTGAAAGAGTTAAGATGTCACACAGGGAGTGCAGAGTCTGCGGCCAGGAGCTGTGCCAGGATCTCAGGAGACTCAGGCAGCTCTGGGAGGGGCTGGTCCAAGATAATGGGGGCTCGGGCCAGAAAGAGCAGCAGCTGCTCTGGAAAGGGAGCAGGGGACGGCCAGACTTCAGCCAGCCTCCCTGGGCTCAGCTGCCACCCACTGCCATAGCCGTCCCTCCTCCCTACCAGCTTCCCACACAGGGCCCGGCCCGGCCCCGCCAGGCCCGCGGCCAGCATGGCGGAGCAGGCCGGGCCTGGCAGGCCCTGCGACCTGCTCTCCTGCTGGAAGAGAAAAAGGCCTTGCCCAGGGTTTGCTAGCTTCAAAATGAGAATTCACAGAGGCGGACCAATCCTCCAGTTGGTTTCCCATCAAGTCCCAGAGGAAGTTCTCAGGACCAAATTTCTGTGGATGCCCTCTTCTAAATGCCAATGTATGCACTGTTTCTAATGCAAAACCAGCACAGAAGAGAAGGATAATAATAATGCTGATTCCCACGCGATTTTTGGCCTCTAACTTTCCAAAAAAACCAGAAAAGCGTGTCGGTACTAATATATAGTTAATGATGTTATAGACACAAATTATAAAAAAGTTCCACATTTCCTTCACTCCTTTTCATGTTATTAATTGCAGTACTGGAAGTGGCTGTGATGAAGTTAATTTTCTTCATCACAGCCCGTATGGTGGCAGGTTTTGGTTCCATCATTTAACCAGCACTGATAATTCACCAAAGTTTTAGTCATTGTGAACTGTTGTCCCCACATCAAGGCTTTTTCATTTCCCACTGTGCCTCCAGCAGGAGCAGTCAAGAACCTGTGGGGATACACAGCTGAGAGAGCTGACCTAAACTGATTAGGGAGATATTCATATCATATAATATCATACTCAGGAGTAAAAGCTCAAGGAAAGCAGGAAGAAGGAGAATCATTCATATTATGGCATTTGTATTCCTGAGCAGCTGTTATGTGAGCTGAGGCCCTGCTTTGCAGGAATTGACAAAAATCTGCCTGCACTGAAATTTAGTAAATAAATTCTTAAATTTGTGTATATTCACAGCTTTTGCTTCAGCCACAAGCCGGCCTTCCTTCCTTCCTTCCTTCCTTCCTTCCTTCCTGGAATCCTTTCTTCCTTCCTTCCTGGAATCCTTCCTTCCTGGAATCCTTCCTTCCTTCCTTCCTGGAATCCTTCCTTCCTTCCTTCCCGGAATCTTTCTTGGAATCCTTCCTTCCTTCCTTCCTTCCTGGAATCTTTCTTGGAATCCTTCCTTCCTGGAATTCTTCCTTCCTTCCTTCCTGGAATCCTGGAATCTTGGAATCCTGGAATCCTGGAATCCTGAAATCCTTCCTGGAATCCTTCCTGGAATTCTTCCTTCCTGGAATCCTTCCTGGAATCCTTCCTTCCTGGAATCCTTCCTTCATTCATTCCTTCCCCCTCCCTCATTTTTCCTTCCCTTAACTTCCCTTCCTTTCTTATAGGACTGGGGAGTGAGCAAGCCGCTGGATCAATCCACCATAATTGCTTTTGGATGTTGGCTGTGGTCAATCCCTTGTAATTGCTTAACCAAAGGCTTAAGTTTTAAACTTTAGAAACTCTCCTGTAGCCCAGAATACTAATCTTATTAGCTGTTCACTTCCATAAGGTATCAAACACAAAACCATCTTGAGGTTCATTGCTTTTTCAATTCTCTTATAAACTGTGTTGTGATATTAGCTGGACATGATATTTTTTAATGCTTTTCTCCAAATCTATAGAAATTACAAGGGCAATTCCTCCATCTTTCCCTCTCCTCTGCTCCATCCCACTTCACCACGCACTGCTTTAACCACTTTAATTCAGATATTTCAGTGGGTAGGGCAGAAAATAGGGGTCAAAACACTCTATGGTAATTTCAAAGAGAGAGTCAGGAACAAAAACAGATTTTTTTTTTATTCAGCTGCACAATATTTCCCTGTTTCCTTCCCCTCTGCACCTACTCTGGAGTGAGTGACTTCCCCATTAAGATACATTCATTTGGCTGGAACTCTCAGAGTACAAAAAAAAGAGTTGTATTCTTTCTGCTCTACTGCTAAGGTCAAGCTGCCAGTTTTCTTTGTGATGTGTGAGGCAGCATAGAACACAAATTGCATTTCCACTCTCTTCAGGTCTTCTTTTAAATGCCACAATACTGACAGTAATCACTGAGCTGAACTGATATGACACATAAAACACTGACAGAACAAATAAGGCCCATCCTATCTTGGTTTTCCACTAAGCAAACAAATATGTATTTGGTTGTCAGTTTAGCTAGAGAGGGTTCTGAATACAGGTAACTTTTTAAACACTGTAACATTATAAGAAATTCATCCTATGCTAAACATCCTGACATTAATATAAATACAGAAATAAACTAAACATATAAATAAAATAAAATAAAATGGGAACAAAAAAACCCTTTCATCACAGATTGCAAATCTAAGCTCCTCCACATTGCCATGCTCCTGGTAAAATATTTTATTGGCAGGAAATACACTTACAGTAAGTTTATGGGAAAAATAAAAATAATTTTGAAAGATAGCATGGACTTGACACCATTTACTAACATACACAGGTAGTATTTTACATTTCCTTCTTCTCTCATAAATTCTGTCATATATTTAAAGGGAGAGCCTGGAAGAAGAAAAGAGATAAAAGTGGGTGGAAGGAATTAGTACTCAGAGGCAAGTAATTCTATCACCAACATCTTAATGATTTTTTAGCAGCTTGTTATGCACTAAACCTGAAAAGAATTATTCATGGTATTTGTCTATGGCATTGAACTTTGACTGTGAGCCAGGGAAACATTTGATTGCCTCAGAAACTTTCGTCACAGTACAAACTGGTATTGTGTCTACCTAGGTCATTTCCTGAGCAATTATGTCTACTACAATGTCTCTCATCTCTTCCCAATCCACATCATGCTTTTTGCTGAGATTAAATTAACATCAGTGGCGCTAAAGATATTCCCAAGTGTTCCAATCCTGTAAAGTACTCACTGTCTATGATTTTTACTAGCTTTATTTTTGATGTTTGGAGTCAGAAAGGGAACAATTAACAATTTTTTGGAATAAAAGTTTAAATTTCCACATTTTTCCTTTCTATAGCAAATCGGAAATGCATCTTATTCACAAGCTTGAAAATGTATTTGAATTACACCCCCCTCAATTATCCCAACACACAAAACTGGTTTAAGTATTGCTTAAATCTTACTATACTAATACTCATCCAGCATGTATAGTGATGCTTTAGAAATATAAAACATGTCTTTGCAAATCAATTTGATCCAAACAACTTTTTAGGTAAATGAAATTGAGGAATTAACTCTTTCAATCACCAAGTAATCCTGTTCTTTAAATATGCTGTCACTGTCAATCAGCACAAGTTGTTATCTTGCTGGGCTTTTCCACAGCTTTCTATAAATTCTTTGCTTAACATATTGGCATTAACAACCATTTTCCTTAAAGAGTGAAAATACGTGTTACTTTACACAGAATAAACCTTACATGAACATGTTTCAGGGATATGTGTATTTAAATCTGTTCATAGTCACTGGCATTTTGTTTTGATTTTTCCTCCTACTGCCGCTTGTTCAAAATTTATTACAGTGCTGTAGCAGCTTGTTTATATAGTTATGAGCAGTAAAACCTGGGGAGTGAAAGCAAAAGTAAGATCTGGGTCACAAAGAATAAAAGAAAACATATAGCAATATACATATATTTGCTTTGCATCTTGTCATTTTTTTTGCATACTGGGGGAAAATGGAATTTTATTTCTTGGTGCCAAAGGAGATATCCCTCTAGCATCACTGTGATTCATTATTCCACTGAAGATTTTTCTGTGTGGAGGAATCTAGTTCTTCAAAGAACACATAAGAGCCTGATAAATGCTGTGCCTCCCACTGATTTCACAGGGTGTTACATATTGCTAAGGCTGGGACACACAGACTCCTCTCTGTTCTGGATGGTTGTCAGAACACCACACACGAGAAGCATTGCTTTGCCTAGCACCCCATAAATTTATATTTCTGTTAGATTTACACAGCCTTGTACATGGCTGAGGAAAGCACAAAAAAGGCCTCTGCTCAGAAGACTTAGACTCATAGAATCATAGAAAAATTAAAGTTTGAGAAGAGCTCCAAAATCATCAAGCTTGGCCATTAACTCAGCATTGACGGGATTACCACAAAACCATGTCCCTAACCCACACACACACAAGTTCTTGTAATAATTCCAGAAATGGTGAATGTACCTCTGCCCTGGACAGCTTTTTGCAATACCTGATCATTCTTTCACTGAAGAAATATTTCCTAATTTTCAACCTAAACCTCCCCTGGCACAACTTGAGGCTATTTTCTCCTGTCCTATGGCTTGTTACCTGTCAGAAGACATCAACCCTTTCCAGTCTACAGCTGTGAGGATGCCTCTCCAGCTTCCTACTCCTGAGAGTGACTGAATGAGAAACATGGGCTAAGAAGTCACAGAGGCAGGAGAATCATCCCCTAACATGACTTCTTTGTGCATTTTGGCCTCTAGCATGTGCCGCAGGTGTTGGGGTATGACCATGGATTATTAGCATCTTGTAGGATAATTGCAGTGGAAAGACAGCATCTGAAACCAATGCTCTTTGAGGTAAAAATTGCTGCATCTATCCTTTTACTCCTTTAATATTCCTTCACTGGTCTGTTTCTAGTTTTCTGTTTTCTCAATCATTTTTCTATGTCTTTATTTTTTTTTCTATTGTCTTGTTCTCTATTCTTAATTGTTGATGTCTGTTAACATTTCCCATACAAATTGCTTGGATTGTTTCTTTTATATCTTCTCTTTTGACTTTTTCGTAATGCCTTCCTCATCATCAAATATCAGAGCCAATTGTCACTTTGAGCATGTTACCTGAAGAAAAAAAAAAGAGGAAGCTTATGTGATGCACTCCTTGCTATGTCAGGCATTTAATAACTTTTAAGTATCTTGGGAAAGATTTGAAAAATGGGACTTTTTGCTTCCACATTTATAGAAACAGAATAAAGTTCTAGAGAGAAAAAATGTGCACCAAGAGAGAGATTATGTTGCAAATTCACAATTTTTTTTAACTCTGGGAAATTCATTGATACTGCTGTAAGTGAAAGAAAGCCACAAGAACCTGGTTTCTGAAGCTCATGGGTTTCTGGAGCTCATACATTATGCATTATACATTATATATAATTATATCATATAATAGATTGTTCTTTTTTCTCCTCTAATCCCAGGGGAGAAACAATGTGTTTCTAGAGCATTTCTACAAATATATGGAGCCTCCATGAAGCCCAGGAACACATCCTTGGGCTGTACCTAGTGTCGGACACTGCACAGAGCAAAGCTCTGGCATGCTGTGTGTGATGAGTGATAAAATGACCATGTCACCAGACAGCCCAAGTAAGATTATTCACTGTGAAGAAAATGTCTAATGACTGCTTCTTAATCATACTGAGAACATAATTTCTTTATAACAAAATCCAGAAAAAATTTAGAGAAGCGGAATTTTTAAAGCCTGCCAAGCATTCTGGATTAATTCAGAAGCTGCTGGTTTTGAACCAACTGAGAATGTGCTAACACTTAGGTTTGGTTTTGAACATCCGGAATAAAAATCTAAAATAACAGTATACATTTTGCAAGCTGCAAAAGAGTAATTTCTGTAAAGACATTGCAGATTCTGTTCAGCAGGGAAAAGTTCAGCGTAACCCAACAAGCTGTCATGCAGGTAGTAGGTTAGTAAAGTTACTGAAAGAATAACAGAATCTGACAGACAAATCAAAGGTGATTTTTCATTACTAAAGGAATTTTTTGTTAGTAAAGGAATCACAGGGCTTGACAAAGAATATAACTTGCAGCTAGGACTCCTTTATTTTGGGCATGTGAAAATGGACAAGACAGAATTACATTAGTACTTCAAGGAGATTGCAAGGAAAGGAATTACACAACAGCTCCTCTCATAACTGTAGTCAGTGTAAGTTGAAGATGAGCTATGTGCATTAGTCTCTCAGCTGATTACTGCTCTTACTTTGCCAAAACTTATGAAATCAATTTTTGAAACTTACAAATATTTGTGACGCCACTTTTGGGACCCCTGAAATAACTAGTTTAATTCTAGGGTTTTAACTAAAAGATGAAACACTAAGTGACTCAAGAACACGACTTTCTTGGAGACCAAATACAAAACATTGGCATCTCCTTGAGATGGTCAACTTGACACCACTTGGCATCTCCTGAATTAGTCTTTTCGCACACATTTACACCCTCATTTTTTGGATTTTCCCCACCCACCTTGAAACAGAGTGATTTTTGCCAAAGTCTCCACTGCTTAGTGGGCAGGTAATGCTTTAGCAGATTTCTAGGGCTTGCAGAAAAGTGTCTTCCCAAGACACTTCTTCCACAATACTCTGGTAATGCCCAATTCCTGTCACTGGAATTATGTGAGCATGATGGGACTTCCAGCTTCTAGCAAAGAAAATTAGACAGGCTTGCAGGCGTAAAGGGAGACTAATTAAAGTCAAAGAACAAATTAAAAGTGGAAAAGGATTACCAGAGGAATGGAAGGGCATAAAATAGTAAGTATGGAAAGAAAAGAGATGAAAGCAGCAACAGAAGAAAAAAAAAAGATTCTTAATTGTGCTTTCAAGAGTGTCCCTAATGGAATTAATCTCATCCAAAATTCTAGCAGATAGCATGTGCCAAAAATGCTGCAGATGGCTTGGCTCAGCAGCAGGGATGGCTTGGAAGGGAAACGGTTCCTGTGGCTGCCTCAACAGATTGTTTACAGCACAGATACCGACAGTGCCCAGTCATTGTCATGAAACAGTGCTTGTTCCCTTGCTCAGGACTTCAATCTGGGCATTTCAAATGGCAGATTTGTGTGTGGCTGAAACTAGGAGAGTCCTTGATAGTCCAATTCCTGTTGCTCAGGAATAGCCTGGAAGGTTTTCTGTCTCTTTATAGCAAGCACTGTGAATGGGAAAAAGCTGAGCGGTGCTCGAGTCGCTGAAATCTTCACTCTAAGGGAAGCTCTGGTTTAATGAAACACCATGAAAAGCAGATTTATTAATATAATCTGCTGTGAGTGCTACTCACTTAGAATGATAAAATACCCTGACTTGGAAGGGGCTTGGATCATCAAATCCATCTCCTGGCCCTGAGCAAGGCCATCCCCAAGAATCCCACCCCATGCCTGAGAACATTGTTTCTCGATCTCTGTCTGTCTGGTGCTGTGACCATCCCCAGGGGAACTTATTATTGCCCAAACATATCCTTGGGGAGGAACTTCTTCCTGATATCCAAACGAAATCTCCCCCTGTTCAGCTTCAGGCCATTCCCTTGGGTCTGACACATAATTGTTCACATAATAGAGTGTGTAGGTGAAGATTCTGAATCATTAAATTCCAGTTCCATCCTTGGAACAAAGAACAGCAGGAGGTGAGCTAACAAATCTGTTTTCCTTCCATCTGCACCACTACTCAACACACACAAGGTGGCCCATGCTTACTTTAAGGGTGCTATCTCAGCATATTTACAATAAAATACAATATTCTACAGGAGTCTTCATACTCAGAAGGACACACTTTAGTTCTGTTTGAGGCAACATAAATAATTTTTGGGTTTTTTTGTATACTAAACCAAGTCCAATTTTAATACTAGGGTAAGGATTTCTGTTTAGCAGGCTGAACACCAAGAAAATTTCTGGCTATCTACATTATTAGACCCACATCAGCCAAAAATCCTGATGACTTTTAACACATCTTAATTTTGAGGATGATAGTAGTCCTTTTGTTTGATAAGAAGAAATTATTTTCCTGTTCTGGTATATTTGCTCTTTAATGTCCAATCTTTGTAATGTGTTCTGTCTTAATTTAAAGCACTTTGACTAACAAAACATTCACCAACCTGTGCCTTTCAAAGGCTCTTCCACAATCTGCTCCATCTTGCTTCTAAACAAATCATTAAGGGTATATGCCCCTCTTATTGTCCAAAGGAAATTTGTCTGGAATATCTTGGATATCTCTAATCCAACATGTTCTAATTCCAGTTTAATCACTTAACTTTTTACTCTTCAATTCTGGCTGCTTTCCTCCTCAAATGTTGGGATATATGTGCTCTTCTCTTGGTATTCATTATTTTTAAATACTATAAGATCTCCATCTCCTGTTCCAAAGGGGCATGGAAGTGACCAGCTCGTTTGCCTTATCCAGATGGGTATTCATCATCTGGAAGTTATGATGGGAGAAGCTGGATAGGAGATCAACCCATTCCCATCAGAGCTGCATCCATTTACATTGAATCTCTGTATATATATGCAAGTTGTACAATAAAGAATCATGAATTACTGTCTACAGCAGCTATTTGAATATAGTCATAGTCGTTTGTCATCATAAATCATGCTGTGTCACTCCTTTTATCATCTCTGTTGGTTTTTTTGAACTCTGTCCTATTTATCATGCATCTCCAAGTGCTGAAGAATCCACGGCTCCAGTCAGATTTCTCAGCACTGGGTTGGTATCTCACATGCAGAAACTCCCCTCCCCCATTAAATACAGAGGGCATTATTGAATCCTCCATCCCTATAACCATTGAACTGTGTGAACTGCCAGAATAATGAAAACATCTTTTACTCATTTCCCTGAGGCAAACAATCCTGCCCACAAGATCTGCCCATAGGCAAAAGAAATTGATTAATAAATAATGCATTTAATGCTTTTAAGTGGATAACATATACACTAAAGATAAATGAAGAATGTCAGAAAGGGGTCCAGAAACATTTGAATTTTCAGATTCAATGGTTCCAAATAAGATAACACATATGAAAATGAAGAACTTAGATCATCATGAGAGATGTGATAGCACAGGTGAAAGATAACACTAGGGGAAAGAGAAAATAGCTTCAAGTTACTATAGATATTTCTCTGTAGGTGACCTCTGTGAACTACACCTGAATAAAAGAATTCATTATTCTCTGAGGAACAAAAAATAACTCTATAGAGGAAACCAGTAGGCAACCTGTAATGCCACTCTTAGAAAAGTATGTCAGTTTTTGTAATTCAAACTCAAAAAGTTGATGTGGAAATATATAATTAAGCACACGAGACACTCTGAGCAGGGAAATAAGGTCCTAAAAGCAAAATTTCAGATATCCACTGTACTGCAGTGAAAGAAGATAAGGTGTGAACTCATTGTAACTCATAACAGAAAACACATATTCTTTCAAAGTTGTTTATAAAGAGATAAGATAGAATGTGTAGAAGTTGGAATGACACAAAATCAAACTTGAAGAAAATTCATCTATCTATGAAGGAAACTAGACCATATGAACAGTTGTTATCAAAGATCACAAACTCACCAGAATCTCTACATTTATACAATCTCTAGAGCTTAATTTGGTTTATGAGAAAACTGGAATTTGGGGATGTGATTGTCTGGCATTGGTGGTCCTTCTCTCCAAGGTGTTTGTCTGCTTTTTCATGGCAAAAATGCATCGTGCACCACCATCATTTTGCATGAAACACCTGCAATTCTGCATCAGAACTGACTGCTGTTCAGTTTACACCATCCCAGACACGACAAACAGTGCTGGTGGCTTGGAGTTTCCAGTCAGGATGTTTTCTCCAAGGATACACAATTGTCAAGTATTACCATGTGCTCTGCACTACTGCAGAGTTCTTCTGTCCTCTCCCTTCCTTTCCCAGCCTCATGCTGCCACTGCTACACCAGGTCACAGCTAATCAGAGGCTGCAGGCAGCACCTGCAAGTGACTGAAGGAATTTGTATGTCATTCTGAATGGTCAGTACCTTTGCTCTTTCAGAACTGTTACCAAGAAGGAAATTTGCCTATAGTAAAAAAGATATATATTCTTTCATCTTTATGGGGTTTTTTGTTTGATTTTGTTTTGTTTTTTGTTTTGTTTTTTCTGTTTTGTTGTTGTTGTTGTTTGTGGGGGGTTTTTTTGTTTGTTTGTTTGGTTTTTTTTGTTTTTTGTTGGTGTTTTTAAATCTGAATGTATAGAATAATTTTCCTGAAACAACTGAGGAATTAAAAATCCATATTACTTTTTTTTTTTTTCTTTTTTCAGACAGAAAATGAGAGGGAACAAGCAATTGTTTTCAGATGGCATACAGATATGTGTCTTTGTTGATTAAATAGCTCAATTTCTTTTCCACTTAAAAAAATTGGCATTTTTGCAATTAGAGGAGAAGAAGGAAAAAATAAAACAGCAAAAACTACACTTGCATTGACTTTGAAGGGTAAAAAAGCAACTCAGCTTGCCTTAACTGCAATCCACAGCATGCTCGAGCACTTGAAAGGAAACTTTTTTCACCTTGACTCATACTGAGCAGTATGCAGTAACTAAATCCAACACCTTCATCCTGATGATTGGCTTGCCTCAGGACATGAGAGAAGGCCAGACCCTTTCCTTTGATTCATTTACCAGGCATTTAGGGAAGCACAGCTGTACCTGAGAATATTCCTGGGGAAAATAAATCGAATCAAAACCAACCTCCCTCCAAAAAAAAAAGGCTGCTGAGGTGTTTGATCAATGTCTGGAGAATGCTCTGTGACACCACTGGTAGAGTAAGAACAGCATCAGCAGGACCAAGTGGTGCTTTTCAAACTCAGCACTTTTGATACCAGTGGAATTTCTATCTCTGCCCTTCATTTTTTTCAGCATAGCCTAGATCATATATTAATTTATCTTCAGGGAGTTTACTAACAGCTGCAGTGGGCCAGCTCTCCAGCACACACGCCAGGGTGCTCTGTTTACTGGAGACTCTTGTTATGAGGACATGCTTGAAAATAATAGGCACATAATTTGCTTTATCAAGGCAGAATAAGAGGTAAAACCAGACCAGAAAACATGGCAGTTGAGAACATAAATGAAAGAAAATTGCAGATTTAATCTAATTCCTGGTACTGAAGTTCCCACATCAGAGAGAACATAATTGTTTTCACACATTTTGGAAGTTGTTGTGTACACATGATCTTGAAATTAATTGGATGAGTCACCTGCATCTGTGTAGAAACACAGCCTTTATGCCACATTGGGGAAAAAAAAAAAGGAAAATCAAGGAAATGAATGGATAAGAGTGCCTCCCTTAACCAATCCAGTCTGGAAATACATTTCCTCACACTATTCTTCCAATCCCCTTGAGAGAATATTTTCTGAATTTCTTCTCTTCCACCTTTTTTTTAAATTATTTTTAAGACTGAAGCCTGAAAATACATTTCTAACTACTTTCCAATATACAATAAAACTGGAAATATATTAGTTTTACAAAAGTCTTGGTACAATTATTTTAAAAATATCTACAAATTTTGTATGGTGGCAACAGATCATTTGGCAATCAGTTTGAGAAATAAATATTGAAACATGAAAACTTTCTCCAAGATAAAAAAAAATAATGTATCTTATTAGCAAAAGATATTAATTAGTTTTGAGTTTTTAAAGAATTCATATTCTCATCTGAAATGCAACTTCCATGAGACAGCTAACAGGGAATTCACTTTGCATCTATGATAAACTTATACTATGCATAAACATGTAATTTTATTTACCTGGAATAATTGTAGATCGTGTCCACCCTTAAATAAATCGTTGTTAGCCAGGGTTAGGAAAAATCAATCAAACAAAAAAACCAAAAAAGCTTTAAACGTTACTTTAATTCAGCCAAGAAGATGCACATAAAGGTGGGTAATGGTGCAACCTGATCAGAGTTTGGAGATTGCTTAGGCAATAATTTTTCATCAGAGGGAGATTTTTTATTTTATTCAGTTGCACAGGTACATCAATTTGTTCATTTTAGCAGTCACTTTGCAACCCCTGGGTTAATCATCAGTAATGTTCTGCAGAATGTGCTGCAGTTAAGTACTGTTATCAATGTAAATGGTTTGCTAAATATGAGGCAGCAATGGATGGTCTCAGGATTGAAAGGCTCTTTTGTGGATGTTTTTTATTTGTAACACTGAAAAACAGAGCTAACCCCAGAGGTCTGGTCTGCGTCAGACAAGGACCATGAGAGCAGCTTGTTTACTGATCTCTGAAGGTATTTGTGAGCAAAATGGGTTTCAGAATCACCAAGCTTCTTAGGGTTTGAACCCTGTCTTGTAACTTCAGGTATGTCTGAGTGGTACTGAGGTAGGCTGAATTTTCACCAGAGCAGAGAACAAGTGCCAAATTCTCATTTTTAGTTAAATACAACTATAATTAGAAATATGTCATTTTGGTATGGACTATAATTGAATGAGAATCAATGCAAAATTTACTTTATTTACATCAGCTTAATTTCATTGATTGGTTCTAGCATAACTTTGGTCTGAACTTGCATCAGCCTGTGCTTGATGTTCTTGATGATGAGCACAACTTATACAACATAAGAAATCAACACATTGCTCTGAAAACAGAAATAATTCTGTTTCCAGAAGACTTAGAAGGGATAACTCATTCTAGGGGAATCTATACTTCATAATTATAGTCCAGAAATCAACTTCAATAAAAACTTGCATCTATCTTTGTACATTTTCATTAGACTCAACTGATACGTGTTTCTTCCAAAAGCTAAGTTTTGAGGTGGTGTCTTTTCCTCCTATAAAATAATGGCCAGATTTTTTTTTTTTTTTTAATTAGTACTAGTTTTCCAGAATTTATATTGAAGTGTGAGAACCCTTAAGTAACCATTCGCAGACCACTTGGAGTTTACACATAATTACTCTGCATGTGACAAGTGTCAGACTTGGATGCACAGAGTTCATCCTCTTTTAGCAATTCCTGTGAAATTTACACCACACTGATTAGCACAAATAAAAGGATTTTGGCCGTCCTCCTGCACTGTCTACCATCTTGGAGCACAGAAGTGAAGAGACAAGCCTGACTGAACAAAAGGCAATTTTTTGTAAACACTAGTGCCAAAAGAACATCCATTTTTGGTCTCCTCATTCCACTCCATGCACAAGTGTCACAATAAGAAGGCAGGGGAAGGTTGGAAACACAGGATCAAAATGCCCAGGGGATCTCTGGAAGTGAACTACATCCAGGGTAAAAAGAAATCTAACATTTTTGTGGCTTGCTTCCTATGGAAAATTTATTCCAAACCTGAATAATTTAATATTTGGATGAATTGAGGAATGAACATTCTTTCATCCGAAAGAGGTTTCCCACTCAGTAATTTAATCCCAGCTGTTACTGTTTTTATCATGACTTAAAAGCAAAGAAAGAGGGATAAGATAGGAAAAAGAAGGCAAGATATTATCAATAAATCAAACCACATATCACTGATTTCTCAAAATCAAAATTGGAAACAAAATTACCTATTTTTTTCTTTCATCCTTATTCTACTCTGATTAAGTTTTGTGGTTAACTTCATAATTTCCTGGACACATTGAATCTAGGTCACTAAGGGAAAACAGAGCTTATCTTGTAGAATGAAAGTAGTCATTAAGGACTTTTTCTGTTTTTAATCCAGTGTAAATTAATCCTGTTTATGTAACAGTCAGAATTAATTAATGATATATAGAATGACAAGTATTTTTATTTTTTATCTCTCTGACTTCTATCAGTTGGACTATCTGTCAGGATTCTACTGAAATATTTCAAGTCCATTACATATTAGAAGTTTATACCTAGTAGATGTTAACTGTCCACCTCATTTCTTATGAACACTTAATAATACTCAGTTGCTGGGGTGTTTTGTTTTGTTTCTTTTTTTCCAATTAGGAGTTTCCCTTTTGTGATAACAAGAGAAAATTTTCATTAATGCCATGGAATATCATAAATAGCCACTTAGTCCCATCTTTTTTTCTTTAGATCACACAATTCTACTTGTTAATTATGTGTTTCTCAGCTTTGGAGATGCATCATACCTTGTTGAATTTGCAGATTTAAAGGTTTTATTCTCATAAATCTAGCAGCTAAGCTTTTCTGAACACAGAAATTTGAATTAGCTAAATTCTTGTTTTCAAATCTTATTTAATAGCAAATGGAAATCCAGAAATTTCCTCCACGTACGTGTAAAGTTTAGTTGCTATGATTCAGCCAAGCTATCAATGTAACACAGTTTGTAATACTTTGTGGTGAACAAGTTTTAAAAATTGCATTACTCCTAAACAACTTATATTTGGGTTGGGGGGGTGGAATTGCTGCCATCTTTTGGATGTACTCTGGGGGGGAAAAAAAAAAACCAAGAAAAAGAAATTTGAAAAGACATAAATAAGGGGAAAAAATATACACATATATATATCTTTCACTGAAAGTTTCATCTGGCACATCCTGGATACCTGCATTTCCATTCACTATGGAAAAGACAACCTGAAATTCAGAAATTTACTCCAAGAGTACCAATATTTTGTTCTTTCCCATTGCACAGTAACATCTGTGCAAGAATTGTTTGCTTGGTTAAGCAATACTGATGGGAAATTGCTTTCACTGAAAGATGTGCTACTGAAGTTGAAGCCAAGTATAACAAAAAAACAAAGAGAATGGATACAGAAAGAAAATTATGTTCACTCACAATTTTTAACTTTTTGCACCTAGACTTCATTTTATTGCTTGGATATAAATAAAACTTTGATCTAGCTATTACAATTTAATGTCACGGCTATTTATCCTGAAAATTCCTTGGAATCTAGCTGGGTTGTATTATATTATATTACATTATCCTGCTTTTTGTAATTTTGTTTCTCTTTCTGTTATTTGAATTTCCAGAAGATGTAATCAAATTCATGTTGTGTGGCTAGCTCAATATACTGGCTTCTGAGACAAACTCTGCGTGTTCAGCAAAGTCTTTGTAAGAACAGAGAAAGCTGGTTTCAGGGAGAATAAATCAAAGCTGATAATATCTGGGAAAAAGAAAACACTGTCCAGAGAAAATAATGACTCCTCTGAAGAGATATCATTGTCAGACACCAGCATATCTTGCCAGCTGTAGACAGGGATATTAAAATATGCTGCAAATCTGCCTCAGAGCCTGGAGTGAGACTCAGGCAGGCATGCTGTACCTGTCCGGACCAGAGGAGACTAAAACCAGCTGAGCCACAGCAATACTCGGGGGGAGAAAAAAAAATACAAAACCCAAAAAACAAAAGATGTGGGGAAGAAAATAGAATCACTGCAGGCATCCCCCACAGTGTAGAGCTGACTTTGCAGTTAGTTTGATTTCTGCCTGAGCACAAGGACGCCCAGGCTGACAAGTTCCATCCACACCGTCCAGCACACCACCACCCCTCACCAAGTGGGAGAGTGACACGGGCACTTGTGTTAAACTCACAGCAGCAGCCTGGCTGCTCTCTCCTCGCACACAACAGACCCAAGGTCAGCCCTACACAAATAACCAATTAAAAAGGCTTCCAGCATCTCATTCTGTAACAAATTAAGCTGACTCATTGCCCCAGTCACGAACTATAGTCTTTTATCCGAGCCATGTGCAAGAGAAAGAGGAGCGAATCCCCTCCTAAACAATGTCCTTTTCCGGTGAACTTTACGCTCCCAATTCACCCCTTGTCTCCCAAAATACTGTTGATGAAACTTACCGCTTTTGCCAACTCCCCCTGCTCCCAGCATCACCACCTTGTACTCTCTGGAGCCTGCTGAAGAACTGCTCGAGGAGCTGATCATTGCATTTTCTAGCTCCATCTTGCACGAAGCAGCAGAAGGGACCCAAACAGAAGGAAAAGCAACTGGCAGGTGTTTTCTCTGATCTTAAACAACTATAAAAGCTGTGTTAGGGAAAAAAAAAAAAAATAGACAGGGAAGGTATAATGCAAGAGCTATGATTTATCAGCCTCACACACTGCTGTGCCTGTGTTAGCTGGAGAAGGTCTCATAGCAACCACTTTAACAGCTTCCAATAAAAAATCTCTCTCTGCCCCCTCCCAGCTCTGTATCGTTCTCTGTTTCTCTTCCTGGACAGCAGCAGTTTTGTGAGGCTCAAGAGGTCTGGTACCTCTGGGGTTGCAGTGTCATCGAACAGCTCAGATACTTCAGCAAAATAAAATGGATCAAATTTCTTAATTATGAAGCTTGTTACTCTATGTAGAACTTGCTTGAATCTTAAATCAGACAACCTTCTTTTCACCTTGCAGTTAAATACGCATCCTATAATCACCAAGGCTGCTAGTTTTACACAATACGATTGCAAGTGAAACAAGTAACAACTTTTAACAGCCTTTCTTCTTTATGAAGCTTACCAAAAACACAGAAGTTTTCTAGGGCTAGATTTGTCCCCAGATCAATACTCATTTTAGTTCAGATTACATCCATTATTTGCAGAAATAAACCAGTACTTTGAGGGGGGAAAAAACAACTCTATTTGTTGTTTCCCTCCTTTTTCCACAGACAGTTTCTGAAGGAGACAGGGACTGAAGGGAGAGGGATGTATTAGTTCGTTCAGAAAAAATGCAAAGAAAAATACCAACTTTTTGAAAGTATTTAATACTTATATCAAGGGATTTATCTTACCAAGCTGGTGAATGACATTCAGTGTGAAAATCTCACACTGAAATTATTCAGTGAAAACTTACAACAAAACACAGCAGCTCATCATCAATTTCAAATTTTGCTCTTAAAACACCTGGTCTATTTAAAGAACTTGATAAATAATAAGATACCTGCCCAGCTTTAACTGTTATTTGATATTTTTGGGGACCAAAAAACATCTGCCCCAAAATGAGTAGAAGGCAAAATTTGTCTCCTTTGGAAGTGCTGGGCTTTCATGACAGAAATAACTAGTAAGGTGGCATGGAAATAGAAGCAGGAGAAGTAACTAATAAAATATTTTGGAAGTTAGACACCTTCATCTGTCCACTCTTCCAATAATTTCACAGATTTGAAATATATGGTATAATTTAGGAATAGTTTAGAATTAAAAATTTAAAGAGAAATGAAAAAAAAAATCATAGACTGATGAAGGACATGATGTAAAGAAAATTAAGGAGAGGAAAGGTGTAGAAGGGCACATATCATTTAGAAGGGTAGCTTAATGGGCTAAGAAAATACATAATTAAAAAAGAACAGATGCACAGATATGATGACCATAATAGTTGGAATGGAGAAGGTGAACAGAACATGGATACTCATTTTCTCTCCTAATAAAAACTTAGGAGAGAGTGACTATAACAGAAAGTAGCCCAGTTTAAAAAAAAAAAAAAAAAAAAAACAAACTTAGAAAAGTAACGACTAAGGAAAATTTTTGATACTTGAAATTGTGTGGAGTATAATTGATCTTGTAATAAAAAATAATTTAAATACAGAGTAATACTAACTCCATCGTGGACTATTAAAATCACCCCTGCTTAAGGAGTACTCACATGAACAGATCCTGGAGAAACAGAGAGAGGTCCAAGCGTGATTGTTTGTTTTCAGTCAGGCAGCAAAGGTGGACAGAGTCACTGTGCCTGAGAAGTCCTCCAGGGCCAGGATCTGCCACTGTCCTGAGGGACTTCTGAGCTCTGTAGTGCCCAGGCAGGGTGCCTGTATTTATATCTGGATGGAAACCTCAGGACCAGAAGGATTTATTCATCAGAGCATGAAGTAGGACATAAACAGGAAATACTGCATATGATATCTAAATATTGAATTTCAGCAGGATCAGACAGGTAGGTCAGTTAACCCCCATTGCAAGTAGAATTTAATTTTCATTAAAACCCTTCTTGTGTGCCCATTATTGATACAGGAGATAAAACTAATAATGATATCAAAATGACTGCTTAGAACAGCTGGGTTTTTCTGGTAATCTCCCATAAACACAGCAACCTTCTCCTGAGGAGCTTTTGTTCCCATACCTGGCAGCAGCACTTGGCTGGCTTTAAAATGTTAGGAAAGTGAGGTGATTGTGGGCATGGCATAAAAAACAACCTAAGCAAAACATATTTATATATAAAATAATTAGTGAACGCAATGTATGCATGATAGACAAGAATGAGTATTTTTTTCCAGCTGTTCTGTTAATCATAAAAAAGTGGAAAGTCCATTTTTTCTTTTATTTAGACCTGGAACACAGGGAGGGAATTTGTGAAATGGAAGAGGCTACAAAATGGAATTAAGTTAGAGAAGGAAGATGAGTTAAGACAACCAAATGGAAAGCCATTTCCTCATCTTTAAGAGAAATAAGAAAAAAAAATTGACAACACTTTTTTGTCTGAAAGAGCAGAACTAAGTATTTGTTGATGAGAACTAAACACTTAAAATACTTGCTTTAAAGTCACATACATGTTCATTTAACTTTAGCAGTTTATTAAATATTATTGTACAGACATATCCTCCTAAATTCCAGGAATTTGTCCATAGCTTGAAAAGGCAATACTGCATTCCTATTTATAATACAGGACTTATTCTAATCGGTTTTCATCATAACTTGGTATTGACAAACAGCCTCCTCTGCCCTAATTTCATTCAATTCAGTAGTGGAGAAGTATTTAGCTTTATTTCCATTTGCAATAACATCAATTAGTCTTCCGTTTCCCACCAGAGCACTAAAGTACAAGGGTTTGCTTTCAGTCTGTTGCCAATAAAAATTAATACTGAGATGATTTGAAATTACCTGGCCTAAAACACTTATTAATATAGGCAGAAAAATCAGCTACATAAATATTTTACAGATAACAGGAATAAAACTGTACTAAATATAACTATTTAAACTGAAATACTGGAGTTTTTCCAGTGTGTGATGTTCCACAGCAAATTCCAACCATCTATTTTATCTCTGCCTCACTGCTTTAAAGACTCATTTATCATGATGCAAATTCATAGAAATCTGTCTTAAGGCAAAAAAAAAAAAAAAAGAGTAACTGCAAAGGTGGGAAAAAAGCCTGGAGTACTAGATTGTAATGAATCATTTATTTAAGAAATTTAATTCTATTCCTGTTCACATGTAGCTTTTGACTTTATGGCAATTCTGCTGATTTTTCTTATCTTCTTTTTTTTTTTTTTTAACTTTGTATTAAAACTCACTGTAAAATACAGCAAGCAATTACACCATTTGGTATTCAAACTCTAGCAACTGCTTTGTTTGAGTTCATATTTTGTTAGTTAAAGCTGAAAAGATCATTAAGGATGCTTAGGTCCTAAGAAAAAGAACACGCAGATATCTTAGAAGAGATGAGCTTTTTTCTAGAGAAAATGCTATTAGAAAACACACATCATTCATCCTACATCCCCACTTGCTCTGCGGTTGTTGAATAAAATAATGAGATGTTAATATAACATGTAAGTGTTCTGAAATTGTTTCCTAGAGCACTCTATGTTGAGGATATTTTATCAATTAACCTGGATGAATATTCTTATCATTAGGCAGGGAGCTCATGAGTTTGAAAACTTGAATAGCAAGCAAAATGCAAATCTTGACTGATTTGTGCTCCATTTAGTGATGGGTTAAAGGCATATGAACCAGCTAATAACAGTGAATATTCATGAGCCCATGGAAGTCCATGCCATTATGGAAACACTGACCAATGTTTTGTCCCTCAGGTTTACATATTAGATACAGCAGAGAGAAGAAATGTAAAAAAATATCCTTCATAGAAAGGCATATAAGGGTAACTTGCTGAATTGTTGAAGTGCTGCTGTGACAAGAAAGAGTGCTAATGCAGAAATCATTGCACAGCACTGGAGAACTGATTCAACTTGTTCCAGAGAAGAAAAAAAACAAAAACCAAACCCAAAACATTTGGCACACCAGCTTAACTTGATCAATTCTGACAAAAGCTAGCATAATGAGGTAAGAGACCCAAAAAAAAATATCTAAACTTAAATTTTACATTGGCTTGTTTAATATATTCAGTCTCAAACATGCTGAACACCTCTGAATCGTGTTGCTAAGGGACCTCCAACACACTACAAAAACATCTCTGTGCTTTTGGAATTCAGATCCCTACTAGAAATACCCAGTGGTTCAATCACTCACCTGCCACAGGCACCCTGACTTCCTTCAATAATCCACATCCCCTTTCTGTTCTGGAAATTACTCATCTGTGGGATGATTCATTGTGTCACACATAGTAGAGTTGATTGGGCACTTGACAACCTCACACCTTGAAGCTGGCTCCTCAGCTGTTAAGTAGATGCCTTTTGTTCTGAAGTTCTTGTTGCTGTCCCTCGTGTCAGGCACATTTCAGCCCTTCCCCTGCTGAAATGCATTTTAATCTAAGCCTTATCTGTTTGTCATGAAGAAAAAGTAAATGATAGGAGGAAAGATGCAAGCCTGACTGTTAACAGAAAACGTGAAACTGTTTCAGAGTCCAGTGAGTAGAGCAGCATTTTGGTTTTGGTCTTGTCAAAGAAAAATTGTCACAAAAAACAGCTCCCCTTTAGTTATCTGAGTCAAGCAACACAACTAATCCTGTGCCTGCTGTACAAAGGTTTGAGAAGTAGGGACAGTTTGTCACATTCTTGAGAGCACTCATACAATATTAACTTTAAAATTCCTACAAGTGATTACTCTAACTCCATACAGAACAGAAACATTGAAGGTCATATCTTAGACTATTTCAAAGGGAAAAGCTATTTTCTCTGAGTTTCCAATAAAGTTTCACAAATGATTTATGATCCTAACTGTCTAGAAATACTAATGATTCTGGGCCATTTATGGATTTCTGTTGAATTTTAATTACACCCAGATAAGGCTTCTACATTTTCAAATGTAAGACTGATATTCAGAATGTGAGAATCTTAGAAATCTTAAAGCCTTGCTCCATATGAACATGTTATTTCAAATTGATACACCTTCTGGTTCCTTTGTTAGGAAGGAAAATTAAAAGCCTGAATATAATAAGAAATACCATATAAATAGCATTAGAAGAGCTCTAAAGGGGTCACCTTTTTCATCCCTGCTCCATGCCACAAATCCATGCAAGTAAATTGAACAACATTTACTTAGCCTTACATTAAAGTTTCCAGGGTGAGAAATTTCTCAGTTTCTGAAATGAATTGCCTTGCTATCCCATTAGAAACATCTCTGAAACCCAAATGTCCTTATTACACAGTAAGATTATCACTTTTCATCCTATTTACTGCAGCTATTATGAAAAGGTATAGTGAAAATTCCAAGCACATACTTAAATATCTGGCCAGTGAATTAAACATACCTTGTAAGTATGGAGAATGCTGTTCTTCTCAGCATTCCTGTCTCTTCCTTTTCTTTCAGGTTTCCTATTTTTTAACAGAAAAGTTACTCTTTGAATTCTTGTCCACAGGTCATTTATTGGCCTTTTGTGCTACTTATGCTCCCAAAAAACTCTCCACTGCTTGTCTTGAAATGTTGGTCCCAACACTTGGTTTACATTAGTGTTTCAAGACTTCAGACAATATGCATTTACACCAGTGCATGTCAAATCTGATGTAATCATAATAAACACAGGCAATCAATAATAAGAGACACATGTTTTTCTTTTATTTTCTGATCTATATTTGAATGCCTTCAGGGAAAGATAATATCCTGGGATTATCAGAATTTCTGACTTTTAATGTTCTGCTAGGCTGTTCCTTTTCAATCATCCTTGCAATACTGGTTTCTAGAAAAAACAATGGTGATTCTTTCCATTTCAATTTGGACTCCTAAGAAAATATAACACAAAATCATTCTCACATTTCAGATGTTGCTTCAAAATAATTTATAGATTATGATAATGCCTGCATCCCCAAAGTCCTTCTACTTGAAAATCACCTCTCGAACTTCACTTTAGGCATGCGGATTTTCACTCTGAACCATGTAAAATACTGTATCAGTAAAAAAAAAAACAAAGGGAAAAGAAAAGGAGTAGATAGGCTCTTTAATTTAACCTGTGATAAGTTATTCAAATGCTTTCCACTTCACTGTGTATACTGAGTAAATGTAAAAATAGCTCTAGCTTCACCAGGGAAACACCAAAGTGAATAAATTTGAATTTCCCTGACTTAAACTTTTCTAAGTCATGGATTTTTTTCCATTATGATTTTTTTTCTAGAAATCAAGTTCTTTGTTGGTATTCTGTTGACTGAACAGAAGGGAGTACTTTAGTTCTTAAATATGTTGTGATTAAAATTTATCAGAACTAAGTGCATAATTTTGCTCAACAATGGTAAGAAAAACAAAGCCAGTTCCTTTAAAATCATTTGTGAAATATTTTTTTAAGAAAATTCAGGCGTTTGGGTAGCTAAATCTCCCAGTGGACATTTTGCTTCTCATGTTGAACAGAGGAACATTTAACAACCTTTGGACTAACAGAGGCTTGGACTTACCTACATAATGGGCTGAACAACTCTTTACAAGAAGCAAGACAAAAATGAATATATGTACTGCTGTTGTCAGAACAATAGTGAGATCACCTCTTAACTAAAAGTTTCTGCTGCCTATCTATGCTTGATTTATGACCAGCTTTCAATCTGTCTAAAGTAACCAGTGTCATATGTAAAAACTCTGTGCCATATGTGGAAACACTGGGAAACCTGTATGAAAGATACTGCTCTGTTTTACAAATCTGAAATAAACTCTCTCATTTAAACATTGCTGAGTGGATTATGAGCTAGACAAGCATGCAAGTGCATTTATTTGGAAAGTTCTTACAGAGCTGTTTTGTAAAAGATTACAAATATCCCACTTGTCACTCCCACTGCAATTGATTCTAGATCTGCTTCTACCAAAGACACCAGACACTGCAGTCTGTCACCAGTTAGTCTGTTAATCAGTTTAAAGATGCTATTCTTACAAAATATTGTAAGATCAATAAGCTTACGTGTTAGGAAAAGTGCTAATCTAACCTCTGTAGAGTATGAAAAGCAGAACAGTTCAGTAATTTTATAGCGTTGTTAATTAACCATGATTGAAAAAATCTATCAATCTAGGCTTCATTGTACCACTAATTGTTTGACCAAAACTAGCTCAACTTTAGCATTAAAAAAAAAAAAAAGTGCAAAATCAGAATCTTGGAGTCAAATCTGTCAAAGAATCCTACAAGAAAATATTTTGTATTAGATTAACTTTGTACCTCCCTGTTTTAGTATCAGTTTTTATAGCAGGTGTAACTTTCATTGTTCCAAAAACAAACAAATTTTCATAATTCTTTAAAGCACAGATTTGGGATTAAGAACCATATTTATCTGTACAAAAGAAATATATATTATACACTAGTCTTGATGCCAACTGCAATTAAAATGCTAAAAAATACACCCACCTTCCAAATTTCAGTCTATGTCCACAAATCTCTATATTTTATTTCTAATGATTTTTAAATCTGGAATCAAATGTATGTATGTACATGTAAACTCATATGCTATAACGTGTATATGGACAATATGTCTTAAACAGCACACTTTAGGTTAAAATGCTATCCTGAAACACTATTTCTAAACCCACGTTCCACTGATGTGAAATTTCACTATTTTTCTAGTGGCTATGCTGGTAAAGGGCTCCAGGAGGTGAGAATGATATTATTTATCTTTAATTTGATGTCTTCAGGGGAAAAAAAAACAAACAGTACTGAAAACTAATTTTGAAATTAAAATTTTATTATTTTCTTACGACAAACAAACAAACAAACAAACTTGAATGGCAGGCACATCTGGTCAGCTCCCAAGTCCAAGATACTTTCTGTTCCATAAGATCAGGTTCAGAGTTCTGCCACAAAAAGCCCTGAGAATCAGAACATCTGTGTCAGTCTCAAGTTTCCAGAGTAACAGAATTTTGTATGTGGCAATAGGACAGTTTTTGTTATTTTTTGCAGTCTGTGGGTGCTGATAACCTGCAAGGCATCTGAAGAGAGGGTAGACCACAGAATTTCTCCTTAGTTTTGCTGTGGCTATTTGCTGTAGATGGAGCTTGACAATATAACAAAAGCAAAAGGCTGAGACAATAATGGAACTTTAATAGGAGGGAGCACACAAATACAGAGGCCAACAAAGAGATCAAATTAATCATGTTCCTTCTATTAACTATAAACAGTAAAGAATTCTTAAATAGTGGCAACCAGCCAAGCCCCTGATACACACCAGATAAAAGAAACAGCTCTTCCAGGACCTTAAGTTGATTTCAGAAATCCTTTATTAGCTGAGCACCATCTTAGGACAGCCTCTCTAATATCTTTATTTTTAAAAAAAAATCGAGTCTGCACTGTGATTCTATTTTCTACATTTATCCTCCAGTCTTTGGGACAAGAAGAAGCAATTTGATTTTGAAAATCAAACTCTAACTCTTGCTTTGACCATTTCCTGGGGTATATCCTTTCCTTCCATGTGGATTTTTTTTCTTTTTCTTTCTTTTTTTTTTTCCCTGTGGAAAGGTCTTTGAGGTCCTGAAGAGTGAATGAAAAGAAACACTTTTTCTTCACACTTAAATGTCTTTAGAACTTGCACCTTCTAACAGTGTTAGAATTAACTGCCTCTCTCTACATCACACCTAGGAAAGGCCTTCTCTTTCTACATTGCAACTTCTTCATTTTTTTCTGAAAGTTCCTCAAAAACACCTTGAGATATTTCTTTTTCCTCAAATAACAGCTTCTAAATATATTGCTTAAGGTTTTAGTAGAGCATTTAAGTGGGTTGGCCCTGTCTGAGTGCCAGGCACACACCAAAGCCACTTTATCATTCCCCTTCTCAACTGGACATAGGAAAGAAAGTATAAGAAAAGATTCTTGAGTTGAGAGAGGATAGGGAGAGGTCAAAAATTGATTACTGTGATGAGCAAAACTGACTCAACTTGGGGATGTGAACTTAATGTACTACTTAACGAAATCAGAGCAGGATAATGAGCAGTAAAATACATCTTAAAAACATCTTCCTACCACCTCTTCCTCCTTCCCAGGCTTTCCCTCCTCCCTCAGCAGCACAATGAGACAAGGAATGGGGGTGATGGTCAAGGCATGACACGTCCCTGCTGCTGCTCAGGGAGAAGGGTTGGAGTCCCTCCCCTGCTCCGGTGTGGGGGAATTCTACATGAACTTCTCCAGTGTGAGTCCATCCCATGGCAGCAGCTACCCACAAGCTGCTCCAGTGTGGGACTCTTCTCCACAGGGTCAGTCCTTCAGGAACAGCTCGCTCCAGTGTCCCCCATGGGGTCATGAGTCCTGCCAGCAAACCTGCTCCAGCCTAGCTCCTCTCTGGGTCTGCAGGTTCCTGTCAGGACCCTGCTTCTGCTTCCTTCATTTCAGAGCCCTCTTTTGGGCATCTCCCTGCTCCAGCCTAGCTCCTCTCTGAGTCTGCAGGTTCCTGCTCCAGCACAGGAGCACTGTGGGGTCACAGGCTCCTTGGGGCACCCCCTGCTCCATTCTGGGCTCCCCAGGGCTGCAGGTGGATCTCTGCTCCCCTGTCCCTCCCTGGGCTGCAGGGGCACAGCTGCCTCACCATGGGCTGCTCCAGGGGCTGCAGGGGAACCTGAGCTCCAGAGCTGGAGCAGCTCCTGCCCTCCTCCTGCACTGCCCAGCTGTCTGCAGGGCTGCTCCTCACACATGGTCTCACCCTGCTCTTCTCTGGCTGAAATGAAATCTGTGCAATAACTTTTTGTTCCTTCTCATATCTGTTATCCCAGTGGTGTCCCCACCATCACTGATGGGCTCAGCCTTGGCCAGTGAGGGTCCATCCTGGATGCAGCTGGATCTGGCTCTGCAGGACATGAGGAAGCTTCCAGCAGCTTCTCACAGAAGCCACCCCTGTAGCATCACCACTGCCAAAACCTGGCCATACCAACACAAAATAAGCATTTGCATCTCCATAACAGTACAGAAAGCCTTGTGCTCATCTAAATGCCTGTTCTTGGAGCAGTGTTGCTGAAAAAACCCTCTCAGCACCTTAGCTACCAAATGAGCAGCAGACTATGGCTTTGACATAACTGGTGCCTGACAGCTGTCAATATTCTTCACAGCATTAAAAACCTTCATGCTCCAGAAAGATTACAAGATACATTGTCTTTGAAAGGAAAATCTGCACAATCATGTAAATTTAAAAGGAGAAGTTTAGTTCACTTTCTTTATTTGTCTTTTTTTTTACAGACAGGTAAACTTCTCTAACACCACAACATTTTGTTTCATTTCAATCTGAAAACAGATTATCTTCTGCCCTGAAGAGTACATTCTTGTATTCTTTATTAATTCAACCCCTCTTTTGAGATGAAAACCATAGCTGTGTCTACCTTCTTTTTTTACATAATAGAATAGATGTTCTGCTCTTTCAGCAGGCAACCTAGTCCCAAGTTTGCCTGAAGTAAATGGTGTTGAGATTTATCATGCAGTTAAATTCTTTCACATATTAAGTGGTGTTTCTTTGTGAAATATTGACTTGGAAAAATACTGCAAGTTAACAAAAACTAAAAAGAAAATGAAAACAAAAGACTCCAATAAGGATCCATTGACTATTAAGGTGGATTTGAGAGATTGTAAATATGAAGTAAGAAAGATTATTTTTACAGTTGTGGTTATTGCTACATAGCAAGTGACATAGTTTAGCAATTTTAAGGTCATCTTTAAACACTTCTTTTAATTTTGCAATTAGTAACATCTGTGTGGTCAGTAGAATATGTCCCTGACAGTGCCTGTGCTATCAAACAATAATGAGACAAAGTATATTTGATTATTTTTAGTATCATATTAATTTCAACTCACTGTGATAAAGAAGCATCTGAAAAAGAAGTGTAACCACAATTTTGGCCTTGATTTTTAAACATCTTTACTATTCCAACTCTTTAGGGGAAAATGTGGCTTCTCTGATCCATTTCTTAGAATCTCCAGTGGAACTTTTTCTAACACTTACTACTGCAGAATGTCCCTGCTGCTTGAGTAGTGAATGTTCACAGCCTTTTTTTTTTTTTTTAAATAATATTATTATTTTTTAATTTTTATGTTCAATGTCAGCACTTATTTCTCTATAAAAAAAAACAGAGACAGGATCATCTCATTTAAGTCTTCCTGTAAATCCTACTCCATGTTACACAACTTTATTCTAAAATAAGGGGGAAGTTTTAATGGCCAGGTTTGCACACAGAGTTGAGGAAGGCCTTCAGAGCAAGTTCTTGCCCTGAGCCCTCACAATCCTAGAGAAAACATTCCCAAGGCAAACCTGGAATACTGACTTTGCCAGCCTGAATTTCTTTCTCTCCTCATGTATATGCAATAGCAATTCATCTGGCAGGTATGGGCCATGAACCATGCTAAAGAATCTTCCAATTGCAGCAGAAATGCACTATAATGAGTCCCATAAAAATCACTAAGTCTGACATTGGAAGGACATTGGGAATATTAAAATTGAGATTCAGGTGTCTGGAGAGCATGGGTGCACATTACCATATATTTCCCTAAGCCTGTAAACTATTCTTGTCCTGCTGCAATTTGCACAGTGCAGCAATTAATTGTGGATTATTTTTATAGGATAATGGTGAGCATAATCAGTCAAATTTAATTGACAGCCCACTGGAACTTAAGGAGATTTGATTTTTTAGAGTTTTGAATTTCGGAAACCTCAAATTAAAGGCAGACAATTAAGACGGATGCTGTCAAAGACTGTCCAATTAATCACAATTTGTTTATCAATGCACACATCCAGTTGTACCAAATACAATAATGGCAAGTAGATAATTTCTTACCACATTTTGTTTTTAAGGTGGTCTTTCATTTTCTTTCCTGTTCCTCTGGCAATATCAGTACTACCTTATGACTTGCCATGTTTTGTAATTCATGTATAATTCTATTAATATTTTCTTTTCCTTTTTCTTTAATGTACATTATGTGGCTAACATATATAAATTATAAATTTCTGTGAGAAATCTTTCTAATGTTTCATGAACAGAATATTATCCATCCTCATGACTGAAATGACATTTTTATTTCCTCTAATACCCTGTTATTTGTTTGCACATAAGTCACAGAAACACATAGCAGAAGAATACATGATAATTTGCCTGCTCCTTATTGCTTCCCAAATCTTGGGCAGAATTATTCAGTCATAGGTTGAAGTTATAAAAGTGCAGATGTTCTTTTTCTTTTTTTTCCCCTGGATTTTGTATTTGGTTTGTGTGAAATAAGAATAATCATAAACTGGGGAAAATGAAATGAAGTCTGAATTGTGTAATTCTTCAAAGCACATGGGCTTCTCCCGTCTACCTACTCATGCTCAGATTGATGAATAATTAAAGATAACAAAAGTCTGATGGTTTAATCTGCTCCAGAACACACACTGACATCACACTGCTTCCTCAAAATTATTCATAATCACAGAAGACTTTTTCATTTGTGTAATCCCACTATCCTCTTCGACAGCAGCATTGTTATGTGATGGGTGTGTCTGTTTAAGTGTCTGTCTTTACGCACATATCCCCAGCATGCAAAAAGACAGGAGTGGTTCCTCAAGGTATTTGCTTATCCAGAGAGAGGTTTTCTGAAAAGGCATCTTATTTTCAAGAATGATAATTTCTCTAAATTTTTATGTTTACACAAACTGAAGTTATTCTGCACTTACAACAGTCTGGTGTGAATGGCATCCTTATCATGAACATCACATTACTCTGAATTTCTCTTATTTTGCCCTTTGCCACTCTGACTGGAATGCAAAGAAGAAGGAGGGCAACAGAGCTGAGGAGAGGGCTGGTAGGAGTATCTGTGGTGGGTAGCTGAGGACTCTGGGCTGGTCTAGATTGGAGAAAAGGCAGTGAGGGGTGATCTCATTGCTCCTTGCAGCTTCCTGAGAAGGGAGAGCATTGAGGGAGGTGTTGAGCTCCTCTTCCTGTTATATGGCACATGGGAACAGATTAAAGCCAGAGCAGGGGAGATTTAGATTGGACATCAGGAGACATTTCCTCACCCAGATGGTGGTCAAACACTGGGGCGGGCTGCCCAGAGAAGTGGTCAATGTGCCAAACTTTCCAATATTGAAAGGTATTTGGACACTGCCCTTAACTGCACATTTTGACTTTTGGTCAGCACTGTATTGGTCAGGCAGTGGACTGGATAACCACTGTAGGTTCCTTAAAACTGAAATAATTTATTCTGTTCTAAAGTCTTTAAAAGTGGATCCAGACAAACATGTTAGTTTGGACTAGGAGCATGTTTTTGAATAAAATTTCCTGACTGGCCTCAGTGACATATTTAGCAATTCACTCTGCAGCTCCATTCTTTTGGAATACATGCTCATTACCAATGTTACTGCCTAGTGTCACTTCTGGTTGCTGAGAAACAAGGAGTAGGGAAGGTCAGGGAAGTGAAGTGAGTTTTCTGAAGGTAAACAATAATTGGTAGTTTGGACTTGTTTTGTTTATTTTTCTCACTGCAACTTTTACATTATCTTACTTCATAAATTTCAAAGAACAAGCAGACTCAAATATTGAACAAAACAGGAAAAAGTGACAATATATGACTGAGTCTATGTGTAGAAATAATTTGGGTACAAGAGTTTCACCAGGACTTTGCAATGTACTGATAGAGGTATAGTTCCATCTCCGGAAAAATAAGGCTTTAATATTCTACTGAAAAATGGAAAAATATAAAAAAATGCAAAAAATACTTTCTGTAATATTGGCTTAAAACATGGAGTATTAAAATAACTCTTCCTGAAAGAAGAGATGGCTGATGTTATCAAACACAAAATTTTATAAAAAGCTGACTTTTGGTTTCCTATTAAGATTTTAACATCTGGTTTCCCATGTTCCTTGTTGAGTACAAAAGGAAAGACCCTTTCTACTTAACAAAAATGTCACATGGCCTATTTGAATAACAAATTTTCCATGTGCTTTGAGACTAAGCCTGTGATGCAGCTTATATATCTAGATAGTCCATCTGAAGTTGTCCAAGTTCAAAATATCAGCCCACTGGAATATCTTTTACCGATAAAGTTCTACCAACAAATTGGTTGTGAGTCCACTAGTAATACCTACGATTTTTGGTCTCCAGGAGAACAAAAGCCCTGTAGGTTTTTCCTGACTCTTGCCTTGATTCATGGCTGCCTGACCTTGTGTCAGAAGTCTTTAAGAAGTATTGTATTTTAGTAAAACCTTCAGAGTCCAGAAATCTACTTCAGGAAACTAGTGAGAAAAGCTCAGAGAAATCTGGACAGCTCTTAAGCTAGCATAAAACCACTTTTACCCTGTAACCTTGTTTTGGAATAAGAGCAGAAAAAACAATACAAGCCACTGACTATTACAGGAGGAAATGATAAACACTTTGCAGTCATATTCTTCTTCTGAAACTATCTCACAGTATCCACACACATTTAATTCCAAATTTGCATCATGTTTATATCACCTAATTAAAAATTTCTAATAAAGACAAGAGTCAGACAAGTCCATAAATCATATGCCCATGTAGTCCTTTCAAAGTCTGAACAGTTTACAAGGATTTCTAGCTAACAGGTGTCTCTGGAATTACCTGAAGTGCTCAGGGACCCAAAATATGAGAACATGACAGGTATAGATTTCTAACTGGAGTTTCATTTTGCATCTGACACTGGAGGCTATGCACCAGTGCTGAGCAGAACCCTCAGAGCAGTCAGAGCATATGGGTCTAACATAATGTATGACAAGCCCTAATTTTAAATAACATCCCTCCAGGGCCTAGAAGAGGACCCTATAGCAACACTCCTATAATGTTTCACTGCCACTTTGGTTGGACATACAAGCCTATGCTTATGTCTATTAATCAACACAACAGTACTAGCGATAATAACTAGAATTTGCAATGGAATTCAGGGACTCCTTGTGGAAGAAACACTGTGGTAAAAGATGTCAGTGTTGTTATTGTACTTCCTAACCTGCTGCGATGTGAATGGCAACAGATTCTCCAAATATCTCAGAAGTGGAAGAAGAAAACTCAAAAATTCAGCTTTACCTGGCAGAATAAGTGGATAGATTTATTAAGAAAAAGATTCAGATGGAGGCAGAAGAAAGTAAAAGAGAGAAAACAAAGAAGAAAGGAAGAAAAAGGCAAAGAAGGACAGAAGGAGAGTAAAACACATAAAGAAGGAGGGAGAGAGGGCTGATTTCGATCCCTCATAGCTAAAAATCCAGATTATCTAAATTCCACACTTACACATATGCCTGAAAGTTGGTACACAATATTACCTTTCCCAGGGCAAATGGAAAGTAATTTCTACCATGGCCTGTTCAGATGTTTCCCACGGTACTTATCATCCCACAAATGCTGTGGCATGGACAACAAGGTAATCTGAAACTCCACATTTTTGTTTCATCAGATATTTCTCTTCAATTTCTCCATTCAATAGGTGTGCTTAAAACCAAACAAGAAAGAGTGAAAAACGTCATTATAGCTGCAACTCATTTTATATGAAGAACCTTTTTTTCCATTATGGTTTCGAACCTTTCTGAAATCATATTTCCTGTACCATAGAAGAAATGCTTTCAGTTCATTTCACAGAAAAGAAAGGCACTTCCACTTATTGGGCCAGCACTTTATACCACTCAAAAATGCAGGAGAAGAAGAACCAGGAGTGCTATTCCAGCTCTGTAGGCCTCTTTAAAGAATTAAAGAATGTAATTGTGTAACTCATATCTTGCAGTGTAACATATTAAAATTCTGATTATTGGCTACCAAGAAAAGTTCCATTTGTTTTGCTGTGATTTCACCAGTAAAACAAGTGAAGACAAATGACACTGCTAGGACAGTACTCTTAAGAACTCGCTTTCATCCTGTTTGTTGGGACCTTAAGCTAAGTAAGGATGAGCCCTGGATTCCAGCAAATGGTTTCTAAAAAATTCACGTTAGTATTATTAGTAAGATACAGCATCTTACCATGAACTGGCAGAATGAGAAAGAGAATTTCTACCAAAATGGGGTAATGCTTCAGCCATCTGCCGTCTAACCTTGTCAGCATGTAAATTCATTCTCATTTCTGCAAATCTCCAAAAGCTTCACCCAGTAATCATATTGCATGTACATGGAATATTTCAGTAATTTCTGTAGAAATAAACACCACTCCAGGTACAATATTCTACTGGGTCTACATAGCTCTAGTTAGAGATTCATGCCTTTCTACCTTCATTGCATCAAAAACCACATTTACACTCATTATAAACATTTCAGATAAGCAAAGATACTGAACTTAAATCCTATGTTTAGTAGTTTCCTGCTTCTCATCCTTTATTTTCCTGAGATAACATACATTTGTCGGGAAGTTTAGATTTTATTATCACTAGTAGCATGGATATGAGTGATACTGGTGTGATAAGCCGGACATCATGTTCAGCATCATTTCCTTGGGTAGATAACATACATTAAATAACATGATGATAGAAGGCACAAAATGCAATGTGCAATTGTAGCAAAAAATGGTTCAGTGATTGGCATTCCAGCAAAAAAAATGGATTACACTTAACCAGTTGAGAGAGAGAGAGCATTCTTCCAGCCATGAAAGAAACAAACTCTTAAACCATTAATGAACCACTGTAGTCATTTAAGAAAATAAAATAATTTCTTAACAAATTATATTCTAAATCAGGTTAAATGGGGCTCTGAGCAATCTGCTTTAGTGAAAGATGTCACTCACCATGGCAGGGGATTGGAAACAGGTGATCTTTAAGGTCTATTCCGACCAGACCCATTACATGATTCTACAAAATATAAAGTGAATATTCAGTAGCTTGCTTACTTACCCCTCATCTAACTGTGTGTGATTTGGTGCAGAAACTTCTTCAGAAATTCAGGTCTCAGCTAAGGCTTAAAATATCAAAAAACGTGAGATTACAGATTATTGTTATCCACTGATGCCTGGGTCAGCATTCATTCCTGTGACTTCTAGTTCTCCCCATATATCATTTTTAGTAACATGAACCTAAAACAACAAGCCAAGACAACAACATGTGCTTCAGCAGATACTTAAGCAATAAATTCTGACTGCAACTCTGAGCAAATAACAGAATCAATAACATGATGGGCTCTCTCCCATCTCCCACTCTTCTCCAAATTTACTCTGTTAGTGAATTAGTACTTCAACACATCTGATTCTTGCCTGGCTGTTCAGACAGCACAACCACCACAATCCAAACTAGAAGATACAAAAACGTTTGCAGGGTGGATAATTCCTCTCTTTGTCTCCCCAGTTCCATTTTCATGCCCTTTCCTACTTGTTCCGGGCATGTTCACTCCATTGTGTCTTAAACTAAGATGTTAATAGCCTATAGAACTCATATTTAGGATGCAGGCATATAAATGTGCTCCCCTGCCCTGTCCCAATCCTTCCAAGCACAGATTTCTTTTTACTGTGGTGTTGTGTTTAAAGAATTGCAAATGGTAAAGAATGTACATCACTACAAAATTCTCAGTTCAATGTCACATGGCTATTGTAGCATCCTTCAATTATACACCCCAAAAATCTAAACAACAGAAATAAAATACAAAATGCTTTGCAAGACCTTTAAGTGACTGCTCACTATTGTTGCATTTAATACACTTGGAAAAGTATATCTTCAGGAAATGTGGGATGTATAAAGAATCCAGCTTCTTTAAAGACAAGAATAAAATACTGCTCCATGTATAGGTGGAAAGCTGAAAGATTACCATGGGAATTATAGAGAGAATTAGCTTCAAAATGTACAAATGAAGAAAAATGTTCCATAGCAAAGCACAACAATATGTACATAAAACAAGTAATGGCTGTTATTGCCCAAGAGACAAGACTGGTACTAAATGTTAGTGGAAATGGATCTTTACTTTCTCCTGTGAATCTGAATTCCTAATTAATACAAACTAAAAGCCCAGCAGAATCTTGAGTTCATACTTGTAAACCATCATGGCAGCATCTTCCAGTGCCTGGCAAACACACTTATTTTCTGTAGAGCAGCTTTCACTATAAACAGTAACTGCACAGATTTAGAGGCTTAATTTCATTTAGAGGAGAGAGAGTTTCACAGCCTTTCCTTCCAGAAGAGACAAAGCAGGCAAAGCAAAGGTGAGAAGTAACAGAGGACATGCATTTACTTAAACTTTTGTTTTGTTTTCCATAGCAGAATCTGGAGATGGTTGCCACATGGACAGCAGTGCTCTGAAACACAGGAAGAAGACATGATTCCTCATACCTAATTTTAGATTATAAAAGGAGATCAGGAGACTAACTCCTTTAGATATTTACACAGTAAAAGGATCATCTCCCTATGCCTTATTTTAAGATTCCCAATTTTTTTGTTGTTTTGTTTTCCCTGTGACCTTGAATTTGACTCTTCCAAATGGATGCTAATACATGTCTAGTGGTGAATGCTTAATCTTATTTGAGAATTTATTCACTGTTAACCATAGGTACTCACTAAGAGTGTCCCTAACTTTCAAATTGCTTCTTGCTATTTTGATGTAATCTGTACCTGTTTCAGTTAGAAGGAATAAATCTATAAGGGTTACCAATGCTGGTGGAGAAAACAGTATCCTATCTAACAATGATAATGCATTCTATTTATTGAACAACCTGGGTTTAGCAGGGCAATAATTGATCTATGAAAAATAAATCAGGCAGGTTCATTAAATCACATTTTCAGGTGTTTAGTGTTTGGGCACCTGATTTTTATTTTTATTTTTGAACACTGATTTAGGAATTAGAAATCTATAGAATTTGGGTTGGTTGCAATCATGGTATGTGTAGGACAAGCAAAGAAGCATGGTAAACCTTTTGTCTTGTCAGCTTCCCTGAATAATGCTTACAGAGACATCCCCACACACTCTTTCCTCCTACTAACTCTTCCAAGCAACAAACCAGTGAACTATGAAAAATCTTCCATTCTGTAAATGGAATTAAAACTATTAAACACCTGTAAGAACAATGTATTTTCATATAAATTTTGGGGGGAAGAAGGTGCAAATTCAGGTGTTTGGGATTTTTTTTGTTTTCTTTTTTTTTGTGTGGGTTTATTTGATAAGAAACTCAAGCTACAGGAAAAAAAAAGTGTTTTTTTTCCCTCCTAGAATAAAAATATAAATAAAGAAACCAAAAAGAAAACCCAAAACAACCCACAGTGGCAGAATTCAATTTGGCAAAACAGAGATTTTCTTTCATAAGGGAATTCTGCATTGTCATAAATTGAAGTAATTAGTTCTCTTTCTTGATATATAATAAAGAGTAAAAGTTTCTGAAAATATAAAAATAATAATGCTGTTAAGTTATAATTATTGTTATCTTGTTAAGTTGCCTTATGTGCTACACTTGTTACTGGTACACCTTCATTACAACTTTTGTATTGGCTTAGGAAGCACACTTTCTTTTACAAATCTCTTCCTTGTTTGTCAAGAAAAAGCACACATCTCTTTACTTTTAAACTCTCTAATCCTTCTACCCCTGGTAAAATTTCTGTGTGGCTGTCCTAAAATAGACTTTCTTCATAAATGGTCTATTCACTGCATGGTGAAATCAAGAGCAATTTTTTTTCTCCCATCAGCTTCACAGCTCTGGGTAAAAACTGCATTCTCAAAGCACAGTTTGGAGATATATGGAAATCTTATTGACTGCTAGGATTCATGTGACTAATACCCATACACACTGACTTGAACACTTAGTACTAAGTCATTGATTTTTTGCAACACGCTTGGATTATAAAGTGCTGTAGGATTTCAGCACCCCATGTCAAGCCTTATGCCTTGTATTAGCATATTTTTCTGCCCTTTGTTAAATCAAATAGATTTTTTTTTTCCTGGCTATCCAGCTCCTTCAAATTAAAGCTATGATTCCCTCATGGACTTCAGCTTGCTATAGATTTTCTTAAAAATGTCAACAGCCTCCTTGTTCTGAAGAGATGAGCTTAGGTAAGATAACCTTTGCACAGACAAAGCACCTGTATTTGCTGAACCTCAGTCCAGAATCATCTGTAAACTGGACTCAGGAAACCCCACATTTTTATTTTTTCTAGACAGTGGACAGAAAACATTCTATTTTCTTTAAACTGTGTAAGAATTTTTACAGTTTAAACTGATAAATCAATTCCTGTTTATTTCTTTTTTTTCTTTCTGTTTCTCTAAGTAAGCAAAAGTATGATGAAAACAGCCCAAATTTCACCCAAGTTCAGTTTCTTAAATCTCTGAAATCTGGGAGATTTTTAATGAAGAGTGATTGGCATACTTAAATCTGATATTCAACAGAAGGATCCCAATTGCCCATGTATGTTCTTCTCAGAGAAGTTAAGAATGATATAAACCATGAGGAGAATAATCCCATATATTAATAAAAACAGAAGTAGCTGAAATCTAGCAGCACTGGATGCTGAAAAAAAAAAAAAAAAAAACATAGCTCACTCATTCCAAACATTAAAACAGAGAAAGCTGTGGCACTGAGGGAAGGCTGTGTTCATTCACAGACAAATTTATTCTAAATAAAGAACTGTCATTAACAGAAAAATAAATTTGGAAAATACTATACACTGTTCCAATGCTTCGTTAGCTTACAACATCTACCTCTCAGCAATGTCAAAACTTGTTTTTTTTAATTTAGTGGTCAAATCTAACAATCATAGAAACGGCACAATTTTTAAAGCAGTCCTCAGGTAAGAATAATTGAATTCTCTTTAGAACTGTAAACACCTTCAGACTGTCCAAAATTAATACTCTTTCCATTATAAATGACACAGTCACAAACATTTTTAGCCTATTAGAAGCAAAATATGTCCCAAAGTCATGCATTCAGCCTTAGTTAATATCTTTATGATAACCTTACATGACTTCATCCCATTATCACTGCATCTGACATTAAAGATTTAATTTTGTTTGTTTAGCTTCTTGTCAGGGAGATTATCAGTTAGCTTTGCTTAAAAATACCTGTTTAACAAAGCTGAAGTATGGATTCCTTTTGGTGTCCCCTGGATATGGAAGCAAAGCATTTACAAAATGCTGAAATGCATCTCTGATAACATTGACAAATATAATTTATGTATAAAGATATTCTAAGAAAAGCTAGGTCATGAATTCTTTTCAGTTTAATTTAAAAGTTTACAAAATATTTTTTTTAAAGAAAAGGAAAGAATAACCAGAGATTTTAGCTGTCTGTCACTTACCATATGTTCATTTATATTCCCTCAGGCCACTATAAATAATTAAACTCTGTCAAGCAAATATTATTTACAGACTTTTTTGTTTTTTCAAGCTCAGCGGAGATTCTAAAAATAAAAAGGAGTATGTAAAGCATCAGTTCTAGGTAAACTGAGTATCAGAACTTGAATTTTACCACTCATTTACACTGAGGGAGAAAAGAGTCATACTTTACTGCAGTGGAGCACTAATACAAAACTTAACTACTAACTTTAGTAACATTGGTGGAAGTATCTAGCATTTTTATGCAATGTTTCACAATTGGAAAATAATGTTGTATGTATTGAACTTTGATAATCAAACTCTTTTTCCTTTCTAAAAGAAAAATTCTGGTTCACAAGCTCATATTTGCATTTTGTTCTTAGAAATTATACAAAAATATGTCTTTTTGACAAGTGGAACATTTGTAAAACATAATTGCTTTGTGTCCGGTATGAAATTACTACTTGGAAGTACCTTGGAAGAGATTTTTTAATAATGTGTTATGCAAAACTGGATAGACAAAGAAATTTCTGGATATAAATTTTTGCAAATATGAGCCCTAGTCATAAGATAATTTTGTCCTAGATTCAAAATCCTCCTGTAACAAGATGAACTAAAGCCACTGGTACTACTTGTGGTTAACCTCTGGTTAAAAATAAAAAAATAAATAACTAATGTTGAAATGATTTAGAGTATTTTACATGACAGGGAGAGAACTTTGTGAGAGGGATTCTGGCATAGTATTGATGAAAATAGATAGATAGGTAGATAGATAGATAGATAGATAGATAGATAGATAGATAGATAGATAGATAGATAGATAGATAGATAGATAGATAGACAGACAGATATATTAGATAGATACATAGACAAATCCTAGGGAGAACAAATCTAACTTGGTAGTTATAGATCAGAAAGCTGTATTTTGACAACTTGTGAAAATTCCTGCCTTCTAATCAGCAAAGCCCTTGATCTTCCACAGATCAAGTAAGGTTGACCCCCAGAAACAGGGAAGGACAACAATAAATTTTGATCAATATTCTTATCAAGACATTTTGTTTAGATGACCTAATAATCTTTGACACTCCACCCTTAAGGGGAAGGGAGCAGACGAGATTCACAGATGCTCATGGTTGAAAGGACCAACAAAAGTCAGAGAGTCCACAAAACCTTAAAAAGATTTTATGAGGAAATTTCACACCTGGCACGGAAATTTGTGTGGCTGTCTCTGAGCTCCAACATAGGTGCACAGCAGTGGGTTTGGATAAAGGAACACGGTAAAAGGGGACAGCTAGTGGGATGGATTTAAGAGGGAGAGAGAGAGAAAAAAGAAAGGCAGAGGTCACCACTCCTGGCTCCAACATCAGTCTAGGTGATGGGATGTCCAGGGTCCTGGCGCACTCTGCCAGGGCTTGGCAGGGGCACCTTTTATAGAAAAGTTTCTCTGTCCTTAAGACAGTTTTCTGAATTTCTATGCAAGTCATTTGTCCTGCTATATACAGTCCATTGCTATAGACCTTTCTGGAAATGAGTCAGTGTTGGTTTGGGGGCCTTTGGTGGCCTTGATCCCTGCACCCCATATTTACTTCTTGATCTCATTCCTGCACTGGTGCTGTACAGTGTTGTGCTTGCCTCCAGGAGACAGAACAAGGATGTTTATACCAAAGAAATTATGTCCTCCTCCTGTTTGGCTCCTCCAGCCACATCCTGTCCTTTCTCACAGCATGTTGTTACCAACCATCTATGGTTGGCTCAACACCTGTCTGGCTATTGCTGTTTGAGACACACAAAAAGCCCTTCATCCTTTCTATGCTTCATTATAATTTTCTACCTCGACAATAAGGAATAATTTGTAACCAGATTCAATTGGCACATGGTCATATAGTTGTCAAAAACAGATTTAGCTGAACACACTCTGTAGGTGGCCAACAACAAAAATACAGCCCATATTGTTACAACAGGCTGAACACAGAAACAAGAGAAATCAATACTTGATTTTTTGAGGCATTTTTTGTTTTCAGTTTTCTCTTTAACTTTTGCAAATATTTGAAAATTGTTTCTCGAATAAGGGTGTTTTTCATATCTGTATTTGCCAGCTGTATGGGAGCCTGTTACCAAATTATCAAATCAAAGTTACCTTTGGAAGAATCCCCTGCTCCAGTCTACTTCTATGAGTTGGAAATATCCCCAATAAATACTGATGGACTCTAATTTGTAATTTAGGATTGAAAGACTGTTATTTCAAGCAACAGAAGCAGAATTGGCAAATTATTATCTATCATAAATGCAGTAACCTTGGAAAGTTGTAGAGCCATCACAAAGACAACTCTCTGGATGAAAAAAGACTTGGTGTTAACGAGCAGCAGAGCACCATCAGTCTTCCTAAGAGATGGACACAGATTAATCTGCTGTTCAGTGTTCACAGCAAATCATGTAATGTCTTCCTTTCTTTACACTAGGAATGCTATTCCTTCTAGTTGACAGGTTTTTCTCTTAAACTGAGATTAACCTCTGTCCTGCAGTGGTAATTTAGTGGTACCATTCCTAAACTCCAATTACTGCCTTCTGATTTTATTTTACTGCCTTTCTTTTTTTTTGGTTAAAAAAAAAAATCACTAAATATTATATTGGTTAAATGTTTTGAACTTTATTTTAAATGGATTAGGTTAATACAGAGGAGCCTTACTATATTGTGATATGAAGAAATGGCAGTTAAATTTTTAAAAATAATTCTCCTACAACTTAAAAAAAAAAAAAACCCTAAAAAAACAAACAAAAAAAAACCCCTCTTCTGTTGAACTATTTAATTTATATCTTCCATGTATCATGCCAGTCAGATTGCTTGTGAACACCACTTAACAAAGTAAGCACAGAAAAGTTTATACCATATTTTTAAGTCCAGGAGTACAATTGAAACTTTCAAAATGTTCTTTATCAGCTTTATCTTAAGTTTTCACAATGCTGACAGTGTTGGGTTGAATTTGAATTGGAATTTGTCCAGAGGTTTCATCAATTTTCTACTGTCAACTAAGCCTGGAGCCCTGAGATGTTTCCATATGATTTCATTGTCATACAAACTTTGTAACATTCAAATTTCAGTTACCCAAATTTGATTTGACTAGTTTTATTTTTATGTTTATTTATACCTAAGTAGTGCAGCATTTTTATTGGCCATTCTGAACTACACGCATGAGTACAACTATTTTGAAATGTTTTCTCAAAAAAGGAACTGAACTAGCTTTGCCAAGATGCAAGCTGAAATTGAGCTCATGTTTTATTGTTATTGTTGTCTATTGACGATCAGATTTTTTTTCCGTGGTTTCTTCCCTTCTATAAACTTAATTCTGAGAATGTTCTCTATATATTGAGTTTCATTTATCTAGTTAACTCAATAGTGATCTGTTCAGGTTGTTTTGGGGGATTTTTTGGGGTTTTCTGGTTTTTTTATTTATTTGGTTTGTTGGTTGGTTTTGTTTTTTTAATATATTTTTGCCTATGCAATCCAATAATTTGGAAATTTTCATGCCTCAAAAAATAATAACATCTTAGCAAACAATGACATTTTTTGCAACTTACAGCCTGGGTTCCAAAACAGATGGTGCAAAATGAGGATTTGTTAAATTTGTTCGGGTTTTGTTTGGGTTTTTTTGGTTCTATACTTGTGGTTTTTGCTGGTGTTGATGAGATTTTTGTAAATAAAAATTGTCTTTTACCTTTTTTTTTTTAAGAGGAAATACATCTACTATCCAAATAGATTTAAATATTTAAAGAAAGTAGTTCAAAAATTGAACAGTTCTAAGATGAGAAATGTATTCAATAAAAAAAGAAGAAAAGAAGTGTGGAGGTGGGATTTATTAAAGTGTAGCAGAAATCAATGTTTTATCCTGTCTTTGCAATTCATTAGTCAACACACTGAAGAACTTTTCTGTTTTTTCCAGTTTTTCCTTTATTTTTAAAGGTAATGTAGAGCTTCAATTATAACGTGGAAGTTGATTAGCGAGCTTGCATTGTTGTTCTTCCACCACAATTTTTCCCTGACTTAATCTACATTAGACATTTTTGAGAAAGCTAATTTTCTCTGTATATGGTCCTATTATGCCTGGAAGTTTTGGTTTTTTTACAATTTATGTTTTCCTTTTTACATTGTCTCTTGAAGGACAACTGTGATAAAATAATGTTGTATAATTTAAATATGAAACAAAAACAGCTTGAAAAGGAAGTATTTTGTACTTTAACAGTCCCTGTGTCTATAATCAGAAATGTCCAGATATGGTTAAGAGACCTGTGAACCTTTGCTATCAGCACAACAGAACAGCATTTATGGTACCCACTGGAGGATGCTTGAAGTACTAACACTCAGAATCTGTGTTTCTGTCACAGACTTCCTGCATAGCATCTTAATATCACTGCTCCTCTTCTCTAACTGAATGTGGTATTATTAGATATTGCACCCACAAAACAAAAATGTTTATTTTACTTTAATCAGGTCTATAATAATTTCATGCTTGTTACATGACTACCAGAGACCTTTAATTTCAGTGTCATGTTTATATATAGACATGATAGTGTAACTAAACTCATTTGAGTAATTTAAAGCCTTTGAATAGTCAAAATTTAGCTATATTATGTCATTAACTCCAACAGCTCTTGTAAAGCCCTTAGAGCCTTATAAATTCTTGCACAATATATCCCTATGCATAAAATTCTAATAAACATTTCTTTGTCGAGTAACTCTACAGCAAGCCAGAGTGAAAAACTGTTCAAAGCTGTATTTTCAGCTCTTAGGAAAGCTCTACCAAACTTTTATAGTTTCCTATTCTCGTGATTCAAATCACTATGTATTATATTCAGTTTGATGGACTCCCCACAAGTTCACTTTAAGCATTTCAATGAGCAATTTCTCCAAGCACCATAACAGGAATGTCTGTTAAAATATTTATATAACTTTACCACCTCAGTGATGGAGGCAAGAATCTGACTGTAAATGTTAATACAAGAGCAGATTTAACAGACCAGTGTTTCACATCCATGAAGTCTTGTAATGCTTTCTTACAAGGGGTTAGAATGACTCCCTGTTTTATTTATAATCTGAAGTAAAATATGCTTCACACTGATAGCACAATTAGAGTTCTAACAGCCAAGGGTTCTTTCTAGTAATTTAAACCCTAAAAACAATCCTTTTCTTGGCTTTATTGCCAAAGCTCATGAATGGACTATTCTTTGCTCGCATGGATAAAAATCCTGCTAAGAGTCACAAAATTCTGAGTGTAGTATTAAAATGCTCCTGGCATCAACCACTGGAGCAGCAAATAACCTGAAATTTGCCAAACCCTTTAGACCTGAAAACTTTTTCAGGAATCACTTAGTCATCTCTATGCTTGTTGATGACAAGTAATTATTCAGAAGTGCATTGTATTTTGCTTAGAAGTAGCTGAGAGTCAAGGATTTCAGAGCTGCCTGCCAATACTTTTCAGCCTTATAAATATCAGTAAATGCAAGAGAAATAAGCTTGTGTTTTTCTCCAAGAAATGGTCTCAGATGTTGATCTTCTGTTTTACTTTTTAAAAATTATTTTATTTTTTATATTACACAAAGATAGCTGTCTCTTTTTTCCTCCTCCTCACCTCTCTTAACAAGAGTGTCTTGTAAAAATCTGCATCAAGGCATAAGGAGATGTGCGTCTGCTGTGTCATATTTCTCAAACTAGCACAGGACTTCCAATGCTGAAATTTCTAAGTTTGCTATCAGCCTCCTCCTCCTGTCAGGTGAATTTTCCTTGAGCATCCTGCTGGTCCTCATCCCCTGAGGAGTGTTACCCACACCCAACAGCCAGTTAAACTCAATCATGACACCTTCCCCTTTAGGCTCTACAGTCCTGCCAGTCCCCAGCCCACCTCCTAATTCTCCAGCCCATATCTTGGCATTCCAAGTGGAAAGATACTGCGTCAGACTGCCAGAAACCTTGCTGGTATCAAGGTGAGCCACTTTCTTTCTCTACCTGCTGTCCACAGATCTAATAATTGCTGCTACATAGTTTAAACCTGGTAAATCCATGGTAGCTGCTCTTAGCCACTTTCTTGTCCTGCATATACCTGGAAATTTGTTTCCAGGGTCAGAGATTAAAACAATCAACCTCTAGTTCCCTGACTAGGAGCTAGACCAGGAATCATTCTTTGTCTTTTTTTGGGGAAATGGCACAGGTCAATGGACAAGTGTTGATGTCTCATCTCTTTCACTTCAAGACTGAATTAATCAGATAGATCAGACATCCACCTGTCCTCACTGATCATAGTGTGAGCAAGATAATCACTATTTAGACTGCCTAACTTGATCAATCTGTATTCCAGCCCATACATTGAAACCTCAACCTCTGGAAACAGACTTTATACCAGTCGAAGCTTTTTCTACTGCTTGACATATAAACAGAGTAGAACTTAACTTTCTGTGAAATTCTGTATTTCTGTGAAAAAAAAAGAGAAAAATATCTTTTATACTTGTATTTGGAGTCTTCACCACCCCTTAGTCTTTCCCCATGCTGCCAGATGGATGCTGTCATTGTCATCACACTATTCCTATACTTTTTTCCCCCTGCTGTCTATTGAGACTTTTCTTCTATCTCACACAAACCCATGCAAGATGCAATCTAAATTTTTTTGGCCCGCAGTTTAAAATGTCTACAGATCCTCTCAGGCATGCTTATTTGTTTCGAAGTTTATAGAACTGCAATAGACATTTATAAGATGATTATTTCCATTTATATAATGCCACAATTAACACCTTGGCTAACATTTTTTTAACCTTTTCTGCTGGTAAATTCAAAGAAATGTCTCCAGGAATAAGAAAAAGAAGAGCTCCTTCAAGATTTTCATTTTTTTATAAGTTTTTTTCCTATTTTCTGTGGTTCTACTCAGGTACAGAAATTTTCATATCATTATATTTTACCTTTTTCATTATCATGCCTTTTGCTGTCATTTAGGTTGCACCTAAGTAACCAGTTAAGTGGTCATTTAAATGACCTATCAGCACAGAAACGCAAGGAATTTAAATCCTCTTAGACTTGTTTAAATCCTTGATTTGTTCTGCATTCTTTTAAATATTGTATCCAAAGAAGGAATTTTTTTAGTCTAACCTTTTTATAGTCTAACCCAAAAGCTCAATTTCTTCAGTGATGACACTCTGAATGCTTTATGTGTCTAAGTTTAGGCATTTCAACCAGGAAGATGTTGCTCATTGGCAAAAGACACACATAATTATACTGTCAGTGTCACTACTGCATTAGAAGCCAGATGTTGAAAAAGAAAACTGTGTCATGTAAAAGGAGGAGTTAATAAGCCTCTAGGCAATAAAAGACAAATAATTCCTTAGAATTTGCCCATAATAACTGATGTAAAACATAATAAACTCTGAAAAGATAGGCTGTACTCTTTTTTTTTCAAAACAAGGGATGTGTCAAAGGTTTTGGGGATATATTTTGGACTTTTTTTTCTGACATATCACATGACATCTTTTGGTATTATTCACATCACTGCTTCTCACACAGACAAGCATTTTCAACAACAACAACAAAAGTGATATGTCCCAAATATTATATAATCTTTATATAATATTATATAAAATAAAGATCATTGGTGCTTTTTAATACCAAAACCTCATCTTCTTGCTTTTGATTTGAAAAAAAAAAATAAAACAAAACAGCTGTATCTTTTCCTCTCTGGCACTCTTTTAAGTGAAATACAGCTCCCTGTATGTATCCCTGATTACTCAGAATTGATCAAGGTAGGATAAAATACTCACTAGGAATAGCAAAGAAAATGTTGTAAGAGAAGTAGAAAGTAGGGTTTGTCTTCTTCCTTATTTTCTATTACAGCAGTTCTTTTTACCTTTTGGATGACTTCAATATGATCTATTTTTTCCACCTTCAGACCTTAAGGAACTTTAAATGCAGCTGAAAGCTGGGAACTCCACTTGTTGAGTGGAGACTCAACAGAAGGTCCAAAATAAAGAAAAAAGGTATTTTTAGTCCTCTGATCATGCATAGATGAAGTTAGAGCCTACCTGGTGTTTAAGCCATGATACTTCTTGCAATAATGCTGGCAGAAAGAAATCAAAATTAGTCTACCTTCTAAGCAATAGTTAATCCTCTATTGAAAGTCTGTTTTTCAGAAGATCAACTGAGCTCCACAATACAATGAGAACCAATAAAGTCCTGTTCAAAAATCTTGTTACTAAGACTCATCAAAAATCCACAATGGGAAACACAGGGAAAACAGTTAACTGCTTGTTGTTTGTAAGGACACAGTGTAAAATGTGACAACTTACCTCAGCCCAAAAGCCATGAGGAATCTGACCCATACTCTACAGAATGATTAATAATATCTTGCTAAAAGTAGCACTTTTAAAACTTATCCAAATCTACAAATATTTCCTGATGTGATGCCATTTATGTAAAGATGCAAAAGCAAATATATCCTTTGATATTAACACAAGGTAAACACAATATCCATGTGTAAATGAATATATTTATTATAATAGATAATACTTTATTTAGGAAAGATAGTGCCATACCTCAGAACATGACAGTTGTTACTAGATTTTAAATTATTTTAAGCAGTTATTTTGAAAGAAAATGCCAAAACAGATTTGCTGCCCACCTAGAGTATAATGCAAAAAAAAAATATTATTTCCTTAACTGTCTAATCTTCAGAATTATGCTAAAAATGTGGAAGGTAGGAAAGAAAGAAAAATATCAGGGAGAAAGAAAGCTGTATGACTTGAGGAAAAAATGCATTAAATTCTGAAAAAGAGATAAGAACATGTTCCATTTTACATCAGCTTTTTTACAGTCATCCCTAAGGGTTTGATTTTAAAGCTGGATACACAAAATAGCCTCATCAATACCCCAAGGCTTGTAGGTGTCTTCGTGGGTGTAAGTGGACTTATGAGGCACAAAGATTTCAGAGAACTTGTTCCTATATTGCAAAGAGAGATTAATTCCTGTTGAGTAGAGCCTACTTCTCTTAGCCTGATAACATGGTGCTCCTTGGTTGCTAGGAAAAGCAAGAAAAAGGACTATCATAAACAAGGAAGCAAACACCTAGCTTGGTAAGTCAAGATATCATCTCACTTAATAATTCACTTGTAACTGTAAGTTACACTGACATTCTCTTCTGCAGTAAAGAAAATACAATGTTGTTTCCAAAGCATGAAATAATACTGATTTTTTCCCCTATTTTTTATGGGGACTTGGCTCTTCAAAATTAACAATGCAGAATATCAGTAATTTCAAAGAAAGCTAGTGATCTTAGTCATCTGGAATGAACTCAAATCACTTGAAACAAATCCAGTTTATTCATCTCGACCAACAAGAAATTCTGTAACATTTCAAAGAAAAAAATACACAGTCATACCAGCCAGATCCTTGAACATTTATATCTGCTATAGAATGTGTACAACTTCTAGCTTATCCTCCCAACTGTACCTCTAGGAGTGTCTTTTTTTCCTCTTTACTTCTGTCCTTAGGAAAAGACAAAAAAAGTCTTCAAGTCCCAGGTCTCATTCAGGCACTCCTAAATGCCCTGGTACATACAGCCACCTCTTTCTTCCTGTCTAACAGGTTTCTCACAGACAGAGATGTGAGGTCAAAAAGCTCAGCAGGACACTTAGAAAATAAAATAATGCTTAAAACACTTATATAATGTTTATGCACCAACCCAATAATAAAAATTCAGCTGTTGGAAACTCTTTGAAAAATCTAGAGTGGTCCTGCCAATCTTTGCCTCCGACACATTGATTGTTTCGAATTTTACAAAATTTGTCAGCCGCAGAACAACGTTTCAATTGCAAGATCATGAAAAGTTGTCGGTTTTTTTTAAATATAAGCCAAATCCACAATTCTGTTTCATGAAGTCATTGTATTCTTCTGGTTCTTGACATGCTAGATGGTCTTCTAACTAACCCACAAACAATCATCCTCTGATGATCCAATACTTTTTATATGCAGGATGACTTAAACAGTCCAGCCCAACAGTGCAATTTAACTCCCACCAAAAAATCACATCTTTCCTGGCAGGCTGGACTGCTCTCAATGGTATCCCTGCTCCTACATCTTGGTTAAACAATCAGCAGACAAGGGTCACAGATAACAGGACCCAGTCATGCAGCAGGAAATAACACTGGCTAACAGGAAAGCCTGACTTTTTGACTCTTTCAATGTCTGGCAAGCTGTATAGAGCAAATCCTGGGACTTATTGAGTTGTAAGAGGAGAAGGATTGGGTACTGTTGTCAAAAGAGAAAATACTTCTTGGGCATGAGGGAATACGGTATAGAAATAGGAATAGTGGCATTTTGGAGGCCTGCCAATGTAGAGAGACCTGAGTTTAGAAGGTAGAGGAATACTGACATCAAGGAACTTGTAAGAGAGAGCGGCAAACCAAACTGGATTCTTTTGACTGATTCTCACTATTCTTTCCCTGAAGTTATAACACAAGATTTATAACAACAATGGGTTGATGAGATTAATGTGTGTCGTTGCATTTGTTTGACTCATCTCTGAGGGATTTCTGCCATGAGCAACTGTACATATATCTCAAAACTCAGTGACTGACACCTTCAAAATGTGCAGTACACTGTGATTTTTATTCATGATCGTGGCCTCTTCAACAAGAAGTGCTTCCATACACCAGGGGGTGGGTCCAAACTTCTGCATCCCTGTGAGCTGTGACTCCCCCAATCCTTTCTGCAACGCCCTTGATAACTTTCCTTGTTCACAAAGTGCAGTGTGTCCATCCCTCAACAGGAGGTTGCTCTTTTTTGAATGAAAAGAGGAAGATAGCTCAAATCATCATTGTTCCATCAAACAATCACAAAAAAAAAAAAAAAAAAAAAAAAAAAAAAAAAAACCTCAGTGTTTGACAAGAATAACTTCTAAGTTTCTCAGTGAAGAAAAAAACATCCATAAAATTACTTTTTCAGGTCTTTTCTTGATCATAGGATATTCCTGCTACTTGGACAGTGAGATCTGTTGGCTGTCTGTACATACTAAAAATTTTTGTGATGTTTTAGTCTCACACTGTGAATAATGGCTGTTTCAAGCCAAAGTATCCCACAAGATGGGTTTGAAGAACACAGCACTTTCTAATATGTTTGCTGCTGCTGAAAGTATCACATAATTTCAGAGAGAATTTCACAGCAGATTTCATCTTTATTTAGTTGGATTCACGCAGAAGCTTAAAAACTTTATATGTACACTGAAATCCGTGAAGACAAAGTACAGTACACGAGCCCGTGGAACTACCTTGGACTGCAAATTCGAGAAACAACCATCGTACCCCAGCAGCTTTCCATCAAGGACAATCCAAAAACCCTAAGAGACTTGCACAGCCTGTGCAGATCCATCAACTGGGTACGGCCCCTTCTGGGAATCCCAACAAAACAACTTGCTCCCCTGTTCAACCTTCTTTGGGGAAAAGAAGACCTCGACTCCCCATGCACCATCACACCAGAAGCTCAACAGGTCATCGTCAAAGTCCAAGAAGCCCTTTCCTCATGTCAAACTCATCGGTTTGAACCTGATTTACCTTTCCAATTTACCGTTTTGGGAAAAGCCCCTCACTTTCATGGACTGATTTTCCAATGGGACCCCAAACTCTCTGACGCTTTGCTGATCCTTGAATGGGTCCTTACAAGCAATCAACCCACAAAAACAATTACCACATTTCAAGAAATCATAACACTTCTTATAAAAAAGGCCAGAACTCGCCTCCGTTCTCTCATTGGGTGTGAGTTCACCTACTCATACCTGCCACTGACCACTGGAAATTTGGAGCATTTGCTTCAAACCAATGAAAACCTTCAAATTGCTCTAGATAGCTATATTGGCCAAATTTCAAATCAATTACCCCAGCATAAGCTTTTCAATAAAGATGCAATTTTTCATTTAATTCCAAAATTAGTTCAAAGCAGAACCCCCCTCAAAGCTCTAACTGTCTTCACAGATGGCTCAGGCTCCTCTCACAAGTCAGTTATGACTTGGAAAAACCCCAAACCCCAAAATTGGGAATCAGATATTCAGATAGTGGAGGGATCTCCACAAATTCCAGAGCTAGCAGCCGTTGTTAGAGCCTTTGAAAAAATCAAAGACAAACCCTTCAATTTGGTCACAGACTCAGCCTATGTAGCCGGTATAGTTATGCAGAACACGCCTTTTTAAAGGATGTTCCCAATCCAAAACTGCACCATTTAATTTCTACATTAACATATTTAATTTCTCACAGAAAAGAGCCCTAGGACATTGCTCATGTAAGGTCACACACTGATCTTCCAGGTTTTATTACGGAAGGAAACAGAAGAGCAGATGCTCTAGCCATGCCCCTGGAAACTGCAAATGTTCCTGACATCTTTGCCCAGGCAAAGCTGTCACATGCATTTTTTCATCAAAATGTGCCCACTCTCATGCGAATGTTCAAACTTGCAAAAGACCAGGCAAAAGCCCTCGTGGCAACGTGCCCAAGCTGCCAAATTTACCAAATACCCTCTATGGGTACAGGAGTCAATCCCAGAGGCCTGAACAGCTGTCAGCTATGGCAAACTGACGTGACTCATTTCCCATCTTTTGGGAAGTCCAAATACGTGCACGTGTCAGTTGACACATTCTCTGGTGCAGTTTTTGCATCAGCACATGCAGGAGAAAAGGCCACTCACGCTAGCAAGCATTTCCTCCTAGCTTTTGCCACTTTGGGGGTTCCACAAAAATTTAAAACTGACAATGGACCCGCTTACAAATCTCAAGATTTGAAAAAGTTTTTCAGTGAATGGGGAATTGAACACACCACTGGAATTGCTGCAAACCCCACAGGACAATCTATCATAGAAAGAACTCATCAAACTCTCAAAAGAGTTGAGAGCCAGTAACAAATAAACACAAAAATCCTATCTCCAGTTGAAAGAATTTGCAAAGCTCTCTATGTCATTAATTTCCTAAACGGCACAGCTTCAGAACCTGATCCCCCAATCCTTCATTATTTTTTCAAACTCCACCCAAGCCAAACTCAATGAAAAACCACCAGTGCTGGTAAAAGACCCAGAAACACACCAAATTTCTGGACCCTTTCAATTAACCACCTGGGGAAGGGGATACGCTTGCGTATCTCTGCCATTTGGGCCAAAATGGTACCCAGGGAAAAACATAAAACCGTATCTGGGCACAGCAAAACCCACCTCTTCAAGCACCAGCAAAAATCCTCCTGAATTCAACACAAAACCCCCTCAAAACCAAACCAGCTCTGCCTGGAGATGCAGGCATCCCAGAGCACTCACATATCAAAGTAAAAATCATCCTGTCACACGACAGCAGACGAAACAGAAAACGAAGCAGCCTTTAGCTGCCTCAGATAAGTCTTAAGCTGAAATTAAGTTGTTTTTTCTTTTGTAGTTCTAGTTTAAAAAATTATTAACCTTTGTTAAAAATTTTCTTGTCTTTTAATATTACTTTTGTTAAAAACCCTCAACCCTATTACCCATTTTTTTTGTGTTTAGTGTTAAGAAAAAAGGGGGAGGGAAGGGAAAGGAAAAATCCTCTCCCTCCTCTCTCCAAAATAATGAATTTTGCTTGTATTTCCTATCAGAAGCCTCATCCTTGTTCAAAGATAAAAATTATCTTCGTTGGTGTTGCTTTCACTGCTGCCTGGATGTTCTTCAACATACCTCATGCCTTTGGCTGGATGAGCCCACAACCCAGCCACAATGTTTGGGTGACTCTAGCAAAGACATTAAAACAAGATAACTTATGTTTATCCCTAGGCAGCCTTGACAACCCACTTTCCACATGTTTAGTGGGAATCCAATTCACAGCAGATGAATGGCCCATCCAAAACCCAGAACTCCTTCGCACCACAGGTAAGAGGCCCAACCCCGTGGACACTTGGGATGATTGGACAAAAATTTTGCCAAATGCGCTTGAGGAACCCCAAGAATTAGATTTGCTCGGGTCCTCCAAAGCGACATACTGTGTCAAGTTTTACTTTAAACACCCAAAGCAAAACATACATGAATTTGATCTGCACAAAAACACATACAGAAAAGACATATCACCCATCAATAAAGCATACAATTATCCAAATTGGTGCAATTACACCACTCCCACAATTTCAGCGTCCTCCCTTCATCCCAAGAAACTGCCAAAGGGAATGTTTCTCATCTGTGATGATCAAGTTTGGGCTGGAATCCCCTCTCATCTTCAAGGGGATCCTCGTAGCCTTGGCAAGCTTTCTACCCTCACTCCCAACATTACCTTATTACACAATTGGAAAAAAGAAAGTAATTCAAAACGTGGAAAAAGATCCTACACTGAATTTGATGAAAATTGTGATCCCAGAATGTACATTTGGAACAGACCCAAAAGATTTGCTGCCTCCCTGTTTTTACCATGGGCAGCAGCAGCAAAAGCCCTTGGTGACATTAACCATTTAGGGTGCTGGCTTAGTAAGCAGGCCAACGCTACATCTGCTGCTCTGAGTGACCTTTTGAAAGATGAAGAAACCCTAAGACATGCAATTCTGCAAAATAGGGCAGCAATCGACTTTCTGTTGCTCTCTCATGGCTGTGAAGACTTTGAAGGAATGTGCTGCTTCAACCTGTCTTCCCGCTCCACATCCATTCAAGAAAACATCCAGAAGCTGAAAAACCTCATGAAAGACCTCAAAACTGAAACCACTCCCGACTGGGTCAACAATCTTTTTGGCCAATGGGGACTGATAGGATGGGCTTCGTCCTTGGTCAAAGGAATTTTGTGGATTTTTATTGTTATTCTTGTTGTGCTAGCCATGTTTTCATGTTTAGTTCAATGCTTTAAGAAAACTGTTAAAGACTCTCTCTTTGTAAATACAGAAAGAGGAATTGTAGAAAATGTTACTCCCCCTAAAATTTATCCCTGGAATTCCATCCCATAATTACTGAATGCCTGGCAACCAGACCCCTTCCCCCTTATCGAAAACCTTGTTATCTTTCTGGATTTCTATTGGCTCTTAAAGTCAACAAGTTAGTGGTCCTTTTCTACTTAGAATTTTAAGATAATTGGTTAGTTTAAAAGCTGTAGTTTTTATTGGTAGAAAATTCAATCCTCTGTAAAACTCTAAAAAGTCCTTTGTTATCTGATGTAACCAGACTGTTGTAGGACTCTCCCTTCAGGGAAATAAAGTTATCTCCGGAACCAGTGCTACTCAGTCTCAACCTTTCTGTGGTTTGCTAGTGGGTAGCTGTAAGCCCAACAGCCAGAGTCCAGAGAAATCTGGACTTGGAGCTGCTGGGCCTGAAGTTGGAAAGCTCCAACCTTGAAAACAGCTACAGTACACCATCTAAGAAAATGAAAGAATTTTCTGATAATGTAAATCACAATAAGACACTCAAAAATCAAATCTTCCCCATTGTCCAGTACACATCCACCACTTTGTTCAGGTCTTTGAGATATTTTTCCTCTGTGAACAAATACAGGATGTGCAATTACAGGCTACTTACATTCATTAGATCATTTAATTTCTACTTATTTTTCACCCTCTACTGGGTGTCAATCATGAAAGTGTGCATTAACAATATTTTTCTAGTTCTTTTCAGCATGCTGAAAAGTTAAAAATATGTCCTGAGATAATAATACAAAAAAGAATGGTTTTGTAGTCCACATGAATATTTTATCCTCAAGCCATGAGGAAGAAAAAAGTAGCATGAGATTGTTACATTTTTATACTATTTTTACATTATATTCTATTTCTCAAGATAGATAAATTAAATATCTTGATTCACATGTTTAAAAAAAGACAAATATATCTATTTCTCATAATTATTGACTCTTCATGAAATGGTGCGTAAAAAGCAGAGAAATTAAACTTATTTCATTTGAAATATTTCATATTCAATAAATATTTCCTCTCTAATCTTACAAAACATTACAAAGAACATTTATTAAATAATATTAGCTCTTCTTCTGGATATGGAAATAAATTTCTGATTTAGGGGTTCTTTCTTGGGTTTTTTTTTGCTTTTTTTTTTTCCCCAAAAAAGATAAAGTACTTTTGCAGGATTTCATCTTCTTCAGTTTTGAGAAATAGATTGGATATTTTCCATTAAGACGTTTTGAATTTATGTGTCATGAGAAGCAAATTACTTCTAAGTTCCAGTAACACTTTGTGCTCTAATATTTATATAAAGGTCTTTCACTTACTGAACACAACTACGTAATCAGTGAAAAGAGTATTAAAATTTTCTCTCTTAATAACACTTTTGAAACTACTGTGCCGACATTTTGATGGGGATTTTTGCAGTATTGCTGGTAAATGAGACACAGGTAACATAGAGGTGAAATGCATACAGATTCTTAATTGATTTACCATATATTTTGGCAAAAATGAAGAGACAAAAACATGAAGAGAAAATTATTTATAAACTTGTCATTGTCACAATTTTTATAAAATGTCACGGTGTGACTTGGGTTTGCCAACCTTAATGTATTTAATTTCTTTTTGAGACAGGACCCAGGAGTAGAGACAAGGCAGGCTCAAAACTTAAAAAGGTACAAGAAGAAATTTATTAATAATACAAAAAGAAGATATAGCATTTAGGATAAAATTCCTAGATTGTTCCTTCCTCCCCTTCATTCTACATTTCTTACCAACATACATACAGAGAGAACACTTCAGTCAGTTATACACTCAAATAATCAGTTCAGTTTACTTCAGAGAGAAAAGTCCCTTTTCTGGTTATGGCTTAGGGGGTGTCTTCACCTTCACAGTCTGCGTCCATCCGAGACTCACAGAACTATGAATTTTCCTCCCATTTACACAGTCCTTCCAGAGCCGTGTTATGGGTTACGATGCACACATGGGGTACCACCTTTAAAGGCAGGCTACTAAAAAAAAAAACCAGAATTCTCTTCATCTGCTTCTCTATCAAATGTCTCTGTTCATATTCCAGTTCCAGAACAGAGACCCCCATTCTCTCGGGGCAAAGGATCTTTTTCTCAAATATTTCAACCCCCCATGTATTTTCCACAGTTTAAAGGAACTCTAGTAAAGTCACAATCCCCACAGCCCACAAAAAAGGTTTTCAGCTACTTGCATCTTTTCAATCTCTTCCCACCAGGAACTTTGTCTTCATCCCGCTGACATCTCCATGCTTCATTTCTTCTCATTCAGGGGAATTCAGGAGGTCCAGGATTCCATCCAGGCACAAAGAAGTTACAATTGTATTCAGATGACAAAGAAACAAAAGTGGGCAGCTGGAGTTCTTCTCTGCCACGTGGAAAGGTGAGCCGAGCCCAGCCGGCAGGGCCGGGGCCATGTGGCCGGTGCTGGGGCCATGCGGAGCCCAGGACCCCCAAGCCAGGGGCTCCCCGCAGAGCCGGTGCCGGGCCGGGCCGGGCCGGGCCGGGCTTCCCCCCGCCGAGCCCGGGGCCGGGGTTCCGAGCCGGGCCCTCCGCAGAGCCGGGGTGCCGGGCCGGACCCCAGACCGAGCCCGGGGCCGGCCGGAGCCCCCAGGCCGGGCCTCCCACCCCTCCGGAGGCCGGGAACCGAAAGAGCCCATATTAACTCGATGCAATTGTGATTTGTGAAAGCGAAATAACTTTTTCATTGGTTTCCCGAGCTGTCCATCACCAAATCAGCTCTCTGATTGGTGCCAGCAGCTCACAGGGGAAGCCCCAGACGGGAGAGTGCCTCCCACTCCCCACCTCATGGAGCCATCCCTGAGGTGAAACCCATCCCCCACACCACGTTAAACCAACACAACAACACTGAGGTTTAGGAAATATGAGTGCCATATTTCAGTCCTGTCAAGAGAAGGGTTGGATTTTTTTTGGTTATTATTTTAAAATAATTTTAATAATTAATAATTTAACCTCTAAACCAGGGAAAAAAGCAGCTGATACATTTTAGAGGAATGATCAGCATCCTTCTTTTCCTCCAGTTTCCTGGAATAAGTTTCAAAGGTAATTTTGCTACATTTTGGGGAGAATTCTGCTGGGAATATACAACATCATAATTCAAAGAAATGCACCTCTCAGAGTGTAGATTTAAGGTGCATTCCCATCCCCATTGTTTCCCTAGAAAATAGCTAAACAACCAACCCTCAGTATCCATTACTGTGTGTTTGATTTTCTTTCCTCAGGTAATGTCTGTAGACTTTAAAGATTACTTCAGGTCTGTAATTCAGCTTAAAAGTATTAAACTACCTGCACGTGAATAAGTGGATTAAATAGAAAAGGATAACAGAACTTTCTAATCTTTCAGAGAGGCCTTGAAAACCACATTATTCTTTCCTTTTCTTTGGCATTTCATGTTTTCTCAAGGGCGATGGCATTCACAGGCAAGGATTTGTTAGAAGCACATATGTGAATTTGAGTATTCAAATTTACCAGCAGCATAAGATGTAAGGGTCCAGTAGACCTTTATCACTTTCTATTATTCTGACTAATTTCTCTGAGCAACATGAACAGATGTGGAGCAGTTTTAGCATGAGAGGGCCAAGTACCTGAAAGCCAAAAAACTGTGTATTGAAATGAGTTGAAATATAGATATCATCTCAAGACAGGGAAAGCTCTTTCCATTGTCTCAGCTCTTCCCGAATCTATTACAATAATTCCCACTGACTTCAGAGATACCTAGCTGATTAAAGAAGAGCTGATGGATTGAAGGCTTCCCAGCTGCTAAGCTCAGACACAAAGTCACTGATGACTTCAACAGATGGTCCTGCTTTTAGGCCATTGAGAACTTTATGAGCCATTTATCCTCCTTCAGGCAGCTCATCATGTGAAATAAGGAACAGAATGATGTACTAATGTGTTTTGTAACCAAATGCTCTGGGACATGTCTTTCCTGAGTGGCATCCAAATCCCCTCCATTTGAGAAATCACTGTAGATAAAATATTAGCAGAGTTATATAAAAGATAGAAATCAGTGAAACATTTAGAACAGTATCACAGACACAGCCTTTTCTCACCTGAAATACAGCTAGATTTGGATAGTTTTTATAAAAGAGGTGTTATAAAGGTTATGAAGGAAAAACTTTCTTTTTCAAGTCTATTTTTGTTAAATTGCATACCTGCAACAAAGTGATTCACTGAACGTCATCTAAGTTCAAAATCACTCCCTGGGTTTGAGCCTGACTACATTTGTTCTTGCCTAGAGTCAACAGAGACAAAAGCATCCCATGCAATTTTCAGAGCATGGGTTTCTTGCTGACATAGGACAAAGCTACTGAGGCAAACTCCAAAATAGTGTGTACCATTAAAAAAAAAAAAAAAACCAACAAAAAACCCCCACATTTTGAAGGATTTGCTTTCTTTCTTAAAAAAAAAAAAAAAAAAAAAATCAACTACAGCCACAGTCTCTTTGGTTCAAATATATTTAAATCTACATGTGTTGGTCATATGAATATGGGATATGTTCCAGAAAAGTCTATTGGATCACATCTAGTCTCAGTTCTACTAAAATGTTCAGTGGGGTTCCCCAAACAGGATATTTAAATGAGTGGCTTGCTTTAACAAAAGGCATTCTAGTGTTTATGAGTGGCAGGTCTCCTGTGCACAGAAAGGAGGCCTCCATATGTCTTGCAACCAGAGAAATTAAGGAGTTTTGTCTAAATGAACACGTCTGAAAGGTTACTAAAAGAGAACTGAAAGAAAGAGGTAAAAATCTTTATTTTAATTAATTGATTCTTTATCTGCCACTTTTAATCCAATCACAATCTGAAAAAGTACTAAGGAATGCAGTGAGTGGGTGCCTTCATACTTACCCTTTCCATGCCAGCTACCTGGGCAAATGAACAAATAAAATGTATCACATGCAAGGCACTAATTTCCTTCTGATTTTTAGATAAGATTAGAATTCATCCTCCCTATTTATTCAAAGGTTATTCTTCTAAGCATATATCACAAGCTCAGAGAGCAGGATCGTTGGATCTAACTTTTCTGTGTTTTTTCTGGCACTTAAAATGCATTCTTATTGCAACAATGATGATTTTAGTTCAGGATAACTATACTCTAATCCTATTGCAAATGCATGTGTTGAAAATGTCCAGTTCTGTATCATCAGTTGTTTTGTTGAGCTTATTATTATGGCCTCTGTTGAGCCCACTGCCGTGGCTAAGGTTTGATGATACAAAGGCATGAAAAACTCTCAAGAGCAGAACTCTGCGACTTTCAGTGAAATCACAAGAGCTTAGTTGTAGGTGGTAAAATCGCTGATTTCTTATGCTACATTGAAGTTGCAGGTCAGCATTTCAAGTCTGTATATTCATAAATAATTCATTTCCTATTATTAAGCATTTACAAAGAAAGAAAGAACAAGGAAATCAACAGGAATAGCAACATGTTCTTGCATGAAAAAATCCCAAATATTATTCTCTGTCCCTAGAGTATGTTAGTAACAGTGTAACCCTAATCAGAGTTGCTGTGGGGTTTCTGACAAACTATTTATTGCTTAGTTCTTTTTCCTTTCTGCACCAATAAAATTGTTATTCTAAACATTTGCCATTGAACAATAGAAGCCTGCTGTGAGATCATTCCCACTGATTTAGAGCTGATTATTTTCACATAGCAGCTGTCACTAGGTATTCCACATTCTTAAGCTCTATCATTAGAGAAGAATCACAGCCCCATTTCTGACTGTAGATCATGGCATTCTGGTGACTCAGAGCCTGCTGTGCTAATTTCTACAGAGGGGAAGCAGGAGCTTAGCTTAACAAATAAAAAATCTGTTCAAGTTCTACTGGTATTTAAGTGAATAGAATTTAAGGTGACCAGATAACATTAAGAGGCCTTGCATTCTATACTCAAAATTTCTTGGCTTGGACTATATTTATTTCCTGTACTTGTTCAGCCTGGTAAAACTTCTGGTATTCAAATGATCACTAATAATTACACATTAATGAAATGTATTACTTATTTCTTATCACTGTCATTGAATATATTAATAAAAATCTCAACAGTCTACAAGGTGCACCAGCAGATTACAGGTTATTATAGTCCCTAGAGTAACGAATTTTTAGTTCAATATAAGTATACACCTTACAAATCCTCATGTAAGTGGGGTTAAAAGGGCTTTTGTGAAATCATTATGTTTCTTTAAAGTGCTGATGACCTTGTATAGATTATTTTAAAATCACAGAATCTAGAATAAAAGTATGGTTTGGGTTGGAAGAGATCTTAAATATCATCTAGTTCCAGTCCCCCTGCCCCAGCTACTTCAATTTAACGATGACAAATAGATGCATCTACACTATGAAAAAGTACTGAGAAGTCATGAAAAGAAAGAGCTTTTTCTCAGCCAAAAAGTTTTATAGGACATTGGCTTGCATTAATTTCACCTTGTAAGTTGGAAATATACTTTTTAAATTTAAAAATTACAATAAATATCTTTCAGAGAGGAAATTATCATTAAGAATCAGAGTAGGAATCAAGGGCACCTGTCCTGTCGTATGCAGTTGTCTGTGGCTGGGTGGCTGACTGGTATGGGATAAGTACATGCACAATGCATTCCTGATTTGAGGAGATAAGTATGATGCAGATGACCTCTGTGATCCCTCAACATAACTCTCCTTCTAGTGTTGAATGTGCTCACTGTGTCCTGGGGCTCCTCACAATGTGAAAACGGAGAAAGTGGGAGAAGACCTTTCTTCACTATGTTTAGATTTTGATATAAAATCCATAAGGGTATAGCTAAGGCGATAAAATTGTAGCCTGAAGCCTGAAAGTTTCATGAAGTTACAAACTACTGAGTAAGTGTAGCTTTTGTTGGCTCTCCAGCTGTGATGCTTACCTGGATTTATATTTCTTCCTCTGGAAAAAGTTATTGCAGGAACTAAGACGAAGGAAAGAATCAGAAAGCAATTTACATCCCTTTCTTAGCATTGTCCATTTCTCCCCAACACACTTACAGTTTACATCTTGAAGGCCAGTAAACTGCTAAATTTGGTGCTGGCTTTTTTTGTTTGTTTGTTTGTTTGCTTGTTTATCATTTGAAGCCTGTAGGCTGTGAATAGTGATTTTCAGACATTTTGTTGTGCATCTCTGACTTCTAAACAAGAAGCTTGTCAAGACGATCTCTGTTTCTCATGCTTTTTATTATTTTTACATAATTGAACACATTGAGGATGTCTGATGCTTCAATGTGAGAAAAATTAAGTTTTAATATAAACCCTTGACCACTCATAAACTTGAAAGTCATTTGAGTTTACAAGCATGAATGTTCGTTTTTTTACAAAGGATGAAACTGCCAAAGTTTTCTCTGCACCAGCTCCTCTACTCCAGCTGATGTGAGACAAAATGGAAAAAGGAAAACTGTGACCTACTCCCTTGTACAAAGAGAAGAATCTCATACCAACTTTTTGAGCAACAATTTTTTTATGTGGAAAAAATAAGGATTATTGCAATGAGATAGGTAAGGCCACAGTCTGAGTCCTAAGAGAATTAAAAAATGTGTACTCAACATTCTTTCACTGACTCAAAATAAAAATGGGGGGAAAGAAATGGACAACCCTTAAGGGGAACGATGGACTAAGAGGACACTAAGAAATATTCAGATGTATTATCTCTAGTGAGAGGTTGTTTGAGTGTAACTAAACTGATTGAACTTGGTCTATTGATCGATTCTATAGACAAAACACGTGTTTGACTATGAAACTGCTGGAAACTCAGAATCACTGTTTGCTCCAAAGTTATGTTTATTCTGTGCAATTCAACACACAGTTAGAGAAAATATCAAACACTTAAATGAAGCTGCACTAAAGAAGGAAAATAATACTACCTTGCTTAGCCAATATGTGAGAAACTGCTCTGGGAACCTCTTAGGACTCTTCTGAGGTCTTTGCTGATTCAGCCTAGCTGAGACATTCAGCAAAGGCATAACTTCTCAGCCACAAAACTGGACTTAGGGCTATTTACTCAGAGAAAGTTACAGTAGAATTGTTGACAACAGCTATGGCAGCAGGGTCTAATCCAGCTACAAGGGACACATTTGAGTGATCTTTTTCCCAGTCAGTTGTGTAGGATGTGAGGCTTCATAGTTCTTTATTTACAAACGTTAAAACCATTCAGAAATATCCTCCACTGTGTTTGTTCATCTATCCAAGTGGAGAGGATGGCACCAGGCCAGACACATAATCCATAATGTGCTCATTTGATGCCAGGCACAGTTTAAGCCATTTTACAGTTTATAGTTCCATTTGAATTTAACGTAGCTGCTCTTTGCCATTCCAATGATTTGCTTGGCTGTTATGCAAAGGAACATTATAGCTCCATGAGAGTTAAAACCAAAAATGTTACTCTCAACGTAGTTAATTAGGAGAGAAAATATTTCTCTATAAAATTTTGATATCCACTTCTGCCCTTAAAATGCACAATTATGGTTTCAGAATGGACTTTTTGCTATTGGTGAGGCTTTTTAACCTTGGAGCATAGACTAATGGTACACTATAAAAATCACTGAAAAATTGGGACCAATGCATAAAGTTAAGGAAAATTTTCTCTCTCCACCTTAAAATGAATGTAGACTTTTCCTTTTTCCCATTGTCAGTTTAAGTTGGATTTTTTATTTTTGCAATTAATTCTTAATAATGGCATAGATGAATACATCAGTACAAGAACACCTGCCTGATCATATAAGAATGAGCCTCTGATCTTGCAGTAAAGTCTGACAATCAGATTATACAGCCTCTCAGATTTATCTCTAAAGGTCATCCTAGTACCAATTCCTTTTCTGTCTAGAGACCCCTGAGCTCTTGAGCGTTTCTTCAGGTTATTTTCATGTCTTTAGTTGCAGTCTGGTAACTATAAGTGAAAAGGAATGATTATGGGCAAGGTAGACCCATAAGTAAAGTAAAGTAAACGCTGAATTTGTTTCAGAAATCCATTTTGGCTATCACTTTTTGAAGTTAGTTTCTTGCACATCAAATTGCTGCTATAACTAAACCATTTTGAACTTATTGTTTTCAATGAAGCTATGTAAGTTCTGCTAATTCAGATTTCCTAATTTTATTATTGGCGTGTCTTTTTATATGGTTAGATACATATAGGTAAAACTAATTATTATAATAAAATTATTATTAAATTTCAAACAATAGTAACTTTTCTTTTTCATTTTTGATAATAATTTCTCTAGCCAAAATATACTTTAATTACATCTCCTTTGATCTCCTCTGGAACAAAAAGTGTGGGTCATTAAATATCACTTCTCATCAAAAGCATCTTTTTTCTTCTGCCTGTTGTCTTTAATTTTATCACAACTAAATACCAAGTGTGAGTGGGAAGCTCAATGACTTTTCAAACCAGGAAATTAATATAATTTTAGGTTATAGGTAAATAGAGGTTTTCACCTTTGCACAGCTTACTATTTCTGTTGCAATCCTGAGTGCCTGTCAGACACCCAGAGAGCACGAGACAACATTTATTGCTGCCTAGTTTCTTATAAACTTGAAAACCTTCAAGCTCTGCTTTCACTGCTATTTCATCCTACTTGTGCAACACAGAAGGGGAAAAACAAAAGGCTAGAGGTAGAGACAGGCCCTGCCCAGTGGAAAAAAATGACAGACAATTACATGAGAGGGACACTTGAACTACATCTTTTCCTTTGTCATCCCATTTATACTCACAAAAATGCATCTACTCATCCTCAGGAGAGTGCAGACTGTTCTGTGACAACGTGCTTCTTACTTAACAAGAGGCAGACAGATTCATACCTCTAAGCTGTTGCTGCTTCAGTACCCTTTTTTTCCTTTCCAGCAAAACCAGAGTGGAAAAAGGGTACTGTAGTACCAATTCACCAAGAAATGCCATGGAAGCTGGACAAAACTGACCTGAAAAAATGGCATCTTGGCTAGTCCACAGGAAAATACAAAAAGTGTTAGATACACACCTCTCTGATTAAAAGATTAGTTAGCAGCATTTCCATAAAAACTTTCTTTATCAGATTATCCTCAATATTTTTTTCTAGTATCAGATACCTGCTTGTTCCACAATCACATCAAAAGGAAAATCCTGAGGAAATCTAAGTTTCTACTTCATTAATGATTGTAATGTCCCCTCCCTGCTAAGAAGAAGCTGGTTAAGCACACCCTTGTAAAATCTCTCATGATTCTTCTATAAAACACTGAACCTTGATAAAGGATCTTAAAGGAGATCCAGAGCACACACTCATTAAAAAAAAACAAAAAAAACCCCCAAAACTCTAAATAAGACCCTTTCCTTTATTACAAAACACCTTTGATCAAAATGCATTTCCTTATGGATATAAGTATTCCTATGAAATTTTTAACCCTTTTAATATCAATAATCTCTTACATTAATGTTAAGATGTAAATTATCACTCTGTAATATTGTGTAATGTTCCTATATTCCATAATAGTCCTATATTGTACTTGTTAGATATTTTCAAAACTAACTGCTCTTGTTCCTATATTTTCCCTGAATAAACAGTTATTTGATTTAGGTATCTTTACAGAGAATTCACTTGAGCATAATGATAATAATATCAATAACAGTTTTGTTCCTTCAACCTTCTCTTCAGTCAGAAAACCACTCCAAACAGACTTTGTTTTCTACATTATTTATTTATGTGGTAGTAAAAATTTGAACTGTTCTTGAAAACAGTGATAACTTAGAATATAATAATTATATTGCTTCTTGTCTTTTTTAATGCTGTGTTTAATTTCCTTTTCAATATATTATTCTGGAAATAATATTGTTTTTAGATATTATCAATAGCTATTCTTTAAAGTCAGGAAAATGATAGTTTTTATTTAATTAAGACAATCAAGTGTTATTTTTCATACTGAAGGGCACCCAATGCATATTATCTGTATAACAAATGAGAAAAAAGTTCAATCCACACCACAAAGGTGACCAGATTTTATCTTTTCTCATTCATTAGGCAAACAAATACCCTGACCATTCTGTCTGATGCTGGAGACTGGGTTATAGCCAAATTCCTTCTCTGAGCAGAGGCAAAAGAATGAATGATTTTGTAAAGAGAACTTCATTTGCACATAGGCCTTGGCTTAGTCCTCTTAGATTAATAGGAACATTGGGAATAAATTCAGGAAGAAAGCAGCAGAAGAAGTTGAGAAGTTTGGAAGTTCATTTCAATGCTGTATTTGTGCTCTAGCAATAATGAATTAAGACAGGGAGTAACTGTATCATGATCATTTTTTGAAGATCATAAAAATAGGTTTCTTACATGTTTTGCATTTAATGTACAGTAGGTTAATGAATTATTCTTTCTGAGGATCTCTTGGGCTCATAGTAAGAGAGAGAAGTGTCCATTTATTTGTAGTCAAATTCATTGATGTTGTCTTTTAATAAATAAGGTCTAATAAAGTTTAAAATTTTCAGGCAGAAAGCCCAGGAATGAACGTTGTTTACATTACTTAGCTTCTTTTGCAGGACATTTCCTTTCTTCTATTCAGCTCACATTATCAAATCCTTGAGCATGGCAAGCAAGAGTCCTTATATTTTCTGCCTCTTATAAAGTTTAGAATATTGTGTCAAATTCAAAAAGCATTGATCCAGAATCTGGGAATCCAGTTTTATCAGAAGTAACAGCTTAACCCCGTGTGAACAGTGTTTCTTCCTGGCAACTGATGATAACACACACTATATTGTTAAAGTGCAATTCTGAGAAAATGAATCAAAGTCCTTCATTTTGGACTGTAAAACGTGGAACACTGCTGAAAATCCAAAAGCATCAGCTGGAAAGTTTGTGGTTATTTTTCTGGGTACCCATCTGCTACAGCTCTGCTGGCTTCTAATCATCCCTTTCATGATATATTACTGGAAATGGACATGTATTACAGCTCTATTATATTGAGGAAAGTTGTGTAACAATTTCATGTTAACTCTTATCTTGCAACCCTGAGGCTCAGAGTCCTATTTCATCACTGGGCTGAACAGGAGAAGATTGTAAATCTCTTTGTTAAACCACTGGACTTCAAACAGAGGAGCTTGTGTTCAGGCACCCCTGAAAACTTTGAGGAATATATCATGTCTCAATCCTCTTTGCATTTAAGGAGTAGAGACAAAGTTGAGTTTCTTAACCCCAGCAGCAAAACTTGAGTTCAAAGACACAACTAAATAGCAAAGTTCCATCTCTGAACCCTGCAAGACATCTCTGTTTGCCCTAGGAAACACATCCATTAAAAGAGTGGTCTGTGAAGGATAGGGCTGTAGCCACCTTAAAAAACTTGAACTTACCTACAAATTCTCTGCTGGTTTTAGTACATACATTTCAACAGACAAAAAGGATTCAGTTTGGATGCTGTTTTGTTCCTTTTCACAACACAGTAGAATTCATTAATATAAAAAAAATTCTCTTGGAAAAGCCTTGAAACGAAAAGGTTCCTTCAGGCTTGTGCATTCCTGCAGTTTGCAGTTAATCTGTCTTGCTTTAAGTGTGTTAAATTTGCAGAATCAAATTCCTAGCAACAAAGTTATTCAGAAAATATAACTCCAATTTTACAGGAAAAACACTATTTCAAAACTGCTATAATTTGAAACTAAAAAGCCATCCAAATTTTCAGATCTTTACCTCTGCATCATTGTTAAGACAAATATATAGTAATTTTATTCAGAATCTCTTAACCAATGTTTTTATAATGACGATATATCAAGGTTTATTTCCTACTTACTGTGGTATGCAAATGCAAAACTGAAAATCGTGTAAAACATAAATAAATGAATCAAAGCAACAAAGCTGTAGTCAAATACCAATACTGCCTCAGACAATCCTCATTTTTTGACAAATAAAATAGTTTCAACAATACTTTTTTAAAAAGATCCACTTTTGAAAATGCCTTCATAGTAGAACGAATTGTTTTTCAATAATTATTTATTTTTCCTTTTCATCTGACAGAATCTCATCACTACTTGCTTTGACAATCTCCATAAATGGATTCTGGTGTAATCCAGCTTTTCAAGCAAAACCCTGGTAGGGTGTTCCTGCTCCCACTCTCTCACAGAGCACAATGCTGATGGGAGTCTCTTCCTTTTTCTGCTACTGTTCAGAGCTGCTCAGCACTCTCTGAGCACAGATCACCTCCAGCTCACTGCAGAAGGCTGTCTTGGAGGAGCATGAAAATAGCTGCATGCAGGAAACAAACTCAAACTTTAATTTGCAAGCAAATACAATGGACAGAACTAACAAACCACAGGGGTGAGCACTTCACAATCATATTCCAGTGGCATGTGACAGGATATGTGTTTTCTGCACTGGTCAGAGATATTGCTACTACACAGACAGAAGCCATAGCCCATAGATGCTATTAAAGGAGAATAATAGAATCAATTTGGTTGGAAAAGACTTCCAAGATCATCAAGTCCAACCTTTGTCTGGTCATCACTACCCTGTCAACTAAACCATAGCACTTAAGTGCCCCACTCTCTTAAACTCTTCCAGGATAGTGATTCCACTGCCTGCCTGGCTAGCCCCTTTCAATACTCAACCACCCTCCAGTAAAGAACTTCTTCCCAGTGTCCAAACTGAACTTCCTCTGGCACAGCTTGAGGCCATTTTCACTCCTGCTGTCCCTGTTCCCTGGGAGCAGAGCCCAACCCACACCTGGCTGCACCTTTCTGTCAGGGAGTTATGCAGGTCCTCTTTGAGCCTCCTTTTCTCCAGACTGAGCCCTCTCAGCTCCCTCAGCTGCTCCTCATCAGATTTTGTTCCAGTGTCTTCACCTGCCTACAGCGTGGTCTGAATTAACATGATTATTTTTATATTTATTCAGAAAATGACCGGTAACACCTGTCCTGGGCACTGGTTGCAATGGGCAAAATTTAACTTCCCCACCTGCCATCTGGAATCTACATGGCTGCTTTAGAGGGTGTTACCTTTCCCCAAGTTTTCTTGGGTTCAGAGCAGTTCCTGTACTCTGAAACAATCAAGAACTAGGAATACAGAGTGATTAATGTGGTTCCAGAAGAGGTTGTGAAAGACAAAAATTTTAGATTTTTTTAATCAGAAGTCAGGAATAAAATACAAGTGTGAAGCACTATTGGGGTAATATAACATGAAGATTGCCAGGAAACATGTCTGTTTTCAGCTCAGACAGCAAACACTACTTCAGATTACGTGTATTTCATTTAAATTTATTGCACAGAATAAATGTGACATGATTGCTGTATACCATATCATAACTCTTTCATTCATTCACCATTACAGGCCTTTGGCATTTAACACAAAAGTATGTGGAAAAAAAATAGGAAATTCATATTATAGACCTAAATAACTTACTGTAGGTATTTTAGTTGCATTGACTTTGTTCCTGTTTCATATCAGTTTTATGCACCATATTTCAGAGAGGATTCATATAAAATGTTGCCTGCTTTATGTAAGTACTATATATTATAGATTTATGCAAAGGGCAAATTCAGTTAAGTGTCTGTGTGAATGCTGTTTTGCAGTGCCATGTATATATAACAAAGTTATTGTCAAGGGGATTCTAGGACAGGCATTATTATTGCATCAGATTTTAATCATAATAATTGGTGTTGGCTGACAGTATAATCTTTTTGTAGATATTCCTTAGCTCTGGGTACCATAACTCTCTTACATTTCTGAGTTGCAAATTATCATTGAGAGGGCAAAAAATGCCAGGCAAGCACAAGCTCTGACTTGATCACTTTCACAACAATTCTTAGTGATACTCATCTACATAGGGTTTGCAAATGTGCTTTCACAGAGGTTTAAACTCACCCTGAGAAGCACAAAGCATTAACACCTCCTTCCTGTTGAGAGCAGATTGACCCATCATCCCACAGGAAAGCAGCCAAGTATGATCAGAATAAAATAGAAATCATAAGATGCATGCACTCTGCCCACATGCAAGTGCTGTGGATGGGTCTCCATCATTTCCTTGTACCCCAAGGATTAAGCATATTCCCAAATGTAACCAAGTATAAAATACTAGATATTTTAGGTCAGCAGAATTCTTGACCCTGGAGATGTCCCATCTGTTAATTTACATGTTATATAACACATTTATAAAAGCCCATTTATGTCACCTCTACCTGCAGAAGATCAGATAGTCAATTTTCTAAACAAGAAACTCCTAAGCCATAATGATGCTTTTGTTTCTCTGGTTTCTAAAGAGTGTAGTGACAATCTTGAACACAATCTGATTTTATTCTCTATTCCGAAATAAGAAAGTTGCTTGAGTGTTTTGTGTTGTGGGGGCTATTTATTTTTTTGTGTGTTTTTTGTGTGTTATTTTAATTTTAGTGTTTTTTTATAGGTATTTGGGACTTATTGGTTTGTGTTTTTCCTAGGTTTTTGTTTATTTGTTTATGGGAGTTTTCTGGTTTGGTTTGTGTAGGTTTTTTTGTTGGTTTGGGGGGTTTTTTGGTGGTTGTTTTTTTTTTTTTTTTTTTTTTTTTTTTTTTTTTTTTTTGGTGGGGGGTTAATGTTTTTTATGGTTTGGTTTGGTTTGAGTTTTTTGGTTTGGTTTTTTGCAGGTGTGCAACAATTTCTTTCTTCACCAGAACATTAATTTCAGAATCTCAGAACTATTTAGCTTGGAAAAGGCCTTTAAGATCATCAGGTCCAACTATTACCCCAGGACTACCAAGTCCATGACTAAACATTCTCCCTAAGAATCATATCTATGCCTACTTCTAACTATTATTAATTATTATTAAGCTTAAAATAGAGGTGATGGAAAGAGATGTCTTTCTAAGTACCTGGTGATCTCAGAGGTAGAATATTTTCCTGAAACTGAGGAAGATTAATAACCTAAACCAATACTCTTCAAGTCATAAATGTATTAATGATTCAATTAATGTAACAGACATTAAAAAACTAACTTTCCGGCTTCAATTTACTTCTAAATAACTATCTGTTATAGACCATGTAAGGTCTGTGGAAACTTTTTTCTTTCCAAAATCTATGCACATCTTGTAAACAGGAAAAAAAACACCAATCACAATAAAATTTCTGTCTCTGGAATATATTTTCTGAGCTACATGTAGTTTTGGTAACAATTTCCATTCAGAAGATTGCCTCTAGTAGAACACTTGCCTCTGTGGGCAAAGAACAAAACTTCTTGGTAGAGAGGCATGTCCAGCAAGGAGGCATAATGTGTGACAAGAACTTTGCATCCTGCATAAATGTGAATAATGAAAAAATATCAGTTCAAACATTAAATCCATAGCAAAATTGATGGGCAAGGTATTGCTCTCTATACAGAATAGTTTTACATTATTATTCCAGGGTTGCTTCAAGCTACTTTAACTTGAGATTAGGTGCAAATTTACTTTCACCTTAATTGCATATTTTTAGTTTTTATTTAGTTTTTTTCCACTGAGTATTGAAGAATCATGTCTATCTTAATCTCTGCCTTTGTAATGTTGGCTGTAGGGAGAGAGGGAAAAAATATAAGTTTTCTGTTGACTGTATTACAGTAAGGGATGTAGTTTTTCATAATCTGTGCATTAACTGTGAGACAACAGAGTTCATCCAAATTAAGAATGAAGGAACACACATGATTGATTCAATAAGAAAAGGCTAAAGAAAGATTCAGTTTGACCCACCTAAATGAAGTGTTGAGGGGTATCACAGTGTTCCACACCTTAGTGATTTAGGCCAGAGCTAAAATATCATCCAGTGGTACAAAGACAAACAAATTAACTACTTTTCTAACACAGATGTATTGAACATCAACAATCCAAGCCTAATTCTAGAAGCTAATTTTCTATCCCACAAAAGCATAAGAACACGTATGGAACATGGCTGTTAATGTTAGACCACAGAAAAATAACCAGTGACCAGACATCCGCCTGAAGTTTAGCCATCTTAACAAGAAAACAACTGAACCTGATATAAGAAATTGATCAGAGTGACCAATTGTAATGTAAGAAGATGCAAAAAAGTCCAAGAAAGCATCATGGGTAGAGCTGGATGTTATAAATGATTAAGGGACAGTCATAGCCAGAAAAGGCGTGCTTTCACAGAGAAAAACACTGGAGACAGTTGTGGGTGTTAAGTTTGGCAGTACTATCCATGTCCAAGAAGAGGTCTCAATGAAAGCCTGTGAGGATGTGGTTACCTAAGTAACTGTATCAGAAATCAAAAATTTGGCTATGGTTGTAGCAGCACCATGACTGTCTGAAACGCGGCAGGGAGAGCAACAAACATGGGTTGTCTGTTTGGGTGAATAACAGAATATGTGAGCTGGAAGGGACTTTAAAGCCATCTCATTCCAACTCCACTGTCATGGGCAGGGACAATGTCCACTATACTAGATTGCTCAGAGCTTCATCCAATCTGGCCTTGAACACTTTAGAGATGGGACAGCCACAACTTCTCTGGGCAACCTGTGCCGGAGCCTCATTACCTTCACAGTAAAGAATTTTTTACTGATATCCAATCTAAACATGCCCTGTTTCATTTCAAAATTGTTCCCTCTTGTTCTTTCACTACACTACTCTGTAAATAGTCTCTTTCCAACTTTCTTTTAGGTTCCCTTCAGGTACTTAAAGGCTGCAATTAGTAATGTAGTGATTCAAAAAGGCTGGAGCAGAGCAGTAAACCAAACCTTTTGTTCTGAACCTACCCCTGGTCAAAATTTCCCTCTTTGTGTCTCCTAATGAAGAATGAAAGCAAAAGGGTTTTCCTGGATACTAGAGGAATACCTGAGACAAACAGAGCTTCCCTATCACTCTGTCAGTCCAGACATGACAGCATCAGCCTTGGCCCAGCACTTCCTAACAGGGAAGCAGCTCCTTAGGCAATTTCTGTACAAATAAAGATGTGCAATACTCGACCCTTGCAGCCTTTTTTCGAAGGAAAAGCAACACCAATCACACACAATGAACATAGTGTGCATCACAGCAGGCTAAAATAAAGATATGCTGCTTTCACTGAATCAATAATGCAAAAAACAAACAACACAAATCACAGACTCACAGAATCACAGAATTACAGAGTCACTTAGGTTGGAAAAGATGTCCAAGACCATCATCATTCAACCAGAGCACTGAGTGCCTCTTCCAGTTAATTCTTGAAGACATCTTAGGAGTGGTAACTCCACCACATCCTTGGACAGCTCCTTCCAATGCTTAACAACTTTTTCTGTGGGGAAATTCCTCTTAATGTCCAACCTGAGTTTCCCCTGGCCCAGCCTGAGGCCTTTCCCTCTCCTCCTGTCCCTGTTCCCTGGGATAAGATCCCAAATCCCCCTCGACTGTCCCCTCCTGTCAGGGAGCTGTGCAGAGCCACAAGGTCCCCCCTGAGCCTCCTTTTCTCCAGGCTGAGCCCCTTTCCAGCTCCCTCAGCCACTCCTCTCAAGACTTAGAAATATGTATTGGGGCCAACTGCATCTTGGTATTGCTTGTTCTGTAAAAGTATCAGACTTCTACCTCCTTTTCTCTGCTGACAACATTTTACTCATCTACACTTCAAACTGATTTACTTATCTGTACCTTTTTTTGCCGTTCAATATAATTTCTGATTTTAGCCTGGGACAATTCTCTATTGTTACATGCCTTTTTGTGATTCACATCTACTTTCTTCTCCATATATATCCATTCCAGCATACAGGTCTGAAGGATTTATCTCAAGAAAATACAGTCTCCAGATCAGCATTACAACCCTGGAGAACAGCAAAAATAATAATTCATAACAAAAGTCTTGAAGTTAATATCTGTTGTTGATATTGTTAAGCTTTATCCCATGATACTGAAAGGAAAATTGAGCCTAGAATACCGTTTATTTGCCCCACAAATCAATGTACAGAGGCTCTTCAGATGCAGGCATGCAGAGGTTTCCCTCTTCAACTAGAAACTTTCATTCACACAATCCTAAAGGCTATTTCATCGAGAGGGTATTATGGAGATGCAATCAATATGACAAGTGATACTGTGAAATACTTCTTACTTGTTTCCATAAAAAGTTATTTTTTCTGAGCCATGTAAAATATTTACAGCATCTGTCAGAGAAAATTCATGGTTATTCCTAGGGTTTCCTTCAAGATTAAGGTAAATATCCCAGTCACTATACATCACCCTTAGTTGATTAGAAAAAAGAGCTGTAACAGTCATGATATTGTTTTATAATGATACTTTTCCACCTGCAATTTCTAAAGGAAGTAGTCTTAATGTGTTTCGTTGTGTCTTTTGGAATTTTGCATCTTGGATTTTGTGCTTCTTCTTTTTGTTTTTATGGGGATTTTCATTGTTGCTTTCTGGGGATTGTTTGTTTTTTTATTCTGGGTTTGGGTTTTTTTAAGAACTAGAGCCTTTCATAACACGGTATTTCTTACATGGAAGAAAGACAGGGGCCTTTTTGCAACATTAACTTATATTGCAAGCAATCTATTGTAGTTTAAGTCACAATCCAAAATGCTATGACTCAGAACTCCTGCACATGACTTCTGCCTCAGCCTTGTGTGCGAGCATGGTCCCAGTGAAGCTGCTTTCAGTAACACAGCACTTACCTGTCACCCAGTGGGACCTGACATTCCTGCAGCAATGTCACTTAATCCCAAATTCCATGCCACAACATCCACTTAGAAAAACCCAAAACCACGTCTTCTTACAGCTCTGTCACCAATAAAAAGCCTTGAGAGACTGTCCAAAGTGGAAGAAAAATATTCAGTGATGAGTGAAATTTCCTTCACCAGGATGGGAGAAGGCTGAGCGTTTTCCAGTCAGACCAAATCTGTTCTTTACTGACCTAAGAGCACGTTGCTGTCAGAAGGATTCACAGCAAGGAATCCCTTGGGATCTGCAGGATGAATGACATTCTGCTTTTTTAAGGATAAGCAGTTACATCATTAAAAAACTTTAAAATATGTGGGAGTTACATGACTGGGGCTGCTGCAGCTTCAGGAGGAGTGAATAGTGAGGGTGGGCACATGCCAGAAACTGTTGAGATTTTCAGTATCCAGGGATGGGACACAGCAGCAAGCCTCATCCTGGAGCAAGAGACTGTGTATGCTCACAGAGGAGAAAAGGAGGGTGAGAGATACTGGAGACAGCATCCACACGGGGAAGGATGCCTAGTCTGCCAACCTGTCTGGTGATATCTTGGGAAATCTGTCCTTGCAATGATACCAGGACCCAGGTTGTTACCAAAGGTTTTCCAGCCCTTGGAGTATGGCAGTTCTTCCGTTTGGGCATGAACAGTACTGCCAGGGTTTATTCAGAGCATATTAATTGTGACTGCAGAGCACTGAGGGCAGGGGGCAGGTGTGGAGGCTAAGTGGTGTCTCCTGCTGCAGCTGAGACTGAAGGGCTTAGGCAGAAGTTAGATCTTTCAGGACAACACCTGATTTTGTTGCTGATGGTGCAATCAGAGCAAACTCATGACTCATGACTGCAGAATATTCTCTGGTTGTGTAAAGAAGCACACAATGGCAAAACTGGCATAAAAATGCAATCATAGCAAAAACTTAGCAAAGTATTTAACTTCTTTCATTTCCCTTCTTACTGACTTTGATCTGTTGATTCTCTCTAACCATGAAGTTCTTCCATGCTGCAACTGTAAACTACAGTGCTGCTTCCAGACCAAATTTGTGTTACAACAGTTGTTCAGTTGTGGAGAGTCAAAAATGTGGAAAAACCCTGTGAGAACTGGGTAGGAGTTTTTGAATTAAGGTAATTGCTTAAATTGAATTAAGGAGTCACTACCAGCAAAGCAAATAATGTCAATGCCAGTTATACTAGCTGCAAGAGTGTTGTGAGTTGCTCAGCACTTCCATGAAACATCATGAAAGAGAGAGCAGATGAAAAGGTAGCAGCTTACATAGACCATATTTGAATCTTGTTTTAGGGGGAAAAAAAAGGTGCTGTGTATGGCCATCTGTGGTTATGTATTTCTACCAGGTGTAAAGTATGTTTTATCCATGGTGTCATAAAATTCAATGAGCTTACAGAATAGTGTTAGGCCTTGGGGATTTGCCCTGTAAAGAGGAGAATATCTGAAAAGGCTCTCTCTATGGTCTGTTGCAGCAATTTGATGTACAAATAACAATCAGAATATTAGCTTTGAGATTCCCCCTGCATTGTATTTGGAAAACAAAAAAAGACATTCTTGATCAAAACATAAAGATATTCTTGGTCAAAACATAAAAGCATTCTTGATCTTTGACCTGAAGAAGTGGGTCTGGAATGTGAACCATGTGAATAACCATTGTTTGAGGAGTACTGTACAATGCAAGGAAGAAAGAAGTGCCTACATGGGATGGCATAGGGCAGTCTCACACTTGATACCTGTCTTCTGGGAGCAGGACATCTCCCAGAGAGAATATACCAGCTTAAGTGGAGAATGTTCTATTTATACATCTGGCTCATGAATCCTGTAACTGATTTCTGCTACAAAAATCAGGATCCCTTCCAGGTCTTGGAGCTCAAAATGGGAGTCTTTAAATGGCAACCTGCGTCTCAGCTGCAGCTGCCTTCTTTATTCCCTGATTTCTGTTTCTGTGCTAGTAAACATTCCAATGATCTTTGAGAGCAAAGCAGCAAAGTTTGTATTTGTGTATAGAACTTGAATCAGTATTTTCTCCACCTCAACTTCCAAACTCACCTGACAAGTTGTAGCCTGACACTACTTTCTTGTCTACAAGGAGGTGGTACAGCATGATTGGCCAGGGCAAATATTTTGCAGTAGGATAATTTAACTTTAATTTTGTTTCTTCTACCTAATATATTAGAATTCATTTTTGTTTCCATCTGTATATCAGTCCCTGTAAGGCTCATATTTTCCATCATGGGTCATGTTCCAAGTTCTAACCTGAGTGCAGAGTACATTTCAGGACTCATATTTAGCAAGCAGCTGGGAATAAAGAACATATGATGTACCTGGGTGGTATTTGACAGAACAAATCTAATCCATCTCTGTGAGAAGAAGAAGATTTTGCAAGTCAAATGTTTTCTGATAGAAGCGTGAGAGAGTAGACTGTGAATACCAACAATAGCAGAAATCTTTGGGGGAAACAAAAAGATACATAGGTGGGATAATTATTTTGGGATGGGATGAACAAAAGCAGCAGTTTATTCTTGTCTTACACACATGGCACAACATACAGAACCAGCACAAATAACTTACAAAATCTCATACACCATGCTTTCTCTTGAATAGCTTCTATTAAGTTACAACACCATAACGAATCAGGTATTTAGTTACGACAGATCTCCAGACATGGATAGTCTCCCATTCAAGGAGTTATTATTTTTGTAAGCTACTTAGACAAACATCTTTTTTTTTTTTTACATGTTTAATACAGTACAGTATCCTTAACAGAGTTCAAGATATTCACAATGAGAATTGAATACTTTATAAAACAGCAGAATTTCTCACTTCAGTACAGGCCTACATTCGCTCTCCTGCCTCTTTCTGGTTTAAAATGTATTACAAGTCGTCTTTACTCAACTTTCCAAACTAAGAATTGCTTCAAATGAAAACAAAACAAAACAAAACAAAACAAAACAAAACAAAACAAAACAAAACAAAACAAAAAAACCCAACACATATTTACAGGGTCTCTTAGATTTAATAAAAATTTCTTTACTTCCCTTTCCCATTCCGACCCTCCCTACCCCCCATTAAACCTGCCATTTAGATCGTAGAAATATTGACTCTCAAGCTGTTATAAAAACTAAGAAAAAAGAAAATTAGTGACGACTTGTTGGATGCAAAATGAAAGATGATCATCACAGCCCAGCGTTAATTCAAAAAGATGAATTGTTATCCCCTAATGTCATATTTTGTGTTCATTGGAGACAGATGATGCCTGCCATCTGATTTTTAGAGATAATGAACTACTTATGGGCCAGCGTACAAAAACCTCCATCTTTTTTAATTGCAAGATGCCCCACTTTCTCTGATGTAATCACTTCCACCTCAGTTCTTTCCTTTTCAGAAATGGTAGCAACACTGATTGTGTTATACTGACCTAAACTCTCCCATCTCCATTGGATAAAACAGTATTTCGCCATATCCATGGTCCCAGTGTCATTTCTCAATTGACTCAGAAGAGTTTTCTCTGTGATCGCACTACAAACCCCACTGAAGCCAGTGGGCATCTTTCCTTTCATTTGGTGGCTTTGGATTAGCTCTGCTTGAATGCAGCTGGCAAACTCTAGCCCTTAAGCAGTTAATCAGCTTTCTAAAGAAATAATCAAAAAAGATTCCTTTCCTTTTTACATACAATACGCAATATTTTTACATTTAGCATTATCATAAAAAGCATGTTCATGTCATTTTGAAAATGTATTTTTACAGAAATCTATAAACACTGTTGTATCAAACACATTCTCAAAAACTGGAGAAAATACTGACACAAAACCTGGAAGAGCCTCAATGGAATTCTCCCAGTGCTATTTGTCTACTTGCATATTTCATATTTCAGTGTCCTTTCCTGCAAACATAATTTGGCCATATGAGAACAGGTAAAGTAGACAACAAATCCCCAACAGTTTTAAGTAGGACCTAGGTCTGTTGTTTAATGAGAGTAGATTGACATTCAATGTATGTTTGGTTTGCTCTAACCTGACATGCCCATTTTGCTACCTTTACTCACAATGAGCAGTGCCTGAATTCCCAAGTAGTCTCATTCGCTTCAATGGGATTACACGTGACAAATGACATATGCAAAAATACTGAAAATGGTTTTCCACTTTTTTAACCCTTCTTATGTCGACAACTAACATCACTATCTTCTTCTTTATATATATTGTACTTGCAAATGAAGTAGGACTAATACTTGCAAACAAATCTGTATCAGAAGTTAGTGCACAAACTTTAGGAAATAATTTGCTTATAGTTGTGCTATAGTTCTGACAGCCTAAAAAACTATCTGGTGTGACCAAGACTAAATTTCACAGGTCTAAATGCTTTATTTGTACACTTGCTATTGTTACACTTGATATTTTCTCAGCCTGACACAATTTGAGTTTAGACGTGTCACACTGGCATGAAATCAGGATGTTACTTTCCCTTACCACCACCATTTTCAGTACAGTCAATAATGTACATTAATTCATATAATCAAAGTACTTTCCATGTACTTTGTTTACATAATATTGGAGAAATTATAAAGTGAGTTTGGTTTCCTCTCCTGCAAAATTTTAAAAATGCATTGAATTTTGTATATTGGTGCTGACTGTAATGGCATTTTTTACAGTCCAGGAGGTTAAATAGCAGAATAAGATTTTCTTCTTTTTTTATTTACTATTTTGTTTATTCTTTAATGAAAATTTAAAAAAAAACCCAAAAACATAAATCTGTTTTTTGTACTAGTGAATCTTTCAAATATACTTGGTAATTATGAAAATGAAAAGTAATTGATTGTAATATTCTGTATGTTACATCATCTCAACAGAAATTCTTTTGTATGGCTCAAAATGTTTGAAGTGTAATCCTACCTAGAGGAAAAAAATGCAAGCCATATCTAACCCCGAATTCTAACTATACTGTAACATGTACAGTCACCCGTAAAGGAGCCCTTTTAACAAAAAATGTATGCTAACTTGATCATTAATTTGAAGAATTTATCTATTTTGGTCACTGTAATAAAAAAAAACTATATATATAAACTTACTAAAAATATGAGTGTAATAATGATATTTCAACACTTAAAAACAATAGTTTTACGCAACATGATATGTGAAGATAAATTCTAAAAACATGTTCATTCTTTGGAATGATCAAAGTATAAGTAACCAAACCTTACAAATAATGACTAAATTTTCACAAAAGGTTTTTGGTGGAGGGGTGGAAGGAATTCCCCCCCTACTCACCCTCAATCCCCACGGCTTTTATAGATCTATCCCCTTCCCTAATAAGCCACAGGTGGGGTATTTTTTGTATTTGTATTGTAATAAGGTTTTCTTCTATATATGAGTCACTAGTATGTGACTATTCCAAAACCTAGTTTGTTCTTGAGGTTTACAGTGCTTCAGAATTTACAGGCCACTTAAACTCTAGAAGAATATTAATCTGAACTAATTATGTTAAATTTTAATGAAATAGAAATTTTGTTATTTACTGTAAAAATTACCTTCTGTTCTAATAATCCAATCCAATTTTATTTCAAACCCCCCATCCCCACCCTTGAAAAAAAAAAAAGAAAAAAATTTTGTAGTTAAAAGATAGTAATTATACATAGCAAAGAAAAAAACTTGCTCCTTGCCTATGGATATATATATAGTATTTTGAGATCCAACCCTTCTTTAAGCTGCTAACCATCACATAACATATGCCATTTGGCAATTTGTCTCCTGGGATATTCACAAATTTCCTTCCAATGCTCTCCACCTGTTCCTTCTGCTGAAGATCCCAAGGTTAACCGGCCAATGACTTCATTCCTTGACCCCCTATCTGAATCTAAAACCAGAAATTCAATGGTGATATCATCAAGGCCCTCACAAGGAATGTCAAAGACAAACAATTCATTGAACACTGCATTGGGGGTGCACTTCTTCACATGAGTTTTCTTTTTAGAAATTCTTTTCTTGGCATGATACAGGTTCACTTTGACATAAGGGTCTGCAATGAAAAGAAAGAACACAGATCAGCTATTGAACAGTGTTTAGAAATTCCTTGATCTAGTTTAGGGTAAATTCCATAATTATTCAATATAATTACATCAAGTTTCAAGTTATTACTGATGATACACTTAATTTGATTTTTTAAATTTTTTCTTTACATCTGAATTAGCCCCTTTAATTTCTCTTTATGGTCACCAAAATAGTGTTCAAGGCAGTCAGTCTGCAATCAAATGCAGGTGTTTCCCTTATAAGTCATGCCCTGTGGTTAAACCAACAACACCTCTACCACATTCAAAGATGGTCTGAAAGTGCACAAAATTCTAAAGGTCTCTGAAAAATATGTATCATTACACATTTATGTGTGACAGAAATTTGCTTTTCATGCATTCTACTGGAGTATGATCTTCAGCACTAATCAAACTCATGAAAAGAAAATATTCAGAAATAATTGAATAAACTTGGGCTAAGAGAATGGAGAATGGAGGTATTTCTGCTGTATTTCTGCTGGTTCCATTGAAGTCAGTTAACTTGATTAAATTGAGCCCATCAATTGTTTTTGAACAAATTTGACAATGAACTTTAAATGTAAGGGTATGTTTGCTGTTGGAATGTGTATCTGTCTTTACACCTGTGCTGTACTACTGTTGAATATAGGAAGTGAAAATGTCTATAATTTTAGCTGCCAACCAACTTTGAGTGCTTGCATTCATCATACTTATTTAATTGTTGTGAGTTTCCCTTTCTATTGTCTTCAATAATGGCCATATTTGTTCTTTCAGAGTAGACATTTTAAAATTCAACCCTTTCAATTACCTTGGCATTTATTCTGTGAAATTATGGGCCTGTGTCCAGGTTCTCGTGGTGCAGTGATGTAGTACAAAATCTTCTCTACTGAACCCAGTCAAACATGATATTTTATGCAAACAATCAGCCAAGTTAATCATCAAGAACATCTGAATACTTTTTTAAAAGAAGTAATACTAAAACTGAACAGTATTTGTACAGTTTATGTCACAGTTATTGGATTGAAATGGTTAGATGAGTAAAAGTTGTGCTTTCCCTTGAACTGACAAGAGTCCACTAGCAGTAATAGAGTAATAGAGAGAGTGTAATAGAGTATCTCTACACTTTAATATTCTATTACCCTAATGAACATTTCAAAAACAGGGCTTAATGAAAATAGTCACTGGCTTTGAAATGATTGTATGTCATATATGTATAATATCAAAATAAATATCAATCAGTGGATTCATACTAGTTTCCATTTCTTTTTCTTTTCCATTTATTTTCTTTCTTTTTTCTTTTCCTTTTTTTTTTTTTTTTTTTTTTTTACTTTTCTGGTTGCCTTTGTTCAGCTACTAGATACGGTTAAAGAGTTCCACTTGATTTTGTTAGGTTAATAAAGGTCACTCAGCACCAGTGACCAAAGAAATCAAGGAGATTTTGAAAATGGAAGAGCTTCTGAGTACAAATTCCCTCTTCTCAAGGAGGTTGAATTGTGGAATTGTTCGTTTTATCCCATGGAAACACGACTTCACCCTCCTTGTTTTCCAAGATTGATATTGGAATGAAGGGAAAGTCACAGAGGAAATTATGACTTTCCTGGGTGCAGTATGCTGCTGAAACCCAAATATCTATTGCACCAGGCCTTATAGATGAACAGAAAATAATGAAAAAGTGTTTAAATTAAGTAGGTGTTCAGGTGCAACATGGCTGCCTGCAGAAATACTGCATTCCTATTATAGTTAGCAAGGATCTCCTGGGGGATGCAGGAAAAGCAAACAATTTTTCTATCTTTACTTGAAGAAGTGCAGTAAACAATGGGTGTTCCATAGGGTCCAGGCAGGTTCTGTGATTAGGAGGGCTTTTTTTACCAAGTTATTTTTCCATGTATGTAAACATCAGGCAGGTCTGTTGAGATCAACTGGCTTCATGCTGCCTTCATGAAACCACCACTTTCTCCTGTGACTTTGGGGTAAAGTACATATCCTCTGTTTTAGTCAAGCAAATTGTTGGGCTCCATATACATCCTTTCTCCTTCTGATGTGAACAAAATTTAGATAAAAAGGAAGATTTATATGGTACTCGATGAGAGTTACCTATAGATTTGTTTCATTTAATTCAGGATAGGCTAATTTTCCAGGCAAATTGCAGTATGAGAAATAGAAAAATTGTATTATTGGCTGTAGTGATGATTATTCAGTGCTTCCAAAACCTACTCCTTCTGCTTTTTTTCATAATATAGAGTGAAATGTGAGACTATATGTTCTATAAAGAGGAGCAGCAGATGTGGTACTACAGCCCCTTTCTGTGTACTGTTGTTTTTGTGTGGCAGTCATATACAAGACATTAAATTTTATACTGTTATTATGTAATATAGCCTTAATGTGCCTTCTAAGTGCAATTTTAGAATTGGCTTCAGTGGAGCTTCCACTAAATGAGAAATGGCAGCAGACATGGAGAAGAGAGAAAAAAACTTGATCCCTCTTAGTGTTTCCCAAGTTTAGCTCACAATAAAGCATGTGTGCCATTCTGCAACCTCGTCCCAGCACTGGCACAGCTCACCTTTTCACCTTACCAAAAAATGTTAGTGCTCAGTGGGCCAAATATAACACAGAGGTAAGAGGCTGTTTTTCTTCTGAGACAAATCATATGATAATCTCACTCAATACTTCTCTTCTACAAATAAACTCATTTTTTGTCATAAATAAAGCTTTTGGTATCTGCAAACAACATCCCACGCTTATGGCAGATGGGTTCTGTTCAAGACAATCATAAAACTCATTGGTTTCCACTGCTAACAGATGTCACCTTTTTTTTTTTTATGTGATTGAAGAGCAAATTTGTAAAACACATACCCTGGGAAAAAAGCATTGACCTAGATATTAATAAAATGAATAGGATGCAAATAATAGAAACACCACTTCTGTATTTTTGGAATATTTTTAGTCTTTGAAATGCAGCATTTCAGCTGTCTTTTATCATTCTGTTTTATATTCTTAGGGCATATTCATTATTAAAACCATTACCTGATAATCCTGACACATCAGATTTAGGTAGATGCCTGGCTTTTAGAACAACGACAGTGAGTGTGTTTGTTGTAGATTGATAACAGAGAGAGACCAGTAATTCTCCACGGCCAGATGATTTCTGAGGAAATTAAAGGGAAAAAAAAAGAATAAAACTGTTAATATGCAATTGTATTGACCAAGTTTTAAACCAGAGTTAAGAAGGTTTATGAAATATCACAGAAGGGTATGCTCTGAAATTGTGTAGAAGGACATAACATGTGCAACTATTCTGATTTACATAGTGAATATAATTTCCTTCTCTATTAGTTATATAACTCTTCCTATGCTTGTTTATCAGACTGAACAAAAAATAAAAATAGATGGACAATATAGGTTGACATGACATCACTATCTTTGGAGAGTAGAAATTAAATACTGAAAAAAAATCAGTTAAAAAAAGAAAATTATCTTAGAGTAAAGAAAAATTCCATAAAGATATATTTGGAACAAAAAATCTAGTACAGGTAAGGAAAAAATATTCTGTAAAGTATTTTAAACAGAAAGGATTCAAACTGTCAGTGAAATCTTATCCCATGACACTCTAAAGCAGTATAATATACATGAAATAAAGGTGAGATCAAAGATTTTCTCTATGATTATTTGATTTGAATTTGCAGGAGTTTGAAGATTTATTTCAAAGGGAGAAGGAAGACAAGGGAAACAAGAGAAGATAGTACCTTTTATACCAGAAAATCCAATAAGTTATCAACAAAAGATCAGTGACATATTTGTTGCCAAAGATCAGTGACATATTTGTGGCCATATAGTGATAGAATTGCAAAATAACAGTATTAGCTATAGGTATCTTGCCTAGTAGACATTGATTTTATTTGGTAGTATGCTTGTCATTTGAAACCAATCATGTTGAATGTCAATATACATTCCACTTCCTTAGCAGAGATTTAAGAGGCGTGTGATTGTGATGCCTGTGCATTTCTGTAGTTCAGCTGGGATGGTTGTAAATGACCCTTGCATCCTGAATTGAGACAACACAGCATGAAATATTTCTGTCCCAGTAAAGTCAGGAAGTTTTGTTGGTAATTCCAGCAAGTCTGTGATTTCACCCTTACTACTCTTAATAAATCTGCAGCCTGTATCACAATTCATAAGGGACAAGATGGTAAGAGCATCAATGTACATGAACATGCTACAGCATTAACAATAGAAGGCTCCACTTCCCTAAATAAGGACTACCCACATTCCTGAAAAATGCACTACACAATGCATGCAGTTGACATTTTCATTGACTTCAGTAAGATTTAAGAAAGAATTATGTCAAATATGAAAGGGGATGGAGGAGAAAAGGAATAATACATAAATATTTTTATTCTTTCATTTAAAAGCAATTAAAAGCAAATCAGTGGGATTTGAGTCTGCTTGAGCTAACTGACATGGGTCCACTCAAACTTGCTGGACCAGATGAATAAGAAATTAGAGCTTAGACCATTAACAATTTCTTTCAACATGCTTGTTGAAATGTGGTTTTTTTTAATTGCATTTATGTAATGGCTTCCTCCCACTGCCATTAGGAAAGCATCTCAGGAATTGCCTGGTGAGCTTTTTTTGGTTTTTCTTTCCAAGATGGCAGCAGCATTACACAAGAACCATAGCTGTCACAACACTTTCAAACTTCGAACAAAAAAGGTGTTACCCTAACATTTCTTTTGATGATCTCTCTGTCCATTAGCAGCCTTCCTTCCGAGAGTTCAATTCCAGCAAGGGGGATGAGAACTTCTCCAATGACATCATCTCTGGAAAATCTGTCAAAGCTCAAGACCATGAAGTGAAGTGTTAAGTCTTGAATTTGGCTGTAGGGGATCCCATAAAACGTAAAAGTCTCATCGAAAGCTGGATCTAAGGTTTTTCTCAGCACTCTGGTTTTCACCTTGTGCTTTTTCTCAGGCAGGATTGTCATTTTGATGTAGGGATCAGAAGTCATTGACTGTTCATCCATTGCTGGCAGCCCACGAGCTTCTTTGATGTTCACTATAAATGCTTTTTTCTCAAAGTTGTACTCTAAGGAGAAAAAGAGAGTTCCTAGCTTGTCTTGTTTATCTTCAGATGACAGGGAAGTGATGGATTTTAAGCTGTCAGGGGATACTGAGTCTTTCTTCCTTTCTGCAAAGTGCTTAGGAGATGAATTTTCAGGATCTGGAGAGCCCTGCATTTTTGTGGTTGTTTTGGGGAAATTGCCATTTAGATCTCTCTTCTCTAGATCAAGATGGAGAGAATTCTTTGGCATTGCTGATTTATTCTTTGCTTCACTTTTATCATCTGCTCCAAACTTCTTTTTGCTGTTGAGATTCTCAGGGTAAATATCAACCCCCTTCAGAACATGGACAAACTTGTATGGAGGGGTCTTATTGGACTTGGAAGATTTGCGCTGGCAGCAGATCCAAGCAAAGAGGGAGACAGAGAAGACAAGGCCAAATGCACTAAAGATCCCAACCACTGTAGGAATTTCATCTGCAAATCAAATAAATAGCAACAAGCATATAAGCAGCAGTACCTTGAATTCTGCGTGATATTTAATAAAGAAGTAATTAAGTAAAACAAACTGATACGAGATGGTGATATCAGCAAGATTGACAGACTGGAATTGCTCTGCATTGTACACGTTGCTCGCCATCTGCAGGCAGCAGTATGTAGTCCCACTCTACGGCACACTTGTTATGCTAGTATTTTTCCATACACGGAGAGTTAGGGAGGAAAATACTATTCCCATCCTAATAATAATAATAATCACTGTTCATAATTTCTCTACTGTCTCAATCCTCTGTGTGTAGTTTCTGAGCTTATATGTCTGTTAGTAATACAGACCTCAGCTGGTTTCAGCTTTGGGTTTATGGAGGTTTGTTGGTTAGTTAAAATACACTCTGAAATATATATTACTTATATACAGTGTCTGCCTTCCACAGTGTTTCCTAGAATACTTTGTACAGTCAATTAACTATTTTTTTTATGGTTGGATCACATAATTGCCTGGAGATATCTCTTGAAAGAAGTGAGTTTAATTGGAGGTTATAGCGCTCAACCGTTTCTCTGGGATTTTCAATACTTTGCAGAAGGAAGTCTATCAAGAAAATTTAGAATAATTATATAGCAAGTGTCTTTTCCAGATGGATGTGACATTAAGTTACATATGTGAGTTCAAAGCTGAGTTTATCATTGCTAACTACAAAGCTTTACATTTAAGACTCTGAAGCAGAGTTTATGGGGAGTTTACAGAAAGGGTCAGTACTTCTTAGGAAATATACAAAAAAAAAAAATTAAAACATAATTCTCTACAGTTTTAATATGAATCCTGTGTTTACACTGAATAAAGAGAAACCTTAACAAGTGTTACAACCTCCATGTGGATATATCATTTATATATGGAGTATCATTAGCCCTTCAAAGCATGCATAGAAGGATAAATGAGTATAACTAATTAGAAAGCCAATTTTGCCCATAAGTAACATTACTAAGTGAGTTTTAACTTCCCACAAGGTAACAATCAGAGCTTAATCTTTATTCCCTGCAACCCTGGCTGTCCAATAGAATATTAATGTCATGACATTGTTTATTCATAGCGACAATTATATAACAGTTCTGTTTCTCTCTGGTCCTTCTGGATGAATAAAAAAAAAAAAAAACAAACAAAAAACTATCCCCCTGTATTACTAAATCAACTTCACCCAGGCAAAAGCTGGGCAGACAAATGTGCTGCCAATACACCTTTGCTTTTTAGTGGCATGATTCAGGAAAAAAAAAAAAATCCACAACGATGCTATCAGAGCAAAGTAGGACATAATGTTCCAGCACAGAAAAGATCAGGCCTGGCTATTAATTTTTTATGACAACACTTTCCTGACGCCTACAAGCTGTACTAGTCGATATGCTTAATTGCAAGATCTTAATGAAATTACTGAAAACTATATACAAAATCAAAAAGTATTTTTGCTAACTTAAGCACGTGGTTTTGAGTTCCAAGAATTTCCTGGACTGCAGAAATTTAAATATACACAGTATAAAAATAATAAGCTAAAAATAACTGAAAACTTATCAGAATACTTTAATATCCATTAAGAATCGTTTGTACATTTGCAGTTTTTCTCATGAGATAATAGACTTTTCATAATAATAGATACTATATTCTTCTTTCATTCTACAACTGCTGAAAGTAGCGATAAAATCAATTTGATGTTTAAAATATTAATTATGTTTCTTAAATAAGTAATTAGACAAGCATGATGTCACATGTGTGGTTAGAACCCTTAAGTGGGTGGAATAGGAAAGAAGCTGAAACAGTAACTAAAATGGTTTTGTATTTACAACTAATTGTGTCAGAATATTAATTTTTTGCTTTTGTCATAATCAACTGGTTAACATTCAAGGCAGTGCACTAATAGAAAACATCACCTACTCCTTCTGGGAGAAGTAAATCTGAAGTCTCTTCACTAAGTCAGTGGAATGATCCTTGAATCAAACCACTGTTAAAGCAAGTGTAATGTAGGCTAGAGTCAATATGTGTAAAGCAGAGTTCAGAAACCTTCCCTCTTACTGCTTTTCTGACTAAAGCAACTTATGTATGCATTTTATAAGTGCACATACATGACTGTTTCTGAAACTCCTAGTACCACACTGCATCCATTGCACAGAAATGACAAAACTGAAAAGTTCATTGTCATCTTTGTTATTCACAATGAAATCAGTTTCATTAAGATGCTGCTGTTCAGCTAAAAACACTGAAATCCTGTATTTTCATCTTCCTAGCAATGTCCTTTCACTTTAACTAATGATTGACCTACAATAAGAATAAAAAGAATGACAATTATTCCAAGAATGATTGAACAAAGACTCTCTCTATGGCACAAGATGCATTTACATCATCTAACTCTTGATGCACGTTACTTTAACAGAGGCACAGAAAACAACCCCAAACCTCTCCCATCCAAAATCACACCTACAAAAATCTCTTTATCTCTCCCAGTACTGTACCAGGGAGCAGGAACAGGGTGGGGGGGAGGGGGAGGGGGGAGGGAGAGAAAGAAGGAAGAGAGATTAGGGAAAGAAAGGAGATTCACACAACTTCTGAGACCTAAAGAGAACTGAGGGGAAAACCAGGTCTCTCCCAACAAGCTGAACTGGGAGGCGCCGGAAGCCTCAGCAGAGGTTTCTCCTCTCCCAGGGAAGGGAGGGGAGCATCTCCCCGGCCCTGGGTGCGGGGAGCCGGGACGCGCTTACCGAACTGCTGGCGGCTGTCCGCTATCGGAGCCATGTTGGTGGCGAGCGAAGTCTGTGGGGCTGGAGCCGCTGTCCGGTGCTGGAGCCGCTGTCCGCGGTGCTGGAGCCGCTGTCCGCGGTGCTGGAGCCGCTGTCCGCGGTGCTGGAGCCGCTGTCCGCGGTGCTGCAGCCGCTGTCTGCGGTGCTGCAGCCGCTGTCCGGGATGCCGAGCGACTCGCCCGGGGCACCAAGCGCACTGCACTACTGTCCCCTGGCTGTCCGCTCTCACGGGGCCCGGGTAACCGTCTTTACAGGCGCAGCTAAGGAAAAAAAAAAAAGGAAAAAAAAGGCGGAAGAAAAAGGAACAACAACAAAAAACACCCAAAACCCAGAGACACGAGCAGTGGGGACAGTGAAGGAGAAGGCTGCAAGTGGACTGGAAGAGAGGGGGGAGGGGAACCTTCGGTCCTCCCCTTTGCACACTGATTTGCAACCCCCTTCCTGTTTTGGCTCTTCTGAGTAGCTCCGCTCTGAGACTGAGTACGTGGTTGAAACCCAAATTGACGCAATCCTGACGCTACAGGGCTGAAATCAGCACCTTTCCCGCCTCCCTCCCCCCTCCCCCTAGCCACCACACCCTCCCTCCCTTCCTCTCTGTCTCTCTCTCTCCCTTCCTACACCCTCCTCCTCTTCCCCCCTCTCCCCATCCCTGTCTTGGATTGAACAACACGGACTCATCGATTATTTTAACTGCCTTGCTGCAGGTTATGAGCTCCCCCACATACCCCTTCACCGGACACAGACAGTGAAGCAGCAATGGCTGTGATTCAGTGCACCCTCTGGAAGACACGGGTGTGCCTCTTTTGCCAGGATAAGATCCATTCATTTGCTTAATTAACTATCAGCTGTACAGATTGCAACAATGTGAAAGAGCTGCCAACCTGAGACAGTCCAGACACCTCGTCTCCAGCTGCAGGGCACACGTTTTTCCTGTGACTGACGTGATACATTTACTGAATTTGAGTCATGAAAACTCCGGATGTGACTTGTCCCTGTGCCTCCTCCCTGATTCCTCCCAACATCCACCCCCACAAAAAAAATTCAGCCCCCGCTTTGGAAATCCTCTTGATCTTTCTGCAGGTCTGGGAAAGAAATGACTTTACCTAAATACTTCTAGATTTTACTGTTTTAGATGTCTTGTCTCCCAGTGTGAACTGAGAATGTGGCGGGGAGACAGGAGACTCTTGCATACAGGAGGAATGCAAGGGAAATAGGACAAGAAAATGAGACTGCTTGTAACTAGAATGTCTACAGTGTATAATAAACCAAGATAAGTCCTTGTGAAACAGAACTGCAAAAGCCAGCACCTGGCATCTGACTCCTCCTGGATTTGAATGGAAGTATAGCAGACAGGCTTCGAGCTAATTCTTCTGCATAAATGAGAAACAGGTGTTGTTGCTTCTCTAAGTAACAAAATCCAGATGCAGATATAGTCTGGCATTACCTTTCTCCATGGTCAGCCACTTGGAAACTAGTATGTTTTGCCCCACTTAGAAGCACATTCTTCCTTCTCAGTGAAGTCGGTGAAGTTCGTGGGATTTCAGAACAATTAAAGTAGGAAGATCGTGGAATCATAGAATATCTTGAGTTCGAAGGGTTTTGCAAGGATCATCAAAGTCCAGCTCCTGGTCCTGCGCATAACACACTATGTGCCTGAGAGCGTTGTCAAGATGCTTCTTGAATTCTGTTAGGTTTGGTTCTGTGACCTCTGCCCTGAGGAGCCTGTTCCAGTGCCCAACCAGTATTTGGGGGAAGAACTTTTTCCAAACACCCAGCATAAACCTCCATGACAGCTTCAGGCCATTTCCTCATGTCCTGTCACTGGTCACCACAGAGAAGAGATCAGCCTGCCCCTCTGCTGCTTTTCATGATAAATATACAGAATATATAAGTTTAGTTGTGTACAGTGATAATGACTCCTCAGCCTCCTCTTCTCCAGCTGAACAGACCTTCAACCACTCCTCATACTGTTTCTCCTTTGCATCCTTCACCATCCCCATAACCTTGCTTTGGACACCCTGTAAAACCTTTATCTCTTTCCTATACTGTGGCACTCACAAAAACTACTCACAATATTTGAGGTGAAACAGCCCCAGGTCAGAGCACAGTGGGAAAATCTTCTCCTTTGCCCAGCTGGCAATGCTGTGCCTGGTGTCCCCCAGGACAAGGATGTCTCTCCTGGCTGCCAGGGCACTACTGCCTAAAGTGCAACTTGCCACTGACCAGGCCGCCCTAGGTTCCTTTCCATTTCACTGCTTTCCAGCATCTCATTCCACACTCTCTCCATACACCCAAGGCTGCCCTATCACAGGTAAAAGTCTTGCACTTCACCTTGTTGAACTTCATATAGTTGGTGATTTCCCATCTCTGTCATTTGTCAGGGTCTCTTTTCAGGGCCTCTCTGCCCTTGAGGGAGTCGACAGCTCCTCCCAGCTTAGTACCTTCAGAAACTTAGCCTCCCTTCAAGTTAACATGGCAAGCTGGTGTGAAAACACAGCTAAATGAAGTGCCTGGCATATCCTGGGTCTTGAGAATACATTGTTTAGTGTTTTTTAAACTCTTTCTGTTGTACCTTCAGCAACCGGTTCTCTGTATACTGTTCGAAATCTCTTGCAGGAGCAGCCATACCCACTACCCTGATCATCATTACATTCCGTTCCTTTTAATAAAGTGCAGAGTATAGCTTGCCACCACTGTTCCTCTTACAAACACCTGGAGTTCGATGAATTTGGGTATAAGAAGACTGAAGAAACTGTTGTAGAGCTCTTTTTAAGGTGTGTTTTGGCAGCGCAATTTGTTTGGAACTTTTGGATTTACATTTTGGCACAAATCCAAAAAAACCTGGCTCAGTTTCTTTATTCTTTCTGGCAATCTTCATTCCACTAGCCCTGCTATCCACTTCCCTTTCCCTGTCCAAAATCCAGCCTTGCTCAAATGTGCAGGTATTGAAAGTAATCACATTTGCTTTTAGACAACATTCCAGGTTTATGAACTTTCAGATATGACTGAAATAAACAAAATCCTAAAAAAAAATTTGAGTTAAGCATATATAACTGGATTATTGGATTATTGTAAATTACTGTGTCTGTACTTTAAAAACAAAGCACTGAGAATCACTATGTGGTAAATCCAGGTACTGCATTTATACTACTTTTGCTGGGATAGACTGAGCATATATATTAAGTTGACACTTGAATTATTGTCAGCAATTTTTGAATTTTTTTTAAAATTTATTTTTGAGTAAACTGTAAGACTTCCATTGTAGAAATATACATAATTCCCACATAGAATTATAAACATAATTGATTCTGGTTTTCTTCTGTTTAGTTTCTCATAGGTTCCAGGGATATATAAAAAGGTTTTGCACAATATGTACTTTATTTTTGTACTTCACAGAGATCCTTTCTTTCTGCATTCAGTGTTTTCTTTTTTTCTTTTCTTTTTTATTTTCTGGAACTACACTGATGAAATGGGAAAGATTGTTTTCTTCCCCCCCCTCCCCCCCTCCCCCCCCCCACTTTTCAGAAATTAGTGATAATTCACGGCAGCTTTTAGACACCATTTAAGACTTATATGGTATTGTGTTGAGTACAAACATAGAGTAGAGAGCTCTTCCTTTCATCTCAGTTCTGTGCATGTGTATCCCTTTAATAAAGGTAGGATAAAAAAAGTTTCACAACAGCAAGTCTCTGTAGAAACTTGGAACTTCCAAGGCTGTGTATACATAGAAGCATGTGCAAACATGTCTATAGATATGATAATAAGTAATTTTATCTCTTGTTTGCTTTGGTCAGTGAAATAACAAATAAAAATTTATTGCATCACACGTGAACCTTCTGTATTCAATACAGGACTCTACTTATTGGAACAGAGGGCTCACCACTGAAAATACTTGAGGAGGAGGTGGAGCTCTGAGTGCTGACACATCTCGAGACAGACACACGTTTGCTGCCTGCGTTGTGCAAGCACCATCTAGTGTACGGCTCAGACCCATCAGCACTGGATGACGAATGTGCACCCCTACAGGTACTATAAGCACAAGGATATATAAACAGCTCACTGCTGATTCATGGCACTTCTGACAAGTGTCCAGAGAGAAAAATCGTGGGAATCCTATGTGTTTCTTAAGCAATTAAGTGATGACCTTTCAGTCCTGCAAAGCAGCAATGACTCATCATTTCTGCGGCTGTAAGATTTTTACATTTCCCTCTGTTCTAATGAAGCATTGTGCATACTTCCCTTCATATAGTTTGCAACAGACTATTCAGTACAAACTCAGGCTAGGAACTCACTGCCCAGGTAATATTCCTTTCCTTTTTCCAACAATTAATTATATCAACCACATTTACCTCAGAGACAGAACATTAAAAGCAGCTGGTTGAGATTTTCCCTGCACTGAATTGAAATGGACTCATCATCTGGAAAACATCACCGTATGTGATCTGGCTGACTGTATCACAACAAGACCTTCTGTGGCCTAAAAACCAGATTACTGGTGTACATACATGCGCAGAGCATCCTCCTGCTACTCCAAGAAGAAGGAATGTAGTTGCTAAGTGACAGAGATTGTTCACTTCCCAAAGCAGATAGTCCCACAATACACATAGAGGGCTGGAAAAGGTGCCCCCTGCACCTACAAATGAATTGTAGCTGTTTTCCAGATACACATGCCTATATGTGAAGAAAATATAATCCTTTCCATTTAAGAAAGAAAAAAAAAAAAAAAAAAAAAAAAAAAAAAAAAAAATTTAAACAAGTGTCCTGTCAGTGCCCCCTCTCCCCAAAGTCAGCTAACACTTAAAAATAAAACTCAGAGATTTGTATGTATGAGGTGAAGCTGGGGAAACAGCCATTTTCTATTGCTGTAGAATGTTTCCCAGGATCTTAAAGACAGTTTCACATTTTCAAAAATGGCATATAATTTTGAGTTCTGCAGTTGCCAGGTGCCAAACTACAGACGGTAATTAATACTATTCAGCACTTATGAAAATCAAGCCCTCCGGCCCTGTTTACAAAATAAAATCTCAGCAAGAACACTGATATCAGTCTCTGGTTTTGAGAAGTGATGAAAATACAACACTCTGAAAGTCAAACAACTTCAAAGGGATCTACAAAGGATTTAGGTAGTCATACTATGCTTAATTTCCACTTCAGTTAGCTCCATAATTAGACAATAGAAAGGGGCCAGCATCCCTTCCTGTCTCATCTCTCAGCCTTTAACATTTCTTAAATGTCTAAAGGCAAGTTTCTGTGTACCACACACACAGAGCCCTGGACTTAGCACCTGAAGAGTCACCTTGCTGTCTATTTGGCCTTATGATGTATCTCCCTGGGTTGTTACTGAATTAATCTTCATACATTTTAATGTTCACTGCTACAGTGAAGTATGACTGCGGCTGTACTTCAGCATGGCTTCCAGCTTCTGCTGAAGAAGGGTGTACATTTTCTGGACACCATTTATGGACTGTTTATCAGTCCCATATGACTACACCAGATACCACAGAGTTTCTGAAATAGCACAAGATGCATTGACTTTGGTAACTGAATCATCCTCCAGCATATCCACTGAATTCCAGGCCTACAAATCTAGACATGAAATTTTCCTTCTCTGGGACTTGGCTTTATTGCTTCTGAATATGTGTCTACCGTCACCTAAAAGCCCTAAACTTTCACACAGAACTAGTGAATACAAGGATGAACATGACACCTTACAGACCTGGTGCAGCAGCGGAAGATGGAGGAGAGTTGTCTGCTACAATAGTTCGTCTAGGCAACCTGCCTCAAACATATTTTACTGTCATTTAAGCAGCTAAGGAAATCCCGTAGCTCACCTACAGGTGTGTACAAGTTTATCTTAATGCTTTCAACATGAAACTCAGTCATGCCCCATGGAGCAGGTTGCCCAGAGAAGTTGTGGATACCCCAAATGTGGAAGTTTTCAATACCAGGTTGGATTAAGTTTGATATGGTAGTTTTAGGTTTGACCTCCATTCCTAAAGCTATGTGAGGAGTCTACAGTTGCTGTTGCATTTTCTCATTAGAAAAAAAACCAAACCAAGTATTTTTTTTTCTCCATAATGGCATTGTGTAGACTAATGTCTTGATAGGATTGTAGGAATGGTGGATATAATTTCAGTCATTTAGCAGTGATTTTTATTTGAGGAAGCAACATTGGTTGGTTGATTGGTAACAAGGTTTTTCAATTTCCATGCCTTCAGAATTGGAAAAGCTTGCACAATATTTTGCTGAGTGTATAATGATAACTTTTTGTTGTTGTTGTTTTTGTTTGGGTTTTTTTTTGGTTTTTTTTTCCTTTTTATGATATTTCTGCACTTCTACATTGGGGATGAAGAAAGAGAAAAAAAAACACTCACTGTTGCCATTACTTTTTTTTCAGGTTGATTTTAATCCATATGTACTGGAACTCATTGATCTTCTCAAAGTGCCTGAAAATCAGGTCTCTGGGGGTTACTGGCACATTTGTGCTACAAGGTGTCATGAAGCAGAGCTTGGTTTTGAAGGAAGAAGCTACTAATAATTTCCATGATGTTTCTTACTTTATTTTTTTATTTTTAAAATAATATTTTCTGGGTAATATATCATGTCAATAGACAATTATACTTGGTTAACAGGTAGATTCTGCTGGTTTTAACGTGATAAGGTTCATGTGTGAGCTGATAAAATTACTTCGCTTGTATCTATTTTATAGGCTCTGCAGTCTAGGTGAGTCAGAACAACTCTCAGCCAGGTCTATAAATACCTCAGGAGATAGAACACTTTTTTATATTAGTAACCTCTGCCTGTAGAAGAAAAGAAAATTTAATTTCCTCTTCAAGTAAAGGTTTTGATAACAATAATGCTGAAAATAGGAGGCCAAATCAGAATCTAATTTTTGTCATGGATCTCTTTTGCCTGTTACTTAGCGGTTGAAATAGAACTCAAATAAAGAAAAGGTTTCATTAGAGAATGAAAGAATGAGATTTTGAAGAAGGATTATGACATTAGAAGGCTCAAATAAATTTTGAGTTCATACCTAATTAATTCAGATTTCTTTAGAAATTTCATCCTTAATTAACAAACAGGTCTTTTAAAAATTTAATTAATAAATACAAGGACTAAAAAATATGCAAACCCAAGGGTTTAAGGCTTACATCTCACCTAACTCCAGTTTTACGAACTTCAGTGCAAAATTCAAGCCTTCAAGTCCCAGGTGGACTTAGGTTTTAGACTGTGAACCTCTGGAGAAACCTTAGAACAATAAGAATGACTTCCTGTAAGATGTTTTCTTTTCTGGCATGAATGGTCATGAATGCTTGCCCTGTTATGTGAAGGCGTGAGGCAATTACTTCCTTTCTTAGCACCTGTTTTGTATCCATTCCTCAGACACGAGTGATGGAGCAGGTGCTAGACAAAAAAGAGCCTTATTTCCTTCTAGGTCATCAGAGATCGGAGCATTCCACCAAGAAGTTCATAAACAGCTTCAAATCTTTTCTATGCTCCTATTCCTTGTGGAAATATCCCAAAAAAACCTTCTTTAAATTTAGAAATGTACCTATGATAATTTTCCAATGTAATAATGTACTGGATCAGAAAATAATAACACAACATGAACCCAGGACTTAGATCAACCCTCTAAAGATGGAGATGCATTTTCTTATCTCATCTCAAGTAGTTGCCTATCATAGTACCCATGGCAGCTGAATATTACACGTGAAAATGTTTCTTTCTGGCAGGATGTTCAATGTTTAAAGCTCAAATGTTGGAGAAATTCTCTGAAACTCAGACTAAAGGCTCTGCACTATAGAGGGGATTTAGCAAGGGTAAATAATGCAATATATACCACTTTGATTCTTAAGACTGCTCTTTGTCTTGACTTTAAGGATTACATGGTACAATTCAGCAAAGGTATTGTTGTTAACATTTACAGAATTTAATTGTGGAAATGCCACAACACTTACTATTCTGCACAGATGAAACACCAATAAGACAGAGGAAACTGGAGTCACGGTAAAAAAAAGAGGAAAGGAAGGAGGAAGATGTTTTTTAAAGATAGAAACCATGTAAAAATCCATATCAGCAAGTAAATATTTGATCCTAGATATTCTGCACTTTGTATGTGTCTTAATCAGATCTGAAAGCTCTGACCGAAGTTCTTAAGGCCGACATACGTCATTTTAGGCATACAAATTAATATTACAATGTGTGGAGCTTAATTTTAAAGACCAAGTAATCCCAAAATTCATTGAAAGTCAGACACTGTACTGTTAAATCTTGCTCTGTATTCCAAGTGATATTTTCCCGACACAGCATGTGCTCTTTGGGGAAGAGAAAGACATCATATAAAAAAATTGAAAAACAATGTCAGTAAAATCTAAATTTTTTATTGCGGGGCGGGTCTTCTGGATCCACTACAGAAATAAATGGAAATTGTAGATGAAAACCTAGTGTGCAACCCAGATAAAAGCATTTGTGAGAAGTATTTTCATTTAACTAAATATAACATTAGGATTTCTGAGCCAAATTATTTCTACATCAGTGCCGTGGAAATTGAAGTATATGAGTTTAAGTGATCATCTTTGAGCTCTTTGTTTTTAATCCATATGAATCTGCCAAATGCTGAGGAGTTCAAGTCTATCTTGCTGGAAGAAAGTGGGTATCTTCCTCCCTTATGTCTCTGTTTCTTCCTACTATACATCCTGTATGCTGATGGGTCCAAATCATTCACATATTAACCAGTAGCAGATAGAAATGAAGATTTACTCTTCAGTAAGTCTATAGAATTCTCTAAAATGTGTTTAAAATCTGAAAATTGAATTTGGACAAATTTCACTGCAAACTTATTCAAAAGCAGATCACAAGAAGTGAGTGAGAAAAAAAGACAGAAGGGAGGAAAAGAGGTTGTTCAGCTCTATAGGACAGTAAGGATGAAAAAATTAATAATGTAGTGATGCAAGCAACTGACAATCCAAGAGATGAATCTACAATTACAATTCTGCTCCACTGAATTTCTGCTTAATATGGTATGCATCTTGTCTCGAGAGCTGCTTTTGTTAGGGATTCTTGAGAACATGAAGAGTGCTTGATACAGCTTTCACGTCATGCAGATAAGTTTAAAGGAGACAACTGCTGCAATATTAAATAATTAAAAAAAAAAAAAAGAAGACAGACAAATAGGAAAGCAGCACTCCACACACTTTATGTTGAAATCTAGACAAGGTTTGAATTGCTGAAAATGATAATCAAGTTATTTTCCATATTCTCTTACAAGATTTTGGGTTAAGAAGATAATTTGCTTAGATGCAAAGACATATTGTTAGAAAAAAGGAAAAATGCATTTAATTTAATTCAATAAGAAGTAGCAGAAAATAACTATGCATGTTTTGTTGTTTTCCATTTTCATAGGCAGCAGATAGAAAATATTTTCCACTGTTATATTTTCAAATGCTCCCCAGTGTTCCAGTGGGCCGTCTACTTTGTGTTTCTGACAGTTACTAACATCCTGAATAGAGAGATTTAAACTCTCTTAAATATTACAATATTAAAGATAACAGTTCAAATAATATTTTTAAATTTTATCATTAGATTGTAAGAATTGGAATTATTCTTAGGTTTACCCAGGTGCCACGAATTCTTTCCAATTAGACTCTTATAAGGAGATCCTATCTAATGGAATTTAGTGAGGAAAATTCTTAATACTCGTCTTGCAATTTAACAAGTAAGTACACAAAAGTCTCAGCAAATCTTGCTCCTTACTGTACTCAAGATTCATACATATTGGAGTCTGGATTATCTGTATAGTGGATTTGCTTCTCTTGTGTAGGTTTATACCCTTCAAAATACTCTATGAGATTACATCAATGCAGAGGAATTCAGCTCATTCTGATGGGTGTTGCAAGATGTCCCACAAAGAGACACTTTAAGAAAAAACCAATATTTCAGTTGAATGATGTAGCAAAAAAAGAAAAAAACAGAGGACAGCAGACATTTTGATTACAGGCACAAAATATGATGATACACAACACAATGATCAAAAGCTGTAATTAAGTATATGACACATATTGAGGATTACACATCAGTACAGATCAACCTTGGCCCTCTAGACTCATGTTACTAGCTTGGCTCTTTCATGGAATGCTTCATTTTCCAATTAAATAGTGGAAACATGTTTTCTGCCTAATTGGCCATATGTACATGAATTCAGCTTGGCATGATATCCCTAAGGAAATTCAATAGAAACTGGGTTGTCTCTATCTTTCTGGAAAACAACATGAGACACAAAATGTACTTCCTGTTGCTCATAATGGAAGTCTTTCCCTCAGCGAGCTCCTCTTTCCAATGGCAATCAAGTTAAATAAATGAGAAATGACAGCACAACTGTCCATTGTAAAATCTGGTAACAGAGATGGATGTGACAGCAGCATGAAGTGTTTGAGCATCCATGAGAAACTTGAAACAAAAAGTATCCTTCGAGTAATGTAAATACAAGCATGTGACCATGGATGGTTATTTCTAGATGATATAAATACTAAGAGGACAGAATTGACTTTATGGAGGTTGTGGGACTGAAAATCATGGCAAGGAGCATGAGGAAGACAGAGGAGTGAGGCTGTGCTTGGAATTTAGCTGTAAGATGTGGTAAGAAAAGAAAGAATATAATTGTGAGTTTTAGACCAGCAGATAGTCACAACCTCCAGCTGGTACCATCGTGGCTGAATGAAATACTACTGACACCATTTCCATCCCACTACCAAACTGTGGAATGGTTTTCTTTGAGGACTAGTTGAGTAATTTTTGAGTAATTTTCCAGATAATACTGGAAACTAAAAATCAAAGCACATGATGGGAATCTGCTAATTCTTAAACTCTTACTAAGGACCCCCATTTCACAAAGTTAGCAAGAAGTTATCAGTAAATGTGTTTTTTTCAGAGCTGTCTTCCTATACCTCTGCTTCTAAATTTCACATCTCTAAATGTCACTCCAAGAACCCAAATGTTTTCTTAAATGTCTGCAAAAAAAATTCAGGTCATGAGTCTGCCCTAATTCAGTGTCCTACACCAGTCCCAGAGGGCTCATGTTTTCAGAGTTCTTAGTAACATATTGTAGTTTGTTTTTTTAAAGCACAGACCCTAGTTACTTCAGCCTGATTATCAACACTCAGCTCCACTGCATTTTGTATTTGAAATCATACTTAGATGATTGAAGTGATGTGTCCACCATCATATAAGAAAGCTGTGGCAAATTCAGTGAGGAAATTCTCTGGGGCAGCAATCAACTTTCTTAATACTAAAAGTGCCCAACATTTTAGTCTGATTTCCTAAGGGGCTGAACCTGATGTGATGGTATCACTTCTGCCTCTGTGACTGATTCTTTCTGTAGGTCCTCTTTCTCTCAATAACTCTGGATCTCTCTGGCTAAAATCAGCGAAACTGGACAGATGAGTAGAAATCTTAAATATATTAAAGTACTCACAACTGAGATGTCCAAAAATACATCTTAAGGATTACACATGTCTCTTGACCAATGTCACATTCTGCCTGACTGAGCAGTTGAGAGCCAAAGGACCAAACACCTCATCCTCTGCACTACAGACAGGCCAAACAAGAACAGGAACATGGAAAATTCTAGGGAAGGGTTTGGGAAGAAGTTTATGGTCTTTGGCAAGTAGGGTGCGTAGAGAAGAAATGACAAAGGTTTTGTGAAGAAGGAGGTAGAAGTTCTGCCTTGCATTCTGAAGGAGATTTTTTATTAGCTTGTCATATCTTCTGATTCATAAGAATAAAGCTCTAGAATGAATGGCCAGAGAGAGATAATAGCACAGGCAGAAGATCTCAGTGAGGAAAAAAAGAGTTTCAAAAATCACAAAATTCACCTCTCTGCTGTCACTAAAGATGTGCTAAGAGCATCAGGAGGAACGGAACAGATGTTGTGCTTTATTGCACATTAGGAAAAGAATTTGTCCCCAAATGGATTTTTGACCAGTAAGAATATGTGCAGTATGCTTGAAATCTATTTGTCAAAGCTTTCATGGTATCCCTTCCTCCTGTATTTCTACAAGTCTACAAATGTGTGAGTTCACAACCTTCTATAATTCTGTTTACAAGCTCACTAGCAATCAGTCCATCCATTCATTGAAAACAGGACTTCATTAAATTATCAGATTATACTTTTTCCTTCCTAGTCTACAATTTGTTTACTATTCACCTTTCAGCTTTTGAGGTGGAATCCTACAAACGGCAGTCTGCAATATTCCATGAGACTGATTCCTAGGATACATCAGTTTTCTGGAACAGATAGGGAACCCATGTACATAATTCCACCATTAAGTAATTCCCAGGGAGGGACTGAATTGAAGTGACTTAGTCGGTTTGCTAAGGCCACATGCCTGCCAAATGCACAGCCTGTATTACAACAGACAGCTGTGAAAAGAAAATGATTGCATTATTATGGTTTTAACTGTGAGTTTTCTGGGAACAAAACACCATATTGTTTCTCTAGCTTGCTTATAATAGGAGCTATTTGAGCTGTTTTGGCTAAAAAAATTCAATAATATTTTGTATGGTCTAGTTATGTGTACAGTCCGTGCACAAAACACTATATGTACATAAAGTTTTTTAGTCCACAGAATTATGGGCTTGTAAAGTTGTGAGCAGCTGTAAACAAGGTCTTAAAACAAGAAATGTCAATTGAACTTTTCAGCAAGTTAGTAAATTGTTCTGGACAATAATATCACCTATTTAGAAAATGTGGCCATTAATTTCTTCTAGTGATTTTTTTGTTTGTTTGTTTATTTAGTAGAGCTATTTCAAAGCAATACAAAAATTCAAGCTAACAACAAACAGCTAATTGAAGATTTACAGTTTTATTCACTGTGCAATGACACACTCTACACTTTGGGCACATTCCTTTTCTAAGTACTTCATGAGCATTAACCCCTGTGGGACTCTATGAGCAATACTGTCAATGAGTCAGCTTGTTTCAACATAAATGTCATTTTCAACAACCTAGAAATTTGAGATGTACATGACACAGCACTTAGAAGAGACCTATGCTTTTTTCGAGTGAAGCTGGAGGCATAGATACATAAATGTCTAGTACATCTAAAATGACAAATAACAATGTGACAATTATATTTAAGTGCCCATGTTGTGTCAAGCAATAAAGTAAAAGTATTTTGTATCCTGAGCAACCACAGCTCTTTCAAAAATGCAGTTTTAGGAGCTGAACTGATTTTTCAAAAGATGACATTTTCTATTCTCATAATAAAACCTGTAAAATAGAGCCTAAGTGATTGGAAGTGAGAGTTAAGTAAGAGAACTTTAAATTTTCTAATAATTTTTTGCCAAAAAATTTTTTGTCTCAATCTGAAAGTCACCTTCTGATTTCCACATCGTGCAGTGGTGAAGCCTCTGTAAAATGCTGTGACTCACACTACACTTCAGGAACATTATTTTTCCAAATACTTCCCTAGAGCTAACACTTCTGTGACTCTATTAGCAACAGATAAACTAGTTTTAAGAGATGTTCTGCAAGGAGAATGGGGCCTTTCAAAGTCCAGTGAAGCTGATTGTCTTTCAGTAACCTGTGTCCAACAAGACTCACTTCTCAATTTGTGTCTTCTCAGAACTATTCAGTGGCAGCTTATCAAAGCAAAGAAAGTAAGTTAATATAAATTTGAAAGGACTCACTTCTAGATGCAGATTTCAAAAGGCAACCTAGCTTGAACTTGCAAATGAAATAAGGGGATATTTGAGTGGTTTGAAATCTTCTCTTGCTGACCAGTAGTCACAGAAAGCAGCTCATGGGGTTCTGGAAACAGAGGACAATAGTCCCAAAGGTCTGGAATAAATAGATGAATAATGTCTGGACAGGGGCATCAGAGGAACTGCACTTTGAAAACATGATATTTGTGGTCATACTACAGTGATCTCAGTGGCTGGAGAGAAAAGAGTGAATCACCAGAGATGGTTTATCATCATCGTCATCATCATCATCATCATCATCATCATCATCATCATCATCATCATCATCATCATCTCTGTTTGAGAGTGTGCCAAACCTTTGTGGAGGATGGTTGCATGACTAATAGTAATCATCATAAGAAAGTATGCCATCACCTTGTACAACCTGCCAAAGGGTAAACACAGCTTCAAAGAGCACTATGTTTTTTTTCCTCCAGACTTACTGAAGACTGTGTTCTATTTAAAGAGAGTGAGAATGACCTTGAAGTTTTGGAAAAGATCATGCCTGCCACAGACTGACTAACAAGTGCAAGCTTCACTTGCATTCAAACTTGGATTTTCAAGTGACTCTCATACAAACTTGGGGGTACTCCATTTTTTTCATTTGATGTTTTCCAAATGGATGGAAATTATTTTGTGTTTTCTGCAGTCAGCTGGGACATGCCATCATTTTGCTCAATATGCAACAAAATACATCATATAAAAATGAATATAAGCTACTTTCTGTTAGTCATTGAAATGAAAATGTTCCTTCTATTTACTAAGAATCTTATTTGTTCTGGGTATCAGTTGATATTTATGGAATCAATATGTAATTTTGTATCAGTGTATTTAATCATAATCAGCCTGAGTGCAGTGTTTAGCTGAACATATAAAATGTACTATAATGACTTTAAAATGTTTAATTTAAGAATCTCTGCCTCTGTGCATATGAATCAGAGACCTGTGTTTAATTATTGATAGCAATTAGAGCACAGAAGCAGACAAACAGCATCTGGTGACAGGAATAATTTCACAGCCTAGCCCGTATCCAGAGTCTCGTTTGGAACCAAAGTAAATGCATCACAGATTGATTCCTTGCAATCTATGAATTCATACTGTGGTTTCTAAACAACCCTTTGGAACCTTTCTCTCATTTTAGAAGTCCTGATAGGTTTATACATCTATGCGTGGAGCAGATGTGGCACAGGGGTATGGCTGGTCAGGTTTCTTAATGTAATCAGAGTCAGAAAATTATACCTAACTACTTCTCTTTTTTCACTCATGCTGTCTTTTGAATGTTAAAACTTTAATTATGTATAGGAATTTGAGTCTCAAATTTAGGTAATTAAAGCACAAAACATTCTGGTAAATGTCAAATATGAATTTTTAAGAGCAAATTGTGAAATACTGCAAACTAATTTATGAACTATTTTTAGTGAAAAGATTTTGATTCTGTATGTACTGAAACCTAGGGAAACCTCTTAAATAAAAAACTTGCATTATAACTAAATAGCCTATGATTCACAGGGTTACATTGCCAGTCAACTGTGAATAACCTGAAAAAACACCACACTTTTAAAAAAATGTCATGAAACCAGAAAGTTTCAAATCAATTAACACAGATATAATTTGTCTACATTGGCTAGAACCTAATAAATTAAAGAAGTGGCCATCAAATTTCTATGAAGATTTGTCAGTCCTCAATATTCTCAGGGAAGCATAAACCCCTTGAAAGTGAACAAAAAGTTTTCTGTTCTTTCCATATTTTGAGCAGCTCTTAGAAAGGTACCTTGAGTATTCATGCACATCAGGCCAAGAAACCCCACCAAGAAATAAATCACGTTTTTCCATTAGTGCTAAGAACCCTTTTTTGGTCAGTTTGAGACAAAGTTGATTTTCCACTCGCAGTGGTGTGCTGTGCATTGAAAACTGGAAAGGTGTTGATGACACACCATTGCTTTGGCTACTCTGAGCAGAGCTGGCACAGCCTGTGACATTTCTCCAACATCCCTCCTCTTCCACTAGGTTGGAGGTGGGCAACATCCTGGTAGAAGACACAGCCAGGAATCCTGACCCAACAGACCCTTTGGTGTCAGCTCAGCAATAAAATTTTCTTCTTTTAAAAGAGAGTAAGAATACATCCCTTATTACAGCATCTGGAGCAGCTGCCATGCACACTGAACCCTGGAAGTTGCTGGACATTCCCTGCTGACAGGAGGCAGAGAGTAAATCTTTTGTCTTCCTTTGCTTTCACATGTAGCTTGTGTTTTATTAAACTGCCTTTGTCTTGACTCATATATACTTTTTTTCCAATATATTTTCTCTTTTCTGTCCAATAAGAAAGAGAGTGATGGAGTGGCTGATTGGGCACCAGGTGTCCATTCAGGATCAACTCACCAGAGAAATAACCTGATAAAAATCTGCTCTGTCTTTCAAGGAGAGTCTAGCTCCTTATCATAATGAGTCTGCATTATACAGAAATTCTCATCATGTAAGAATTTTCATCACACAGGAGTTATCTTGAGAGTCTAGGCAAGGCTTTGAAGTGGTTGTTAAAATTCATCAAAACCCAGGATTAGGGCTTATACCAGAGTGTTTCTCTCCCTCCTACAGGCTGAGACATACTGTCACCTGTGCTGGTTTTACTAATCATTTTGCTTAATCTCCCTGAACATTGGTTCAGAGGTCAGGCTTTGAGAAGCTGTTATTCTCTTTCCTAGGCAAGTAGATAGAAAGAAAAAAAACAGACACTTACTATTATTTTCAGTAAGACTACACAGCAATCAAGAAGAGCACAGAATTATTTTTTCCAGTAAACAAGATGGAAAAAGGTAAAGAATCATGACTCATGGACTGGCATTGCCTTCCAGTCAGAGCTAAGAAAAATTATTAGTCTGATTCAAAAAATACAAATATTAGTGTGATGTCAAAAAGATGATCAGAAGGCTGGATCAGCTCTCTTATTAAGAAAGGTTGAGAGGGTTAGGGTTATTGAGCCAGAAGAAGAGGATGCTCCAGGGAAAATTTCTGGTGGTCTTCCAGTACCTAAAGGGGCTACAAAGGAGATGGGGAGGGAGTTTTTGCAAGGGTATGTAGTGATAGAAAAAGGAGTAATGACTTTAAACTAACAAAGACTCTATTGAGATTAAATACTAAGAAGAAATTTTTCCCTGTGTGGGTGGTGAGGTCCAGACACAGTTTGCCCAGAGAAGCTGTGGCTGCCCCATCCCTGGAAGTGTCCAAGGACAGGTTGAAAAGGGCTTAGAACTACCTGGGATAGTGGAAGGTGTCCCTGACCATGGCAGGAAGTGAAAATGGATGATCCATAAGTCCCTTTAACTCCAACAATTTTATGATTTTATAAAATACGTATTGTTCCTATTGAAACCAAGGTTGTTCTACTTTACAAGAAGAGATATAAATGAAACTTCTTTCATTCTGAAAGCACTATTTTTCACTCTTATGAGGAGGGGAATGGAGAGAAAAGATTAAGTTATCCTTGTAACATCATTAGCAAAAAAATCACACAGTCTAAAGGACCCATTTATGTGGCGGCAACCACATTGTCAGCGGAGTTCTTCCTGTAGAAGAGACTCTATTCTCGTGTCACTGTGCATTGAGTCACCACCACAAAACTGAGGTGTCCGGAGCCTCTGTATAGGGTTTAAACAAAAGCGAAATTTGTCAAATATTTTAATGACTCACAGGAGGAGGAGAGAAAGAAAAAGCAATTCTTCCGTCAAGATAAAGGAGATATAACTTTGATGATTTGGGCGGCAAGCAGTTCTGTATCAGATAAAGATGCAGCTCAGATAAATGGATAAATAGATATCTTTGGAAAGAAATTAAAGAAATGGTAGACAAGTGATTTGAGAAATCATCTTTTTTTTCAATATTTGTAGCAAAAACCTGTATGCCCTAAACTTATCACCACCAAACAATGCTGCCCTAAAATGTGAGACAATTCCCTCACTCAGTAATCCTGTGCTTTACACTACTTTCTCTCTCTGTGATGGCTGAAGAGACCAAAGAATGGTTATTTCACATTATAGTAGCTTGAGGATAGATTTAGTGAAAAAAAAATGCTGATATTTCTGTGTTGAGAGGAGAAAAAGAAAAAGTTACGGCGATTACATATGAAAGCTTGAGAAACACATTCTGTGAAATCAACATGTAGGACAAGTTATTTCCATTATTTCGCACATTTTAGAGATTATACAATTTTTAAGGAAATGTATCAAAGAATGAGAAACACCTTAATAAATAAATAAACAAACAAGCAAAACCTGATAGAAGCCTCTTCATTAACATATTAGTAGAATTTCAAGTTCTTTCTTGCAGTATATCATTCTCCTATTGTGCTATTTCCTGGAGTGGCATGAATGTGCCATTGGGTCTCTTATGTCTTCTATGTACATCCCATGAAAGACACTTATATTTAAAGAAACTAAATGAGAATTGAATCCAAACAGATGGTGCTACCACATACAAAGATTTTCTTTGAATTCTTTTTTCTAAAGTAGATATTTTCTGAGTGCTGCTAAGTGCCATGATTTGGAAAATTCACCTTACAGAAATAGCCCACAATAAAACAACTTATGTACTTTCACAAGAGACTTTTTAAATTCTTACTTTATGTAATACTCGTTCTGGTTTTGGTTAAATTTTTATTGTGGCAAACTTACACTGCTCTAAGCAATCACAACCAGCTCCTTCTGCTATCACACAATAAGCAAATAATGTATCTTCAGTTAAAAAAATCCCAGCCAACCAGCATTCATGTCCTCACGCCTGGTCTTTTTATCTTGAGCTGTGACACAGGGCATCGCCAGTTTGTTCACCAAAACATTTTTGCTTTGTTTTTTGAGTTTGTGAAGAAGATATTTCCTCTACCTGCCTGCTCAACAGCAGTATTTCTTGGGATCCTCACACCTCTTGAAAGACACCCTTGGCCCAAGCTCTGGGTCTCCACTGACAGATGGTTTAAAGACCTGTGAAGCACCTTTCGACTTTGGGAACTTCCCTGTGAAGTTCTAGATACTTTCCCCACCTAACTCTACTTCCTCCTTACATTGCCAGAGACCTAAAAAGTGAAAGGGAAGTGCTGCTGGGAAGCTTCCCTCCATTTTATGATTCATAAAAATAATAATCTATTATCTCTCTTCCAAGACTAATTTGTCCAAACTATTCCACTTTCTCCCACCTGGCACCTTTACATCATCTCTTCCTTCACATCCATTTTTGCTCAGTCTAATTCCTGCAAACAACAAATACATTAATGCAACCTTGCTTCCTTCTCTTCCACCTTGTCAAATCAATCCTTCCTACAATTTTTCTAAACAATTTTCACATCTTGATTTCTTTCCTACATTTCTTCCTTCTTGCATTTTCCAGGAGTAAAATTCAGAATGGCTTTTAGCAATGCACCAAGAGCTGTTCTCTTATAATGTTTCTTCTCTTTCCTTAAAGATGTGTGAAATGTGCATAGTTGGCACATGTGTTGCCTGGCTGCAGTAAACAACAAACCACATGTCTTACTACACTTCCTGGAACACAGCAAAATTCACTAATTAGAGCTTCATCCCACTCAAAGTAATAATAGAGTATATATCTTTGAATTTTGGGAGGACTTTGCTTCAGAAACTTTTACCCTAAAATCTTAACTTTTCTTGCATCATTACCAAAGGAAACAAGTTTTAAGCAGTCCTGCCAGTCATTCAGACTGTAAAACACTTCCAAAGTTCCTGGAAGACAGAAATTCTTCAGCCTAACTTTGGGAAGTCTATTATCCACTGTACTACGATATAAAATTAATCACAAACACTGCTTTTTTCATAGTGACACTGCCAGTATTGAAAAAAGGACTTTTAAAAAGAAGAATGAAAGCAAAGGGCTCTTCACATCCATCTGTAGTTTAGGAGGTTCACAGAAGTGTGAAGTGACCAATTCGTCTCCATGAAATGTTCCCAGCTGAATGAGAAAACAGCATGGAGATGAATCTAGTCTGAAGCAGCAGCTTTTAAATGTTTGAACCGTTTCAGTCACCAGAGCTGGTTCTATTATTGCTGCCTCAGAAGAATCAATGCTCCTGTTCCAAGGATGTGCACCTTGCATTTGTCCTCCTCACTCTGCCCAGTCTGAATTCAAGATCCTTCTCCTCTCCTCTGGGAGAATGAAGAATCTAACCCATTTCAGAGGGGAAAGTTTCCCCAGGCCATTTGGAATTGGATACTGTGGGGCAGTGAGGAAATTCAACATCTTCAGAAACAGAATTCCCAAACTTTTGTTTTATGCAAGAGTTAAAACTATCAAGAATTGTGCATACAGTGACAGATTCATATTGATGCCTAATATGCCTAATTTAGACCTCACCATCAGTTTTTCTATTTTTCCTTTTCCTATCCTTTCTCCTTCCTTCAATCTGAGATACTAAATTCTTTATTTTCTGCCAAATACTTTATTCTGCTATGGTCCTGCTTGCCCAGCACACTTCCATAGCAATATGCTGAAGAACAATTTCTGAAGAACAACCTGCAATACTCCTAATATATTCTCATCACAGACACATGCTATCCAGAATCAGTCACAAATAAATTATTCTTCTAACATTTATGCTGGAAGTAGACATTGAAATCATCACCCACGACCCTACAGGAATAATACTTGCCTCTTCATTCCAGAAATCTCAAATTTGAACTGACTATTAGCCAGAAATTAATCTTTTGGAGCTTCATTCTGTACAGTATATTGAATACCTGAGACAAATATATCAAAATGACACCAGATTTTCTTCTGTACAGTATTTTTGAGATTCCCTCTGGAAATGAATAATTATTTCTTCACTTTGGCTTGGTTGAAAGTTGAGTATAGAAAACAATCAGATCATTATTTTAAGCTCTGAGGTAATTAGAGACAAATGTTACAATTTTCTGAAATAGGAAGAAATGCTATACTCATACAGGGAAAGCCTATCTCAAGTACTTCTTGTAACAGAAAATCTTAAGCAGCAGCCATCCTTTACCAACGTAAAGGAAAACAAACTTTTAGAAGTGTAGGGCAGTCTTTTTTATTCTAAAGATCAAAGAGACAACCTTTAAAAATAACTTCACCCCAAACAGGATTAGGTCACTTCAGCATCATCTCTTTTGTGGAGATATACAAGACTGGGAACAAACCAGGGAACTTAAGAAAGCAAGGCAAGTACATCCCTTTTGAACCCCTGAATTTCTAACAAAGTGTTGAACAGCTGAAAGGAGTCAAGAGGAAAGCAAGCAAAATTTCAGAAAACATTTGCTAGGAGATTGAACAGCTTGCAAATGCTTTGCTGGGGGAGTAACAGCAGAGTGAGCTGGTAGCAATTTTCAACTACATAGACTCCTGCAAAAATGAAAGAAATTATTTATTCACAGTGTCAGAGTTCGTATAAGGCAATATTTTTTGAAATCTTGGCAAAGATTAGCTTGGAGTGAGAGGTAGCTTCCTGAATAGAGACCTCTGGAAATAGATTACTCAGAAAGAAAGAGGACATATAATCTTGCTTGTGTAAAATTGATGAACTTGTTAATAAATTGAGATTTGTTGCTTCTCTTCTTTAAGTTGATACAGCAAAAATGAAAAAGCAAATGCTACAATAACATGGAAGGATTTCATAAAAGCAGAAAGGAAATGGATTCTCAAAATATGTCTGGCTTATACATTTCACAATTTAAAGCTACAAGCTAGGAGAAGGATAGTCATTACTCAAAAATGTGGTGAGAGGGTAAATTTGGGAATTGCTGCTGCATGCACTGCTGCTGATATCCTGGAAAAAGTGAAAAAAAGAATGTTCTACGGGCAGCTATCTGAAATGTGAAGGAATGATGGCTGCACCATGATCTTGGTAAATCTGACATTCTTCTAAATCTCCCTGTACAGAAGAAAGCCATCAGTTACTCAGAAACTTCCATGTGGTCCATGGGACCAGCATCCCCTTCCCTCTATGTGAGTTGTGTTGCTAATTTCAGTTTCCTGGCAAGCAGAAACATTGAAAAGGCAAAATGTAGGAGACGTTGAGCTATCTCAAAACTCTTATTTTGTCTTTTTGCGCTTTGAGTGACGTTCCTGTACCTCAATGTACCCTACTACTGCTGAGTTTTTCTGTTAGATACAGACAGAATCAGAATATCCTCAAGAACAGAGAGAAGGAAGAAGTATTTGTGGGGCTTTTTAGCATTCAAACAGAATAGAACGTGTTTCATGAAGATTGACCTCTAGAGAGGAAGCTGAACGTAGGAGTGGACTTACCTTGAAAGCTAATGAGAAGCAGCTACAATAAACAATAAACTGCAGTGGTTCTGCTCACCTTATGATTAGATGGTGGATTTAGTCACCTTGTCTGTACTTGAGGCAGCCATAACTTTGATATTGGTTTGGAAATACAGAGCTAAAATAGTCTCAGTGTATCTAGTGAAGAATTTACTGAATGTCAAGAGGAAAAGGGCAATTGCAAAAGAATAAAGCAGTGAGTAAACTAAGAACCAGTGTTTTCCCAAAATGGAACTCAGAATGCAGATATCCTCTATCCATAATAAAAAAAAGTACTGCAGGATAAGATTCAAGGTGGATCTGTCTCTCAGTACGGTAGAAAATTTACTGGGGATTTGAGAACCATTCTTCTTCTAAAGGTAGCATACTTTCCTTTGACCCTTTTGAAAATCTTTTGCTTGAAAATATTTGGTTGTGAGTTCTGACTTCAAGCTCTATATTGTACCTTATACATACAGGAAACAGGCTGAAAACCTTATTAAATAAATATTGAGCTAGGCAGCTGACTAGTACAGAAGCAGGGGAAGAACTCTCAGAAACACTAAAAGGCCAGAGGACAATGAAAATGTTTCTGACCAAGAAGAATGAGATTGAGACCGTAGATTTGAAAAGCAGTGTTTTTGTAAAGTACAGGTGGTTTTGGATTTGGATGTTGGTACTTTTTGATCTGGAAAGGCCCTAGAGTATGAAAAAGGCACTGGAGTTAATGGATCATTTCACCTAACTTTGGAATTTAAAATTAGATTAAGCTTTCTGTCTAGTCTGCTAAGAAAGTCTTCTGGGAGGTGTATCATACTCTAGGTCAGGAACCCTGGAAAGGAGTCCTTTGGCCCCTCTAAGAGAATAATTTTATCTGTCTATTGTTCCAAGAACTCCAGTAATGACTAAATTACGCTAAATACCTCCTCTAACAGCTAAAATGAAATTAACACACATAAACATAATTATCATTATGAGGAGAAAATTTGTGTCCAACCAACAATCAAAGTTTGAAGTCTTGATGGTCACTGAGTTTTATCCCCAAATACTTAAAGAAAAAAAAATTAGTCAAGATGTTTCATCATAAACTTGCTTATTTAAGTGATGATCTCTGATTATAAAGGATTTTTTTGTATCCCAAACCCCCCAAAAAAGGATTTTTTTTTCTCCCTGATAATTTCAAAGACACAGTTGATATAAACTTCCCAATAACCATTGCAGTTCGACAGCTTAAGGGGCCAATGACTGAGGGGCACTGGAAAAGTGATTCCCCTTAGGTACTCTGGGATTTCAACTAAATGTAAGCTTAATAATGTGATGTTTACATTCAGACAGTTAAAAGGTAGCTTAAATATTAGCTCTTTTGTAGATGTATCTCTGTAGTCTAATCAGGTAATAAACATACACGAATTTTTGATATAATATTGTATCTATTGAACAAGAAAATTACATGCATCTTGTCTCCTGAGAAGACTTGTAACTTTGGATGATTGCACAGACACTCATTGCCAAAAATAAATATTTTATTGAATGTCATTTATTATATACCTTGGGTTTGAAAATTCTGGGTCCTATACCACAGATATAAATAAAAGTGAAATTGCTGAAGTAATCTACTCTGAAAAGAAGGAGACAAAACACCATGCAGCTCCTAAATTACAGAAGATCCCCTCCCTGCTTGCACACCCTGGTGCAAGCACACCTTTAATATATAGCTCTTAAAATACACAGAAAAACTCAGTCAGTCCAAATCACAGGGTGGAAAATCAGTCAGCTTTGCAAGCAGGCAATGCAGGGGTAGTAGAAATAAATCCTATATAAAGGACACAGACTATCACCTTTTGCAATACTGACATTACCATTTAAATGGTCTTTGACAAGGATCTTACTTTGCTCTATTTTACATTCATGCTTTGCAAACAAATGCTGAACATTCATTAAGCAAACCTTCTATAACAAACGAAAAAGTGACTTCAGAAATGTTATCACACTCTGTGTTCTGAGTGTGATAAATAATTAAAAACCTGTTGGCACGCTGGTGTGTGTTTTTATGTTTTATGTATGTGTAATACCTGCAGCAGGCTGGGAAACTGTATTTTCCAATGAAAACCTACCACTCTTGGCCTTGGAAATCAAAAGGTTGGAGCGTTTTCTACATTTTAACGAGAATTGTTCTACTAAAACTTGTTTTACCAAAATCTTTTAATTTCAATAGGATAATGAGGATTTACAGATCTAAAATAAATGTTCACAATTTAATTAAAAATAAATTATATCTGATTTTTAATTGCACTAAATATTTTTTCTTCTAATTGAGCATTAGAAGAAAATAAAAAGTGTAATAAGATTCAAACCAGAGAATTTTATCACCTTTTGCATTAGATAAAACTAAAATGGCATTTGTGTGAATATTTATAGTTCATATAAGTAGTGTGAAAAAGAAATAAAAGACACAGAAAAATACCTTGCAATCAAAAGCCAATTTCTACTCAGTCCATAGTCAGAAAGAGAATGTAAATATTCAAAGCCAAGTATACACCATAAGAAACTTACTGGAAAAAAACCAATGTGAATATATGTGAGAATTTTATTATCCTGAGTTGTTTAAGTAAAGCATTTTGAGCTGAAAAAAAGTTTCTGTTGTCATTTAGAAATAGAAGTGGAAAAATATTCTTTCTTTTCTTCTTTTATGATTCAGATTATTAGCTGAAATTGTCTTGAATTCACAAATTGCTTAAATTAATCCGAATGTACAGGTTAGGACATATTTCAACAGATAAATGAGATACAACTAAGAAATTAAGTTTCATTTAAAGCCTGTAGGAGCTTTAACTCCGGAGTTGTTTGTGTTCTTCTGAAAACTGTTCTCTGTCAAGATAATAATGTGTTTTTATTTTTATTATGGACTGAAGGTAAGATTTCTCCAGCACTGTTAAACACTCACTCTCAAGGACTGTGTGGTGCACATACTTTTGCACAGGCTTTCTCCACCTTTCAGTTGAAGAAGAAATGACAAATAACAAATTATATAGAAAGTAATTATTAGAAGTTGAAGGGGAAGTCGTTCACAGTGGAACAGACCGGGGATCACCTGGGCTAGTCAGATTTATTTTTCACTTTGCTTTTTCTTTTCTCTTATTCTATACAGGAAACGCTGAGGGGCTGGAGAGTATTCAGAGGTGGGAACTGAGCTGGAGAAGGTCTGGAGCAGTAGTCAGATGATGAGTGGCTGAGGGAGCTGGAAAGGGGCTCAGCTTGGAGAAAAGGAGGCTCAGGAGGGACCTTGTGGCTCTGCACAGCTCCCTGACAGGAGGGGACAGCCGGGGGGGTCGGACTGTGCTCCAGGGAACAGGGACAGGAGGAGAGGGAACAGCCTCAGGCTGGGCCAGAGGAGCCTCAGGCTGGACATCAGGAGGAATTTCTTCATGGAAAGGCTTGTAAAGCATTGGAACAGGCTGCCCAGTGAATTGGCGTAGCCACCAACTCTGGAAGCCTTCAAAATATGGCATGTGGGGACAGGATTTAGTGATGAACATGGTGCTGGTGACAAGCTGTAGGTCGAACTTGATTATCTGAATTGTCTTTTCCAAATGTAATAAATTGATTGCATGATTTTGTGATTCAATAGTTAGTTGCATGGCAATTCCTTTTTGCCTGCCTAAATTGTTACCTTTTACTTTTAAATCGTTTTAGGACAGAGGTGAGTTTCACTTCCGTCTAAAAATTATGAGGTAAATTCTCTTGTACTTAAAAAGCATCATGTGTAAAATCCATATGTCTTATTCAAATGTGTGCACAGTTTGCACAGCTATATGTATCCTTAAACAAGGTACTTCACTGTTTGCTTTTTCATTTAAATAATTAGGAAATGTAGGTCTGGCCTGGAGGTACTTAACTTTAAACTGAAGTATCAAAATTCGCTTCTCTTTCCCAAGAGATCACTGTGTTCTCAAAAGCTGTGTCTCAACATCACTGCTCATCCAGCTGCTCACTGTGTTATGGGGCAAAAGATGAGGAGACTGTGTCCCTTTTCCAGATTAAACAAAATTGGCCAGTCCAGCTGTGTTAAAATCACTAAGTTATAGGAGTGGTGATTCATTCTGACAATGCTCCTCAAAGCCAAACCAGACTTTGCCCAACTACCCAGACTTGTTGACAAAACATATTCTTATAAAGGCAGAGGGACTGCTCACCACTTAACATCACAGACAGAACAGACTCCACTTGGGGAAAAGATATTGATATTTTTTAGGCCCTAATAAAGTCCTTATTGTTTCATATTTCATTGCCAATTAAAAGAGATTCAGGTAGGGAGAAGCTTCAACTTCTTCTTACAGAGGTCAATCTTGCAAAACCTCACTTCCAAAGCTTGAATACAGACACACCTCTTACAGCCACTTAAACAGAAATATGCAAGAAACACTGAGCACAGACTGTTATATTATTCAGCCACCAGAAGATACCATTGCAGTTAATCAGACAGTCTGCTGAACTGTATGAATAGGCAGTTAGATCTGGAATAAATGTCTGTTTGCTGTGTAATTCTTTTTTAGATGAAATGAATATTGCCAGAAAATTCTGTTTTGTCCAAGTCTCTTTTTGACAGAAACATTTATTAAATGCAAAGCTGCTGCCTACAGGCTAATATGAATGCAAAGCAAATAAAATAATTGCCTATTGTCAAATCATGGCAATAAGAAGAATATGGAAATGTAAAAACAAGCTAAGAAAAATGGATAAGTAACTAAAACTATGGGATTTGATGGAGTTCAGGTGCTTAAAAAACCAGGAAAACATGAACTCTCCACAACCCTGAAGATATTTAAGAAATTTTTCAAATTATTTTTCAAGGATGCTCAAATTAAACAGGGAGAGAGAAAAGTACCCTCTACATAAGATAAAGGATATTTAAATGTGTAAATCTCAGGATTAATACTGTTAAGAGTAGGAAAAAGGGGTATGAGGGACTCACCCATATCTAATTAACATCACTTGAAAATGCTAAGCAACTTTAAAAACCATGGAGCCCACAGATACCAAGTAAGGTCAATGACCCTGACTGGGACTTGACTGACAGATGAAATAACTGCTAATTTTTCCAGCAAAATCACATTAATGCCATTTTTTCCAAATTAATGGTTCTTTACCCATGGATCTACACGTGGAGATCCCTGTGTTTATGCTTCAGGGATATATACTAAAAATTGCCACCACACCAGCATGGTTTCAATCTGTGCCTGCTTGTATTTTACAGCCAGTGCTCAAGCAGTTTACAAAATAGAAAGGGACATGGATTTTCCCTAGAAGTTATCTTGAATGATTATTTTCTTTTAGGGGATAGGGTAGCTGGGTAATTTAGCCATACTGCATAAACACAATCAGTGTCCTCTCATAAAGTTTTTTCCTCTTTTTTTTCTGCCAGTATTGACAAAGTTAATGAGCAAGGACATCAAAACAAGGACCAATACTAGCAGAAAGGATTGTGGGGAAGAATCTTACCCATTTCTTAACTCATCGTTATCCTTAAACAGAACTGGCAACTGGCATAGCTGAGAGTCCTCACGTATTTATATATAAGATACTGCAGTTCCAGTAAGAGTCGAACAATTAATCATTTATAGCATCCTGAAATCAGTGATTAGGGCTAAGTTTATCATGGTGATTGCAAACACTCTACGGCATTAGAATACCATGTGAAATTTGGTTGTGATCTTATCCATATTATAGCAACTTCAGAATTTTTAAAACTACCAGGTAATTTTTCTCTTTTTGCAGTGTGCTGAAATGATTCCTTCCTGTCCTCAACATCTGTGGCTGTAACAGGACCAGTGATCTTAGTCCATCTACAACTGCAGTGGAAACTGAGAACAATTTTCTGCCAAAGACATCAAAATCAAAATGCTTGTTTGACTTTTTGTAGAAAGGAGAAATGAGTATGGATAATACTACAAATCCCAATATTTTATCCTCTCCTTCAAAGAGTGTTTAAAAAAGTTGACAAATTATTTCTCCTTGCCCAGATCTGATTAGCACTTCAAATCCTTATACTGCCCATGATTCATACTTCTAGGAGCTATCCTCATTATTACTGTTGACTTTTACTGTTATGTGTATGTTTCCTATCCTTGGGGGGAAGTGAAACTAAGAATAAGGATTTGGTCTGAAAAAAAAAAGAGTATGCAGGCAAAGACTTTCTGAGGATGTGAGTTTCTTTTCAAGCCAGAGAGGAGAAGCTTTGTGTGTAACCTGTCAGCTCTCAGTGCATGGCTGAAGCCAGGTCACAGCTGGCTCTAGTAAGGCTGTGTCACTTTTTTGTGACATGCTACAATTCACCTCTGTCAGAGGATTCCTCTTTTGGGGAGCTGTGCTGTGAGCACGTCAGGAAATCAGCAGAACTGGAGTATTAAAACAGAGAAACAGATGTATATAATTTCTGAGAGAGGGGTGGGAGACTGAACAGCAGAAAATGAGAGGGTGGACTGTGAAGTGACAAACTCAGTGTCAGAGAGGAAAGAGCATCATGGTGTGGGGGGGAGGATAGATACAAGGAAGTGAGAAATAAGGTTGGGCCCTGGGAATGGTATTTGGATGTGCATGACAGATTGAGTGAAAACAGAATTTGGCAGGCCTTTCTGGACCACATTTTTTTCTCTCTGCTCAGTATGCTTGGTTCAAGAGTGAAAAACACTGATCCCTACAGTATCTCAGTTCTGCATCTACTACCCTGCTGACCTAAGATCCTCTCGAAATAATAAGACTTAACTTTCCTCCTTTATATTCATATAACTCAGCAGCTTAACTTGAATCTTTTAAACAAGATCTTCCAAAATACCTGTCTGGGTAGAGAAGATGAAACCATGTTGAAATTATTGAAACAAAAGTTCCCATGCTTACCTCTCAATCCCACCTTAGGTTGCCTACAAAAAACCTTGTATCTTGGCTCCCCTGACTGTGGACCCACTCCATATATCAGATGCCAATGTTGAGCCTGATCTGCCATCCCACAAACCTGGGATGCATCTAGGACAGGGTGCCATAGGAGAAGAAAGACCAGAGTTGCTACTCCTTGAAATGCAAAGGATATTTTGTGGTGAATATTAACAACCTCCTCTGGATAAAACCTTCTCCTTGCCAGGAGAATTCTGCAGCAAAGTTCCTTTCTCTTGCATAGACTGCCAAGGCTCAGGGTGATGGAAAAGCAGGCCCAGGAAAAAAGGAAGACTGAGAGGGCAAAATGAGATAGCAGCAACATGGAGACAGCAGACTGTGAAGTACAAGTGTGTGGTCAGAATGGTCTGGAAAAGACAGTCCTAGAGCCCAGCTTGCAGGTGAGGAACTGGATGTAAGTGGTCCGTGCAGGAAAATAAAGCAAATGGTATAGGAGTGAGACAAACCAGCTGTCAAACACAGTGGTGAGCACAGCTTTGCCAATGGACTCTGACATGGAGGAGGATTCATGGTATGGAAAAGGCAGATGGTGAGGCAGGAAGCTCTCTATGCAGGAAGTAGGGAAGGAGAGTGGAGAAAAAAGTCTCAAACTTACTTCCTTTCAAATGCAGGTACAGTGTTCCTGCATAGCCCCGTGCATGGTCTGGGAATACACATATTCTGGGCATCTAAAATTCAGTCATAATCTCCTGTCTACTGTAACAAAAGATGGCTATTAAGCACCTTGATAGAGTAAATCAGGGTATGAAATTATGATGCAATTGTTGTTATAGTAACTGCATACTTATGCAGTGTTTCCATTTAACAAACATGCCATAAATTATTCCTCTTTCAAGAAAAGGAGGAGACAATTATGAGAGCTTTCAGAGATGAACTGTGCATTTGCACTGAGTTTAGATGAGCTCTAATGTGTAGAAGTTTTACATCTGTATTTCTTCATCACAATTAAAACAGATTCCCTGAATAAAATTATACAGGAATGGGCAGCACAGTTGCAAGTCAATATGGCATGCCATTGCTATGTTTAATTTCATCAGGATGTGTACTTGTATTTCCTGATTCATCCTATTAATAGTTTTTCTCCCCTTGAAGATCAATGATGAAATCAAAAATAGTGGCCCCAAGATGATCACAAAAATATCAGTTCCCAGTTTATCATTTGCAACATTTGGTGAGAATATCGAGAATTCAGAATGTTCCACCTAACAACCAAATTCTATCCTTATTATCTTATTTAGCATTGAATGGACACACATGCAAACATAAATGGGAGGGTTGCATATGAAACTGATGACAAGAAGAGATATAGAAAGAACAACATTACTTAAAATTATATTTAGGAAATGGGAACGTCCTTTTGAAGAAACACGCTAACTCCCATTTACAGAGCCATCTTCTTTTAGTGATGGTGGATATAGAATTCAAAACTATGAAATAAAAATAATAAATAAAAATAAATGACCAAACACTTTTTTCTCAGCATCATCACTGGAGAGAATGACATATGTGTGTTATGAATGGCCAATTGCCAGGTTTATAAACTACCTGAAATAAAAGCTCATAAACTCTGCATAGTAAGATTAATTGTATCCAGGAACATTTGAGTGGACCACTCAAATAAAAACCAAATAAATAAAAAAATAGTCACTCTTCAGAAAAAAAATTAGGTAAACCTGTGTTTCTGAAAATGTGTTGTCATGGTACTGATATTCAAAAAGGATGAGCTAAAAAGTCCTAGCAATTATAGGCCAGTTACGCAGACATCAAACTCAGACAATATAATGAAAAAGTCAATATGATTTTCCATTAATAGAGAATCAGAGAGATGAACTCTCATTCATGCCAGTCAATGTGGTTTTATGGAAAATAGGTTTTGTCACATAGTTTAGATTTCATTATTTGATAAGACTACAAATTTGGTTGATAAAGGTAGCTCCTTATATGTAATACATGTACATTTTAGTGTGGCATTTGACTTTCATCAGATGAGGAGATGATTGAAAAAAAAATTACAAGTACCTATATGTTTCATATTAAATAGGTTCTGAGTTTGCTAATGAAAAACTTTTAAGTGTTGACTAATGGAAAATAATTGCTGGATCCACTAGCAATCAATATACCTATTTTGTGTTCACTGCTTCAAAAAGGAATTGCTACAGGAAAAAGAAATTCCTAGAAAAGATGATATGCCACATGAAGAGGGAAAGTCTTGCTCTCCACAACTCATGATAGGAGCTTGCAATGAGGTGGGAGCAGGTTCCTTCTCCCAGACATCAAAGAATAGAATGAGAAGAAATGACCTCAAAACTGGTGATGAAACAAATAAAGAACAAACTGCTTTGGCATCTATTAAATAGACCTTAGAGTGGATATTGTAAGAGTCTAGGTGAATTGCTTTATTAAAATAAGATTGATTGTGACATCTACAATTTGTAAGTCTGTCCAGAGAAAAGAGTGCATAATACATTTTTTTCTGCTTTGTAAGAGCCATAACAAGAAATACTGACTGGGGAGAAAAAAAAAGGGTGAATTTCATTCTGAAAACTGAGACAGATTTCCATATTGAAGGGAAGCAATGCTCATTAGTGATCAATGATGGGCAACATGGTTGACATAGAATGAATAGGTCAGAGATAAACAGAAAATCAGATGAAATTATCTGTAGTTAAACATTGAGGGGTTTACTTGATTTGAAATAAAATTTGTCATAGCATTCCATTATTTAAGCATCACAAAATAGCATGCTATAAGAAGCTCAATATACATCTTACAATCATTTTCCTGCCTGCAGCTGCATTTTATTTGTAATTCTATTTTCTGACTCATACAGCAAGAAATTGTACTTCCTGTTATACTTTGCATACTGCTGTTTGTCTCTAGTTAAATAATATCCATAAATCTCCTTGCAAGATTTATCAAATATGACATAAAAGGAAAAATGTAGAATCAAAGGTTAATTTAATGTTACAGAGATTTTTCATGGTGATTTAGTATTAATGATGGCAGTTTATGAACCATGTTTAATTAAATGAATGTGGGAGATAAAAATCACCCTTGTGTTTAGCTTTAGTTAAAATTATAGCCTCTGAAGCTCAAAAGAGGTTGTGAATAAACTTTGTTCTGATCTCTAGTGAGGGATGTATTCAGATAACAATGAGGGTAGATTCTATAGAGCCTATAATCAGATTAAACTTCACCTTAAAAAATGGTGTGACTTTTCTGAAATATCTTTTATTCAAAAAAGTAAAAACAACAATGTCAGTTGCATACCTGGTCTATTTGTTTCTGGGTGGGGTTTGGCAAACAGGCAACCTTTATTGACCTGTGACACACCTTGCACACAAAGATGATGCTCTTGCCCTTGGAACAGCAAGTTCCCCCTGAAAGGAGCTGCTAAAAACACTTCTGAGATGCTTTTCCTGCTGCTCCAGTTAACACTGGAGTTGTTGCTTCATAATTGCATTTGGAAGTTGGTCATACAGGACAGTGATTTAAATAATGTGTTTTAGCACTCCATGACACATCTTTGTGGAATTGCATCATTAAGGGATCACTGTACAGAAAACCACTGCAATAGGTATGGAGTGGTAAAGAACCAAAATAAAAAAGGCTGAGCTGAAAAGAAAGACTAAGGATATGCATTCTTTGTCTTTTACCTACCTGTTCAACCATTAAAAGATCCATTATATGAATGTGCATCACCATTTTGTATTTCATAGAATCACAGTATCCTAATTTGGAAGGGACCCACAGAAATCACCGAGTCCAACTCCAGGCTTTGCACAGACACCCCAACAATCCCACCCTGTGCATCCCTGCTCTGGCAGCCTCGGGGCTGTGCCCATGCCCTGGGGAGTCTGGGCAGTGCCAGCACCCTCTGGGGAAAGAACCTTTCCCTGATATCCAGACTAACCCTCCCCTAACCCAGCTCCAGGCATTCCCTCATACACATAGGAAAGGTTTCCATCTGTTACCACGGAGCTGTGTTGCTGTTTGTCTGTTCCTAACAAAACTGATATCACAAGCTCTCTGTTTTGATCAATTCTCTTTCAACCATAGGTGAAACTATTCCTTACACTGTAAGGAATACATCAGCTTGTATGGAAAGAGGTGTGCTTAATGATATCAGAAACCTGGTCTACTCTGATCCCCAGACACCCATTTGTTCCTGAGCTCCAGACTGTACCATTTTATACCTCTTTTTGCAACTTTACACAGGAAATACCTATGTATTTCCATAAGGCTACTTCCCTGTCACCTTCCATTCAGATCACATTTTAAGCATGACATAGCATTTAAACAGAAAATGAAGTAGCAAAAGTGACTTGACTTCAATTGTTAGAAACAAACATTTCAGTGGGAATTAGAAGGTTAACTTCTGCAATGAGAGTATTGCTGTTTAGTTCAAAAACAAGAAACTTAGAGCCTTCACTCCTCTGAGCTTGTCCAAATTCCAAATTCTTTTTCCAAAGCTTTTGTTTTATATATATAAAAATAAGTATATATAAAGATTTAAAAATAAATTATCCATTTTATGTAACTATAATTTCATACATTTATAGGATGCTACAGTCTAGTGTAATTACTCCGGGTAAATTGTTGAAAAATCTTTACATCTTGGAGGTGGCAGAATTCTACTGGCAACATGATTAGATAACTTCTACTTCAGAATACTTATGCTTCAGAATAAAAAGCTGTTGCTGTGAAAAGTAACAATTGCTAATTTAATAAAGGTTTAGTTAATTTTCTTGAAGACCTTGGGGAATTTTTATGAAGGCTTTGCATCTTCTTATCTTCTGACAAAATTGACGTGACTGATACTTCCCTGAACAACAGTGGTGGTGTGATCTTATATTTATGCTTTGAGGCTCTGGCACAGAAAGAATACAGGTATAATTTAAGTACCTGAGGGGGAAAATTACCAACAAAGAAACAAAAGGAATACTGCAGCACACAGATTAAAGCACACAAATGTGTGAACTAATCACAACAGAGATGTTTTTGTTATTTAAATTTAATTACTCTATTTTTTATTATTATTTTTAAGCATCTGAGAGTTCTCTCTCCATCTCTTTTGCCTGCTATGCTTTCTCCACAGACAGATAAATAAAGAAGAGGATTTATTTTTGTGTCCTATTTACTGCTGTAATTACGTAATCTGGGAGATAATATAACACCTCCTGGAAATAAAGCTTGTATGTATGCTAAAGAATGCAGCTGGCTTTCAGCCCCTCATAGCTGATTCCCATCCTGCTTGCCCTGCAGTGCATGTGGCACCAGGGAAAGTTTCTCTTCCAGCAAGACATTCCAAGAGCTCCATCTTCAAGGGAACATCCATCTGCCCTGTTCACTGCTCAATGAGACCAAAAGGAGAACAGAAATCAGTGCTCAAGGGGAGTAACCACCCTAAAATTCCACAGGTCTCAATGCCAGTCTTGCTAATTAGGTGGGGGTCTTTCCAGTGAATGTGTTGAGGATGAGAGGAGGAGGCTTGGTTGTCCAGCACCAGAAAGGCTAAGTGCTTCCTGACACTCCACCCCTGAGGAGTCCATGGACTCTACTGGCTTCAGGGCTCCATTTGGCCATATTTCATACAATCATAGAACTACGTGTGTTGGAAAAGATATCTAAGATCACTGAGCCAGGAGACCACATAAACTGTTCTGTTTTCCCCTTCAACAGTAATTGTGCTCTCTTTAATTTTCAAATATCTATATCTATATAGATAAATGGATATAGATAGATGTATGTAGTGGAAAGTGATCAGCTCTTCAAATCTGGTATGTCTCCATCAGAAAAAAGAGAGAAATAAGAGGGGAAAAAAGTTGAAAAAATGGATCACAATTTCACCACACTGTATGAACATAGTCCTTGCTGTCTTCCTGTACCCAAAGGGAGCCTACAAGGAAGATAGAGAGAGCATTAACAAAGGCATGCAGAAACAGGAGAAGGGGAAATGGCTTCAAACTGAAAGAGAAGGGTTTAAATTGAATGTTAGGAAAATAAATCTTCCCTGTGAGGGTGATGAGGCCCTGGTACAGGTTGCCCACAGAAGCTGTGGCTTCCCCATCCCTGGAAGTGTCCAAGGCCAGGCTGGATGAGGATCTGAGCAATCTGGGATAGTGGAAGGTGTCACGAACCACAGCAGGGGAGTTGGAACTGTATCATCTTTGAGGTCAGTTCCACCCAAGGCCGTGATTTTACAAAACTCTAGCTCCTAACACAGTCATCAACCTAGCTGCTGATAGCATCTATGGATGTTTCCATGTTTCTATGAAACAAGGAGAGCATTAGTGGAGAGATTCCTAAGATTCTTATTAAAAGAGGAAGTTTCTAACTTTTATATCTATGCTGATTTCTTGACACAGTTCTGTTTCTCATAACCATATTTAACCTGCCAGTTGGTTATATTATTGAGACAAACTGAACCAGCAATCTGAATAAATGGGAAAGCAGGTATTACTTGTATCACCTTTTATCAACCTAATATTAACTGACTAAAGTCTGTACATTCTGACTCAGACACTTACCAATATCATGAGATATTGAAAGTAAATTTAATTATGAGTCACACTGCTGCTACCTTTTCCAGTATTGGCTGTGCTCTGCATAAGAGTTTGTATAAGCTTAAAACTCTTAAATGTCACTTCTGAGTTTAGCCTAGAATGATTGTATCCTCAGACAAAGATGGTAATTTTGGACAGTGAGTGAAGAATTAACTAAAAATAGATTATGAGGCTTCTCATGATGCACTTTCTCTTTCCTGTTACATATTTTAATTTTTTCTCCCATGGATACTCCATAAATATTTCTGTATCTTTGATATGTTTATGAGAGGGGAGTATAACTGGAGAAAACTTTTCATGGGAAGGACTCAGTGTTACTATATTGATTTTGTCAGTAGCCTTTGCTGTTTTGGAACATAAAGCAGTGTTGATGAAAAGAGTCTGGACAAACTGCAGCAAAGATACACAAATTTCATGCATTTTTCAGCTTTGAAAATACTTAGGGAGAGACCAGAAACTGAAGGCACGTAGCTGTTCTTTTCATAATTGTAAAATCCAGTGGAATTCAGTCTGCTGTGGTCACTGAAGAGTTTAGGGGAGGCTGCCCCAGGGCTGAGCTGAGCCCTCCAGAGAAAGAGTAAGAAGCAGAGATATATTCCTCAGGGATCAAAATGTTCATTCTGCCTCTTCCTTCACTCCAGCTCCTCTCTGCATTAAACTGAAAGTTTCTCATTTCCAGTACTGTAAATCTGACAGATTTCATGACTCTTAGGTCCACTCACCTGTAATAAAAATAATAGTTGTTAGAAAATATAGAAAAATTGAAACATTCTGAAGCTGTGCTATACCTCAAAATCAACTGGAGTGCTTCAAGTACTATATCTCTACTTCAGATAGTGTATTTATCAGCTAAAAAAAAATGTGGTCAGTTTGAGTTATATTTTTTGATAGAACTAGTACATTTTTTTATGAGCTATTTGCCTACTACTAGACTTGGTACTGCTCTCTGAAAATAAGTTTCTTCACATTCTATTGGAAATAAGTGAGGGTGATGATGGCATAGATTGCTAATAAACCCTGGAAACCATTGCAGCCTGCAATCCTCACCACCACAAACCCACAAAAAGACCTCCTTTAAACAAGAACTCAGCTCTAATGTAATCCAGGTGTAATCTTAGGTGGGGTTGGTGGTGGGGCACTAGCAGAAGTTGCCCCAGGATCCCTGTAGGAGTTCAAGGCCAGATTGGATGGGGCTCTGAGCAGCCAGGGATAGTGGAAGGTGTCGCTGCTCATGGCAGTGGGGGTTGAAATGAGATTGACTTTGAGGTCCCTTCCAACTCAAATGAATTTATGATTCAATAATTCTACGAACAAATGAAATGGTATTGATTCAGACTCTTCCATTCATGTGGCAGAACTGGGTTTTTATTTGTTTTTCTCTTCAAATTAGAAACAGATTAGCAAAATAAATTACTTTAAATTAAATAACAGAACTGAACATGGGTTGCTGCCAGTTTAACTGTGCTAATATAAAAATTAACTTAAAGTATTTGTTTTCTGCATGTCTTTTCACAATCTCCAGGTCTATTGAGTTTAAATAATTTTCCTCTCCTTTTTTATTTATTTAATGAATTTGTTAAAAAAGCAAACAAAATTTCATTAACTTAATATTTCTATGTACAACACCAAAAAAAAAGATTAAGAATAAATAAAAGTTAGTTTAGCATTCCATTTCACATGATAGTTTTATTTCAATAATTGCTTCATTGAAACATTTTTAATTAGCTTGCAAATAAAAAATGATTTGTCTTCACATTTCCTACTGAGAAAATGATTACTCTATTTTACACATACTTTCATATAAAAGGTGTTAGACAGTTCAATTTCCTAAGTGTATTGCAAAGAGATGACTGAGGTAAGAACCAAACCTGTATTTCTAGGTATTTATTTGGTTTTTAGCCATACACCCAGACTTCCTAAAGAGAAAAATGCTTCTGTTCATCATATCTGGTGCTTCTCTAAAACATTAAGTTCTCTGAAGGCGGCCTTTTTAAGTAAGCTGGTTGCAATTGCAAATGCACTTCTCTGCTGCACTAGTAAAATCCTGGGCTCATCTCCAGTGGAACCAAGTGGTTTGAAGATGATAAACACAACCTTAGAAACATTGAAAAATCAGTTTTTAATTAGGTCAAGAGATCAGCTTTTTTGATAAATTCTTTGTGTTTTTTTTAAAGAAACAGATTCAACATGCCAGTTCAGCATGTAATACTAACTTTTCTAGTACTATGCATCATGGTTCCTTTCCCATTAAAAATGTCTTAATGGCATGTGCAGACCTTGCAGGTGTTTATATTCCACCTAGATTTCGTAATTAACATGTAATTTTCCCCACCGATGTACCATCAGTTTACACAATTACTGTATTTAACTTTCAGGTTTGTTTTGTTTTGTTTTGTTTTTAATCTCACTCCTTATATAGCTTACCATTTTAGTTTTTTTGTTGTTGTTGTTTTTTGGGTTTTTTTTTTTTTTTTTTTTTTGTTTTTGTTGCTTATTTTGTTTTCTCATCTTTAAAAGTAAGAAAAATACATTCACATTGATTTTATGAACCATGCACTGTGAAGAAGGGAGGCTTAGTGGATAGCCTCTCTTCTTTTATTTTTCTCAGTGTTTATAGTTGATGCAGAAACCAATAAGCAAAATGTTCTTTTCATTCTGTATTATCTTGCCCAATTGTGTGTGTCTGCATCATTTGCTATATGATTATATCAGCAATATTATCATTGTCTTTGAATTTTGTCCTTGTTAAATTCATAGGAACATGATTTTGTGGAGAAGAGAAAATAAAAGACTGTTTTGTCAGAAATGTTTAGTCATTAACATATTTCAGCGATATAAATGCTAACAGAGATTATCATTTTGCCTGTTAAAGGGCTCATTATTTCACCATAAAGGTATGTCTGTTTTACTAATGATTAGACTTTCTGATAATAATGCTGTAAGAGTCTTTGATGTGCCTATATAAAGTGAAAATCACGCTGTTATTTTGTGACTTGATAATTAATGGTGGCTGAGTTGTACTTTTCACAGAATCATTTAGGCTGGAAAAGATCTCCAGGATCTTAGAGTCCAACCTGTGACTCATCCCCACCTTGTCACCCCCACCAGAGCACTTATCCAACCATTCTCTGGAAACTTCCAGGGATGGGGATTCCACCACCTCCCTTCCAGTGTTTATCAATCCTTTCTGTGAGGAAATTCCTCATGGTGCTCAACCTGAAACTCCCTTTGGTGTAACAAGTTTATGTATTCTCAACCTGTTCCCTGGGAGCGCAACCTCCCCTGGCTTCACTCTTTTTCAGGGAGGTGTTGAGAGCCAGAAGCTCCTCCCTTAGCCTCCTTTTCTGCAGACTGAACAACCCCAAGACTCTCAGCTGCCCCTCGCAAGATTTACCTTCTAGAAACTTCACCAGCTTTATTCACCTCCTCTGGACTCAAATTTTGGGTTGTCTTCCATCCATAAACAAAAAGGGTACCCACAAATCAGCTATACATATAGTCCAATTATTATTTTTTCACTTAGTGAATATTTAGGAATTTCACTGGAAGATGCCTAGCTATTTTTATTGTGTTTGCCTAAGAAAACACTGGAAATGTCTTAAATATTTGCTGCATGTACATACAAATAGTAGTAGCAGTTAATGCCTCCAGAGTTTTGTAATTAATGCTGATGAAGCTTTGAGGCTGATTTGCTTTAAATACTCGTTGATTGACAGGAGCATTTTGTTCAGAACACGCTCAGATTACAAAAGTTTGAATTGTGAGAACTTGGCCTGGCAGTAACATTTTTTTTCACTCAAGGTGGTTGAATGCATGTCAAATTCACAACCGCCTGCATGTTCTGCAAAGATGATTCAGCAGGAATTTTTTTTACTATATGCTAGTAAATAGAATGAATCATAATCTTTAGTCTGGCATGAAAACAAGGTAAATACCTGTCTTACATCCATGACTAGATCCTCTTACCTGCTTCCTGCAGCACAGAGTGGCCTGGTCCAGACTCTCTTGATTGACATCAGTGAAAGAATTAAGCACACTACACAGAGGAAGCTGGTCTAGGATCATTCCAGTGATAATGTTCCAGCCATAAGGAGGCAGGAATTTGAAATCAAAATCACAACATTGTCCTGGTTGCCTTTAAGGATTCAGTATCAATGAGAGAGAGAAAAGATATGCATTCCAGAGTCACAAACAACATGTACAGGAACCTGCAGATAGCCAAGAAGCAGTTACAGAGACAATGGAGCCAAACGCTTCTCTTTTGGGAAAGATGGTAGAACAACATCAAACATCAACAAAGTGTTGCTTAGCAAGCTCAAGCTGAACATGTGGAAAAATTTCCTGACTAGCAGTAGATAATGTGTCACTGAAATATGTTTCCCAGAGAGCTGGTTGAATAAATGTCTTGATTCGGGTGGGAGATTAGGATTACATCAGGAGGGACCCCATCAAATCACTGTTTCTGTGGCTGCCTGACAATATTAAAAATGGCATTACACAGCTCGGAAGCAACAATGAATATCTAGAAGATTGGCTAATAGAGTCAGGAGTTAAGCTTCTGTTTTCACTAAAATCCCAGTCTTGCTCATTGTTCATCTTGACATTTGGCGTAGTCCTCTTTTGCTAGAAGGGCTGTGAATGCTTTTCTTACCCTTCATTGGTGCATCTGTGATTGAAGAATCTCTTTTAAAGGAGAAAAAAGTTGGTCTTTTTGCATAAGACTAGCTGAGATTGGGCATAGAGAAACTGTTCACATTGGGATCATCTAAAATATGTGGGCTAAAGATGATCCATGAGTGAGAAGGATCAGTGTCTACAGACCAATACATTGTATAGAAAAACTCAAATTCATGGCAAATCTGAACATCATTGAAACTAGGTGAATTAAGGATAAAAGTGACAGGAATGGACCTGTCCAGCAAAAGGGAGGTTGAGGATTTCCTTTTTATTTTGTCTTAAAATAGGAATTATCCTATTTTATCTTTCTGATCCATCACACTAGAACTTAGATTGATATGTTACTAAACTTTTTGTCATGCTCATCTTTAAGAGAGCAAACCTTCTAAATCCACTTATTTTCACCATGTCATTATAGGTATTGCTTTATCTATGGGTAGCAGATGTCTTTTCCTGAGCTTCATCTATAGAGAATGACAGACTGCTAAGGTTTATTTCTAGTGACTGAAGAAGAGAGGGAACACAGGTGTCCTCTTGCTGAGCTCCATTGGATTAGAAAGAGAGGAAAATCCATAGTTTCTTTTGTAAGTAAATGGAAAGAAACAAACATTTAGTGGTAATAAATTTAAAACATTTGTACCTGAGGTAGAATAGGAAAGAGAAACAAGAGGAAACAAATTTTCTTTTTTTCAAGAGAGATTTTCTTAAACTTTGTAAATAGAGTTATGGAGAGGTTGAGAAAGTGGGAAATATATGTTAAAGTGAGGTAAATTTTTGTAAAGAAAAATAAATGTGTACTCAGATATTACTATGAAATTTGAGGAATAGTTAAAAAATTGAAACTACGTTTGGCTCATCAGTTATTCAAACCATAAGAAAAAACAAAGCATGTAGAAAATTGAAACAAAGTTGAGACAAATATGGAAGTATTTCATGACTGTGCGGAGATAAATGAAAACATGAAAGCAAAAGAAATTAATTGATTATTGTGCTATAAACAGTACACCAAGGAGAAGTTTTCTAACAGAGAGGAAAAGAAATTACTCATAGATGAAGACAGCTGGTATGCATTATGTCATTCTTGAAAAAAAGATTCACAAAATGTTTCACATGCATTTAGAAAAAGAAGATTCTGCCTGAGCAGCCTGGTGTGTGATGCCCGGGTGACCTGCCTGGTGGAGGAGGGACAGGCTGTGGCTGTGGCTGCCTGCACTCCAGCAAAGCCTTTTGTACCTCAGCATCTCCTGGAAAAGCTGCAGCTGCAGCCCAGGCCCAGGGTCACTCCTCCCTGGGTTAGGAGCTGGCTGAGACAGTGCTGGGCATGTGCCACATCCAGCAGGGAGCTGGTCACTGCCGTGTCCCCAGGGGTCAGTGCTGGGCCAGCCCTTCCTCAGATCTTTATGGGTGATCTGAATGAGGGCATCGAGTGTGCCCATGGTAAATTCATGGAGGACACCGAGCTGTGTGATAGTGTGGATGTGCTGGAGGGCAGGAAGGCTCTGCAGAGGATCTGCCCAGGCTGGATCCATGGCTGAGGCCATGGTGTGAGGGGCACAAGGCCCAGGGCTGGCCCTGCCCTTGGCTCTCTCCAACCCCGGCAGCTCCGGCTGGGGCAGAGGGGCTGGAAAGGGCCCTTTGGGAAAGGCCCTGGCTGCTGGGGACAGGGATGGACATGAGCCCAGGGTGCCCAGGGGGCAGGAGGCCAGTGGCCCCTGGGCTGTCCCAGCCAGGGTGTGACACAGCCCAGGGCAGTGCCTGTCCTCTGTGCTGGGACACCTCCAGTGCTGGGGACAGCTCTGGAACCCTCAGGACAAGAGAGACACCGAGGGGCTGGAGCGTGTCCAGGGCAGGAACGGAGCTGGGGAAGGGGCTGGAGCCCCAGGAGAGGCTGAGGGAGCTGGGAAGGGGCTCAGCCTGGAGAAAAGGAGGCTCAGGGGGACCTTGTGGCTCTGCACAACTCCCAGGAGGGACAGCCGGGAGGGTTGGTCTCTGCTCCCAGGCAGCTGGAAATAGGGCAAGAGGAAATGGTCTTAAGCTGCACCAAGTTGTACAGCATGAGAATTTCTTCACAGAAATGATTGCTAAGTTTTAGAAAGGGTAGCTGATGGAATCACTATCCCTAGAGGTGTTCAAGAAACAACAGGAAACAACACTTAGTGCTTTGGTCATGTTGACCAGGTGGTATTCAGCCATTGGTTGGACTCAATGATCTTGGAGTTCTTTTGCAACATTAATGATTCTGTTTCTCTGTGATGCTATGAAAAAAAAATCTCACTTATTTGATTAAAAGGTAGGAAACAGTAATATTTTTTGAGCTTCAATGGAATAATATCCAAGAGAGAGAAAAAGTTAAACTACTCAATCAAGTCAAATATATTTAAGCCAGTATGTAAGAAATCTTTCTGTCATTAGGACTGAGAATGTCTGGAAATAAAAATAAAAATATCCCTATTTATTTAAGAATGTATTTTTTCTTATATATATAAACTGGGCATTGTCAGGCACTGTAATTTAAGTTCTAAGAAAAGTGATGAAGCACATAAACAGTGACATATAAAACCATAAAGGAATAAAGAGATGATCAGCATCCATCAAGGATTTATTGAAAACAAACAAGTCAAAGCAATGTATGCTACTTCTGAGAAATTCTTCGAGGTTCCCTTGGGTGCAGGAAGCCTAAACACTTGATGCATCGGACAAAGTTTGCATAATAAAAGTTATGATCACACTGAGTCAAAAAGTCTGTCGGAAGAAAATAATGGAATTCAGCTACTGAACCCATGCAAAGACCCACCATGCTGCTCAATAAAGACTGATGGGAAGAAGACATCATATGCACTAAATGGATCATGATTGACTAAACCAGCAGCTCTGTAGATAATACTCTAGATTTTAGAATAAACTTAGTGGAGAGAAGTAGTAGCAGCCTTAAATGACAGCAAAGATAACTCTGCTTCAATACTAAGTATTCTTTTTTTTTTTTTTTTTTTTAATTAGAGAGATCATCATAAGTAGATCATTAATCTTGAATAGATTGCAGGATAAAAAATGTGTTTGGATTTTGCAACAGCAAGTGTCTTTGAGAAGAAATTAGACAGATGTCCATCAGAAATGATGTAGAAATAGCCAATCTTGCCTTAGGGAAGGGGAATACCCTGGGGGCAGCTATCATATCAATCAGTTCTGTGCCTCAAGCACTGATGTATGTATATCCCATCGTGTTGGCTTTCACTGCTGATGACTACAAACAGAGATGTGCTGGAATATTGCTCTTGCTCTTAGTTTAATCTGGCCATGGGAGACTAGAAAATGAGGACCTAGGCTGTAAAGAAAGCTGTTTTTCCCTCTGTTTTGTAATATGGCACTCACATCAAACTTCTATGTTCTCAAGAATGCCATAGTTTAATTGTCTACTACAAACTTGCATAATTGAACACAGACAAATAATATGAAAATGAGAAGGTTGGATTTGTGCTTTTGACTTCTAAAATAGGAGTGGATAAGACTTCTACTTCATTAACTCTGAAGACAACACAATTTTTTTCAATCAGAGTGTATGAGTGTAACCATGTTCCATTGAATATGTGAGAAGTCCCATAGAAATATACAGCATAATATTCCACCAGGCCTTTAATTGTCCATCCCAGTTCTCAACATCAATTACAAGAGAAAAAGCTGAATTGGTTTGTTCATATGTCAATAAGATTCATTTGAATTATGATGTGATCTTGTATGTCTTTAATGGATGTGTTGATGTGATAGTAATAATAAGAATAATAGCAATAATACCACTTTGCAATTCTGTAATTGCATTCTGATTATACTAACATGATTTACAAACACTAATTATGTGAGCCTTTCAAAGCTCTTGTAACAAACGTGGTAGACCCATATACAGCAATTATAATTGTACTTCTCTTTCAGGAATAATTTCCTGCAGATTTCCGCACAATCTATAACAAAGAAAATACAGGAATATGAGTATTTTGTCAAAGATTAGTGTGCTGAAGATATTTTTTTTATCCTTATTAAGTTACTTCTTTTTCTTCCATGTCATTGTGTCTCCAGGCAATGAAAACTTTAATTTTTCTTGGCTTATTTGGAAAACAAAAGTAAGTTTGCAAATTGCAAACTTTGCAGCTCATTCATAATCAATGTAAGTATCTTATTAAATATTAATTTATTGGGAAAATATCAGTATCTTTCCTCTTCATTCTGTTCACTGTTTTATTTCACCTGTATACTATTTTTTCTCTCACTTGACAGTTTGATTTCTATGACATATTAACATGTTTAAAGTAGCCATTATGCAAATGCCAAAGCTGAAATTTACTTCACACAGGGATGTTATTTCAAAGCAAGGCAACTTCTCACACAGTTGCTCAAATACTTAAAAAAAAAAAAAAAGGAATAAAGACCAATTCTCAAAACTGTAGTTGGATATGCATGCATATTAGGAACTAACCTTCTGGTTTTTCTGGTTTACATCTGCAAACATATATCTGCGTTCTCCTCCAGGGCCACACTGCCTCATAGCATTCCATCATCCATTTAATTTCCTTCAGTGCAGTGTTTTTCTTCCATGGAAACATTTTCTCCCTCTCTGCTGCCCTTTACCTCTACTTTGCCTTTTTGAAGTGAGACCTTTAGATTTGGCAGGCATAAAATACATAGTTTCAAAGTGGATGTTTTACATCTTGATGCTCTTTTTGTGTATTTTTGATATTATTTTTGTGGCTCAAGGGAGTCTCTATGTAGACTAAGTCAAGGTGCTTGTGTTAATAGAGGTTTTTGTGAGATATTGTACCAATAAGAAAACTTTGTGGCAAGATCTCAATGTAGCACAGCTTCTGCCTTTCAAGAGAAGGTAAAATCTGTTCAGCCACAGGCATGGGCCACCTTCTAAACTCCTCTGGTACCATGAATGAGAAATAAAACAAATGGTTGTGTTATGGGAAATATCACAGGACTTTATATTCAGTTGGTATTGTCCACCCTACTTTATCTATTTCTATGTCTTTACTTCACTGTAGGACAAATTTTTGTTGATTTTGATGCAATGAATTAAAATGATTAATTTTCTAAACTTATATTTCCTAGGCAAAAAAAATCCAACAACAACAACAGCAACAACAACAACAGCCAAACAAAAAACAAAACAAAACAAATACCAAAATTCCAGTCTTAGATTTTCCCTTCTTGCCTTTATTTATAACAATATATTTTTTTCTTCATTTAAAACTATTAGCTATTGAGTAAAAAAATTTCATATATCTATAAAAATCTGCAATGTAGCTTAAAGTAAGCATAAAGATACATATATTAAAAAAATTACTCTGCTCATGTAAAAAAAAGAAAAAACACAACCCGTTTTATTTCTCATCTGTTTAGATAAATCCGATGAGTAAGCAGTAATAGAAAATTTATTTATCTTTATATGATCTTCTAATCCCAACTGCTGTGTTAGGTAATTTTTCACTTGTTTCGTGCATGTCTTTTTATCATCTTCATCAGAGCAAAAATATTGCTAATAAATATTGATTTGAAGTGAAGTAGAATAGAGAGATACACCAAACTTCATTTTGTAAGACCGGGGGTTTAAGCTCAGTGTAAGAAGTAAGCTGTTGTGAAACCAACAAAAAGAGAAAGGCTCCTTGGGGATCTCTTCCAACTCAAGATATTCTATGATTCTATGATCCTGTATTATGCTAAAATGTATATACTCTCCTAGAAAACAATTAATTTGATTAACTCAATACGTCTTTGGAAATAAATAATTCACTGCATTTAATATATTTTTGAATTCTTTTCCACCAGACTTCACCTAAACTCTTTCATATTTATATGGACAACACATAGACACCTAAAGACAGACACTGAATGGAAATTATCAAGAGGCTGAATGCCTCAGGCTGACTTTGAAACTGCTGTGAATAGACAAAAAAATGTGTTTCAAGTGATTCTGATTTTTAACAGAAATATCAATTTTCATTACTTATTGTTTGCTGAGTCAATTAAAAAAAAAAAACATAGTGTTGCAAACTGAAGATTACTTAAAATGGTGAAAAAGTTTCTTTGTTGATGACTATTGAACTACTGCTGCCAATTGTGAAAAATGCTTACTAGAGGGAAAAAATTATACCAAGGGAAACAAAGTCTCTGTCTCATGGCAGTATGAAAGTATGTGAGGAAAAAGAAGAATGTTTATTTGAAGATGATGAAAAATAGAGCCAGACTACAATGGGCAAGAATTTGACAATGTCTGTGTGAGGTTTGTATTCAAAATAACAAAATAATTTAGCAGGACATCAGTTAAAAGTAGCCCCAGTAAGAAAAGCATTTTAAAATCACAAGAATTGGGAAGACTGTTCCTTTAAAGAAGTACCAGTGGCCATGGAAGGTAGAGCTGTTTTGACTAGAAAATACAAAGGGAAGTGTTCGTTATTGGAAAAGGATACTAAGAAACTAGAAAAAAAAGTGGTTTTTTTCCTTAAAATGGAATTTTTGGTGGTGACAGATGACAGAGAGGCTAAATCACAAATTTTTAATGTCCATCTCCCAGTTTGCTCTGTCACAGATGAACCAGAACAGCAGGATAACATCCTTGCTGTTGCCACGCCTTACTTCACCAACCATGGGTTTGGAGGGGATAACAGAAATTAGTCCAGACCTCTCTCTTTGTAGCTGAAAAGCAGCACTAATTAATTTGCTAGAAAGGGAGAACTTGGAGCTGGTTTTGTTCTCAAATACTGTGTTTGTCGCATTAGGAAAGTGTTTACCAGTAACTGCAGTCAAAAAGTGAGTACTGGAGGGCATGGCATTATTTCTGGACCAATTACATGAACAATGATAGTCCTCAGGAGAAAACTTGGAAGATGTTCACTTTTTCTACTTGCAGTGTTCTTAGCCTGGGATGTCTTTTAAGTGTTGTTACCATGCAGAATTAATAACAAAGAATAAAAATTACCATCTGTCCTTTGGTCCTGAGTCCAGTGTCCTCTAAAGCTGAAGAAAATATTAACTTTGATTTAGACAGGTAGAGTGAGAATCACAATGCCAGGAAAAAAACTGAGTAAATGTGAATAAAATTGCTTTTAAATGGATAGATATCATGAGCCTAGTCATAAACTATGGCTTTACCTGGCAAAACTCTGTCCTGCTGTCTCTGTCAGACTATTTCTCACAATCCTGAGTTATTTTGAACTCTTTCCAGAAGACTACTCTTCTTCTCAGGAGCAGTCTACTTTGTCTACTTTCAGTCATAGAGCTCCAAAGAAACTCTTACCCATTAGTAAACTTAATAATCATCTGAGGGTGAGGGCGTAGCATGGGACTGTAACCTTCTCACAAATTGTTTTTATTTTTTCATTCTTCTTGGACAAAAGCAATACTTTTATTCACATTGTCTAGACTTTTAGATCAGAAGGTCTGAAACCCTACAGTTCTGAGTATTTTATTTCAATTTCTATCTGGTGTTCCAAGTGTATATCTATTTAAGCAATAGCAAATCCCTTCTTTCTTCCAAAATGCAGTCAATTAAGATTTTGCTCCATCTCTTTAAATGTAGTGCTGTCCCTTCTTTATTTTCCAGAGGAAGAGAGAGAAGAAATTTATTTGCTTCTGTGTCTCCTGCAGTGTAATCCACAACAGCTCTGGTAGGACATTGAGTTAAATCCTCCACCCTGTGAGAATGCAATTATCACAGCCTCAGAAAAAACTTCATTTTTTAGAGGGACAGAGCACGTTCAGACAATGTTTGACATCCTCATCTTGGGCTGTTTTAAAATACTACATTGCAGAGCCAAAATGTTGTGTTTTTCTTTTTTTCAAATGTCAGTCTTTCAAAACAACACCATGTCCTATAATTAAATCTATCACAACATTTATTTTAGAGGCCTCAAATCTGTAGAATTGATTTAATGCCTTATTTTGTGTTCATCTCTCCCTCTTGTGGCAGATGTCAGCAAGGAAAAAGATTGTTATTTACAAATAAATTGAAATGAGCTAACCTTGAATAAAATCTATTTCTAACACCAGGATGTTTTGAGATATGTTTAAGTTACAGAGTGTTATGTAGGATATAATTTGATGTCCCTAGGTTAACAGTGCACATTTATTCTTTTATAATACAGGAATTTCACTGGACCTTACCCACCAAAACTCTCACCTGTTAAATGATTTTTAGGTTATGTTATTAAATGGATATGGGCAAATTAAATACTTTTATTAAGAAACCTTTGGAAAATAGAAGACTTCTATTTTTTTTTATTTACATGTTTGATGTTTATTTACATTTGAATGCTGTCATATTAACAGCAATTTTCCTGTAGGAAAACATGTGCATTAAATATCAATACATGGTAAATGTTACTATAACAGAAAGCTTTATTGAATCACACACTGCCTCACTGCTTAAAGGACCTGCATGATGGATTTCTCCCACGGGGCAAAATATATCTTCAAAATGCTATTCCTTCAGTTTACTCCCCTCACATATTTGACATATTTTTATTCAGATTGAGTTACATTGTTTCACTGTCAATCTCATTTGCTGCTGGACTTTTCAGATGGAATTCTAATAAATAAATGATTAAAGGAAATAAAAAAATTGCTCTTTAAAAAGCCCCAAACAACCAAAAAAGACCATCAATTCCAAAATTTGTAAGTATAACCATAAAACTGAACCAGAAGGGGACGTTGACTAAAATTATATATGAGGTGGGTCTGGTTTTAGGAGATTTATTGTTTGGTTTTTTGGTGGGTTTATGTTTTTTCTTTTTGTTTGTTTGTTTGTTTGTTTGTTTGTTTGCTTGTTTTGTCTTGTTGTGGGTTTTTTTGGTTTTTTTTTTGGTTGGTTTGGTTTTTTTGCTTTGTTTGATTTGTAGTTTTTTGGGTTTCGTTGTTGTTTTTTGGTTTTTCTGGTTTTTTGTGGTTGTTTTATGTTTGGGGTTTTTTTTAAGGGATGCATGTACATGTGTGAAAAGAGAAGGATGTCAATAATTTTCCTTTCTTCTATGTGCAGGCTGACAACCACTTTTTTAGAGGGATGGGACAAGAGGAGGACAATTTTCCAGGAGACGTATTAGATATTAGGGAAAATTTCTTCACTCAAAGTTTTGTCAAGCCTGGCTGTCCAGGGCAGCAGTGGAGTCCCCATCCCTGCAGGGATGTAAAAGATGTATGGATGTGGCACTTGGGGACGTGGTTTGATGGTGTGCTTGGCAGCTCTGGGTTAATGGTTGGACTCAATCTTAGAGGTGTTTTCTAACCTAAATGGTTGTGAGAATCCATGATTTACAGAGAGGTGGAGGCAGAGCAGGGTTCTGATGCCTTGGAGTGGATTTTCTGGAACGTGGCTGATGGTGGATTCTTGTGCTGCTGTGAGTGGTCCCCAGCCAGCACACTGGGAGCCAAACAAGGCCAGGACCAATGAACTCTGCATCCCTTTCTCATGCACCACTCCCACAAGAAATGGGCCAGCTGCTTACCCAGCTGTGGGGACTTCAAAGAGGGTTGTCTATTCCCCAGTGTACCTGGCAGAAGTGAGATGTACAACAGATAACCTGCTTGCCTCCTTCTGGGGGGATCACAAGTATTTGCTGGGTTACTTTATTCTCAAAGCACACTGGAATTCTCCACAGGGGCTGCTCAATCAAGCTCTGGTGGACGAGATTAACCTTGGAATTACAACACATTTATGTGTGCATTAACAGTATCTCCACTAAATCATTGGGAGCTAAGTCTGTCTCTAAAGAAGATGTCTATCTTTACCTCCTAATCTAGCTCTGAATTCTACCCTAATATATCTTAAACATGTCTGCTTAATGATCAGCTCAAGTTTGTAAAAGCTATGGATGTGCAATGCATTCAAACAGCTTTAAAAAGGGTAGGCTCACTGTTCTCTTGAAAAGAAAGATCAAAAGGCAAACAACTGTCTTCTGCAAAATCTGGTTAAAAAAAATCTTTAAAGGAGCCATTATTTCCTATTAAATCATTCAAGATTCGGTGGTTAACACTGGAACACAAACACTCCTCAAAATGCCTTTAGCATCCTTTTAGCAATTTTCAACTTTTTCACTTGAGATTTGTTGCCTGACATCACTTGTTCATCTGTTTAGGTCATCTGTTCCCTCACCATGGCAACTGAGAAATTACTGTACGTCAGTGATCTGAAGTTTAAATGCATTTATTGTCCTTGCAGTTGCCTCTAGGTTGAGGAAATTAGAGTTGTCTTACAGTAAGAGAACAGCAAGTTCTGCAGCCAACCTTATATCCATACGAGAAGCAACATCCCAATCATATTTCACTATCATTTAAAGTGGAATTTGTGTCTGTTTCCTCATAGTGTTCCTCTTACTACTAGTTTCATGTTCTCAAAAAGACATTAGGCTGAGCCAGGGAAGACTTTTCCTTGACCTCTTTGCCTGCTTTGCAGAGAGATTTAAAGTCTCTGATCTCGACCTTCTTGTTTTTGATCTATATTAACATAGTGGATGGAATACTGGTAGCAAGGTCTGCTATTTTGTTCTTAAAAGGAATAAAATAAGCCCTCTTAAAGATTAAAGCATCTGTGTTTGCTTGACTGAGTCAGCCCATGGTGAGACAAAGCAAGAATTTGCCATGAAGCTTTAGCTTAGAGGCTTCAAGAGCTTTAAAGGCTGCAGAGAATTGAGTTAGTTTTATGGACCCTGGTTTTGATTTAGAGAGCCAATACAAATATTATTGTAACTTCTTTATGTTAGCTATAAGCTCTTTTAAAAATGCATGAAAGCAAAGCTCCATTCTGCCATAATGAGACACAACACACTCTGGCTATATAAAAATGATACACTGAAATGCTTTCTTCAGAAAATAGTTTCTGAAAAATGTAGGCTTTAGGACCATTGCCATCATGTACTGCTCATAAAAGTTCCAATTAAATATTAAATTACAAATATATATATATTTTATTATTATTTGAAGTAAACAGGCCTTTCAAACTTTGTTTTAACTTTGAGATTTTCCTGGTGTTGGAATACGCCTATTTTGTTAAAGCTTATTTTGCAATGAGCTTTTTATCAGATCTGCAGCTAGCTTGTAAACCCTAGGGGTTCAAATGCAAGGAGACAAATCTCTTCAAGGATTGCTTGAAGCCTGTCAAAAGCTTACCATTATTTTCCTGTTCAACTTAGGTTAGAACTAATTTTGTGAAGACCTTTTAAACCTCTGCTACAGTAACACCCCAGGTAAGAAGTGAAGTGGAAGCAGAGAAATATGATAATTTGGTGTGAAGAAGACAAGCTACAAAAACAATTATTCAAGGAAAAAAAAAAAAAAGACAAGCTACAAAAACAATTATTTGAGGAAAAAACCAAAACATGTTGAAAACATTTCTGCAATAACTTTTGTTTCTTTAACAATAGCTTGTAGTACTTTGACTTTCTTTTTTTTTTGTTTTGTTTTGTTTTTAATCTCTTATTATTAACATTTATTTCCTGCTCCAGGCAGAACAGAAAGTGGTAAGAATATTTTGATTGCTTTGCATCTAATACAATTGACAGGTTGATGCTGAAGATAATCACTACAAAACAGTTTTCTTGCTCTGGGAATTGGACTGGTAACTGGGCAAGACTTGTCCTCCTGAGTCCCATGCTCCTGCCAAGCCTCCCAAACATCACCATAATGTCAGCTGGGTCTGTTCTCAACCAGCACTGCCAGTGGTGCCCAGGCAGTGTGAAATTGGTACAAACCAGGGCATTTCGGGTGCAACCATGTCCTCAGGATGCTGCTGCCATCCAAAGACACAAGCTGGTACTGCTGTGCTGGCTGTGTGCACACAGGAGTGTGTTTACCAGCAGTTATGGAATGAAATAGGGAGGCAGAGAAGTTCAGCATTCTTCAAGTTCCAGTTTTTCTGCTAAGGCTCTAAAATAGGAACCATTTCTTTCTTCTCTTTTTTTTTTTTTTTTTTTTTTTTTTTTTTTTTTTTTTTTTTGTTAATTTTTAGCTTTTTTTAAATCATGCCACTTTTATGAGAAACAGCTGTTTTCAAAATTATGAAATACAGCACTGACCTTAGGCCATGAAAACATCCATTTTCTGTGATGTGACATCAGGCTGCTGTGTAGAGCATGGACTTTGTTCCTTGCCCTTCCCATGCCTTCCTGCAAAGACTCTCACCTAATTTTTCACATCAAACACTTCAGTAAATTCTCTTGAGTACTAAAGCTGCAACTTCATTATTCTAAAACATCCTGTTCTAGATCAGCAGATTAGATAGTGCCCAATTAACACTTCTTACCTTTCCTGGAAGGATCAGCCACAGCAAAGAGATAAATTCCTGGGCTTCACTAAGCAGAAAGATAAAGTTACATTGCAATGGTTATAAAAATGTTTAGTTAGCATGGACTTGTAGGGACAGAATAAGTCATTATCCAAACAGAGGGGAAAAAAATATATAAAAATGTGTGTCCTCTTTAATCCAATTTACATAAAACTTTTCTAGTTACCTCTGGTCAATGTATTAGAATGCAATTCTTCTGAGTGATTAAAATGCTTTTTTTTCTGCATATTTCAGCATTCGTTGTTATAGAGCAATAGTCATAGCAGAGCTGAAACTTCATCGTACAGTGCATCATTCACTAACACCAGGTCTTACAAAGAATATAAAGTTGTAGTTTATAAAAATATCATGTCTTTATTTTTATTTTCAAGCTCAGCAAGCACAGTCCTTACTCCAGTGAATGTTATATCCACAGTAGAGCTTGGCTGCAGCAAAGAAATTGTTAACTGCAATTTGCCCTATTTTTCTACAAAGTCCAATCATTTCAGTGTGGTTCACACAACTGTGTACAAGTGGTTTATCTTTCTGTAAGGAGGGTCAAATTTATTTTTTGTGAAGTTCTTTACAACAGCCTTTCTCTTACTAACATCTATCTAGATGTTCTGTCATAATAGGAGAGAAATTCCTTCATTATCCCATCTAGTGCCTACTGAGTGCTTAGACTTATTTGTGATTTTAATCTATGTGTTTGTTCTTCTGTAAAATTATGCCAGCTATTACTATTTGTATGTAATTAATCCTATTTCTCCTCTTTGGTCGGGAGTTACACAGGTTAATTATGTTATTATACAATTATACTCCAATACTTCTGAAATACTGCTTATTTCAACCATAATTTGGCTTCTGTTTTCACCCGTCCTCCTATATTAACCTTCTTGTCACAACCTCCACTTTTCTGTAGCTTAAAATTCATTCTTGTGTATGATCTCACAATGTCTGAATGTGCACTGAACAGTCAACTCCAGTGTGTTTGTCTGCTTTTCAATTATCACCAAAACTGATAATAAAAGAAAAACTGAGACAACTCTCCTGTTTCTCTACCTTTGGTCTCATAACTAGATCACTCAATTTTATTTTATTAAACTTAATGAGTTGCACATTTACATCATTTTTACTATAGCTGTAGGATTTGTGTAATTTAATACAACCTGTATTAAATAACATAATCACAATTATTCTGGTTGTCAGACTGAAAAAAAACCACCATTTTCTTTCTCTGTAAAACTTATTTTTATATTAGATTCTGGGGTTGGGAAGGATATGGGACTGTATATTCACCTACTCTGAGATACAGTTTGAGTTTCATTTGGAGCAGAAAGCAAAATAATTACTTTGTTTGGAGAATTGTTAGAAACTGGATGGTTATAAAGCAAATTCTGGTTAATTTATCCAGAAATCTAAACCCGTCTTAAATTTTAACTCTGTAAAGGAACGTGGTCAACATTGGTGACATATCTGGAAATTATGTAAGGAAAGAGGTGCTGAAAATGATGCTGAACATTGGTATGTTCAGAACAATAATGAAATTGAGGCTGTGAAAAAGTCAGTCCTTGTGCTTCTGAATCACCTAAACATCCTGAACAACTAAAATCACTGCCATGGCTAAAATCTCCCTGTGAATACGTACCATGATTTTTGGTTCTTGACACTTCACCCAGAATTTGGGCCTCATACTTTGAAGGAAATTAAACTGCCTTGTTCTTCTATATTCCTGCAGCAAAACCAGGAGGAAACAGTTCCATTTTCAAATAACTCAATGAATAAGAAAAAACTATTAATGACTACATTTGCCACACCTCTTCGGGATTTTGTCACAGAACTATCACCTTCAGGGTTTGGAATTTATTGTACTGTCTTCTGAAATATGCCTTAATTTTTTTTTTTCCTGTAAAGGAAAAACACAAAGGCAGAAAAGAAATTCAGAGTGAAAGTGGAAAGTCCTTCCCTTTTGTGTACTGCTGAAGCCTTCAAAACACAGTTAATTGTGTACATCATCAAATAAACAACCAGATGTTATAGATAAATTTAAAAGGAGAAGGAAAACAACAGATTAATTTGCCTTTTGCAGTGTGTTGCTCATCTTACATTAAAATAAATCCCCCTCAGATGTAGTGCCCCATTGACAGCAGCAGAGTCCTACTGATGAAATATGCTGGGAATATTCTCTATGACTCCAAGATGACAGCATGGGAAGTATGAATTAGAGGCATCAGACCAGATGCACAGCTGAGGGAGAAGACTACTGAAATTAGATTGACTGAGCAGTTGCAGCTGAACTTACTTCTCCACAGGTCTTTATTCTTCATCTTGTCAAAATTTGCGTTCTCCCTAGGTGACTCTATACAAAACCAAACTAAGCATCCAGCTCCACAACAAGGGTTTACCAGACAGAAGATACCACTGGTGTGGGTGTCAGATGATAGGATGAGAGGGAAAGTGCTGGGAAAACCAGTCCTTTCTCTGCCACTGCCTCCAACATGCTGCCTTTTGGGAAGTCACATGGAATGCCATCCACCTTATTTTATCTACCTAAAATGTATTTAACAGCCTAAAACTGTCACCAAGACACATCAAGAGAGAGGAAAATTGATGACTGCCCAGGATTATCTTTGGTGCTTATGTCTAGTAGTGATAGTACTGCAAATGATTTCATACTTCAGCTATACCATATGAAAAGGCTTTGTGTAAGCAATCTGTGAGAGAACTTTATAGATGTGTATGTGTCTAATATAATTTGACATACATTTTAAGCCATGTAAAATTTTAAAATTAGAATTTGAAAAAAAACCCCAAAAACCTTCCTTCCTTGGAGGAAGGGTTCTGTCTTTTTATTCTATTCCATTTCCTTTTTTTTTTTTTTAATTTTTTTTTTGAGTTGAAGTCATTATGAATCCAGTTGTGTTCAGCACAAGCCTTGATGATAAATCTTGGAAAATGTCCTTATACTGACAGCTTTCTTGCATTTTATGGTATTCTGTGTTTTTTCTTTAAAATAATATGAAAATCAAGGTTAAGAAAAGTACTATTTTCAATGGAACTTACAAACACCATACCATGGCAAAGCCAGGACACTGTCAAGAGATGAATATGGAGGATGTGAAAACTGAAAGCTAAGCAAATGCAAGTAAAGTAATTGAAGTTTTTCTCATTGTTTTCCAAATTAATCTCAAGACTTTTTACAGAATCTGTCTGAATTTTCGATGTTTCATGTTAGAGATGTTGTATATAAAGCTCAGGTTTTTTATTTTACAAGACAAAGAATGGTAACTTCACGTCAGTGGAATATAAAGTCCAGATTTCCTACTGGGAAAAAGACATGATAATTTTTTGACATATTGATCAAATTCTACCTCAAGCAAGAAAGACTCTGCTCTAATTAGCTTTATTTTACATTTCTCATTTCATTTGTCTCTGTCTGTGAGCTCAGTGTGATCATCAAAAATTAAAGTCACATGTTAATTCTGTTAAATATGTTAATTCTGTAAAATATCTACAATGTCAAAAGAGATTGTCAAGAGGAAAAAAATCTTTGTTGATGGTTATGTTCACAAAAGGGAAAGTTCAAAAGCTTGAAAGGTAAGATGGCATCAATCAAAATGCAAAAAAAATTTCCTCTTCATGATGACAAATAAAAGTGAACCTAACGGTTTACAGAAGAATACAGATGTTTTCACTCAGGGTCTTTCAAGTGAGACTTCATATTCTTTTGGAAAGATGTTCTTTAGATCAGGTACACATTGCTGATGTGGGAAAAGACACATTAGCATCTCCCACTGGATTTTATCAGCTCATGAGTTCAGCTGTTCTCTGCACAGAGGCGCTACTACATGTCCTACTTTTAAAAAAAACCAACAGCAAACCCTTGTAACAGCAAAATGTTACACTCCAGTACATGCATGTGTGTGCAAACACCACCCTTTCTGTTTACAGCTACAAGGGTGTGGCTTGGGACATGGGTTTGATCACCAAACCCTTAGTTAACTACTCTTTGGAGAACTGTTTTCAGCAGTTCGTGCAACATTTATATAGGGTGGTACTAAGAGAGCCAATATTTTCCTTTTTTAATAGTGCATTAGGCTCCAATATATGTTACACATGATAAACCAAAGAATACGAGCACATAACATATTCTTTCAATATCTGTGACCAGTGGAATCCCCACATGTGTCAAATATGGTAGAATTAATATATTATTACTGAAGAATAAATATATTATTTATAAACAACATTTAAAAGCTGTTCTGAAATATGATTGCATTTAGTAGGCATGAGGGTTTTTGTGTGAATTTGAGATGCTTTGCATTCAGTAGACTGTTATTCATGTTTCCATTTTATGTCCTAGCTCTTTTATTTCAAGATTGAATAAAAATCAATGATCCTCAGCAATTGGGGAATGCTTTTAACACTTAGGAAGGAACACAAATAAACATAAAGGTGGATATCATAACAATATTTACAAATGGAAAACACCAGAGGGTAGTATTTATTTATTTTCCAAGATATCTGGAAATAGGGGAACACTCTGGAGGCTGAATCCAAAAGGGTATGACTGAACACAAGAACTCCTCTTTGTCAAATGTGACCTACTTCTGCTGGTAAGAAGGTGAGAAAGCTGAAGTTTGGATCATATGAGCTATCAGGACAAGACTCAGAAGCGTAATATTGTCGAGGAAACAAAAGATAAGTGCTAAATTGGCAAGCTTTGCTTCTCCAGCAGCTCTGAATTATTAACACCACGAAACAGAAACACTGAAATCTTGAGAGATATTTTGCAGGGCTGAAATGAATAATTTAGGGAAGCTACTGTCTGCTGTCTCCTTGTTATTAAATATAGAGTTGGAAGTGACTGAAAATGACTGGGAGCAACGAAGCAGTCTGTTGAAATAGCACCTTTGCACAACTTTGGGCTTCTTTGCCTGAGCTGGGGTGTGCTGTTAAACTTAACTACAGGAGAAAGGAGTTTCTCTAGCACCTAATCTGAGTGCCTGGTTGGATACTTATCTACTCCTGTTAGAATTTTTGTCCAACAACAAGCCTAAAAGTTTACTATAAAAAGTGACTGGCTGCTGATGTTTACTGTAGTAAAAACACAAGCTGTGAGTCAAGGTTTTAGATCATCGGGATCTAGAGTTGAGCCTCTAAATTAATTCATTTTTTTTCCCCCAAGTTTTCACATTGGCACTTAGAAAATAAAGGAAGCTAATTGCTTTGGATTACATTCCTTTGATATGCTGGGTAATCTCAATTTCAAATACACGTGATTTGGTTGTGAAAAATTGCTACCAGCTAGATTGCTTCACTGGATATACACACACTATGGGATATATTAGTGTGTTTTTACTATAGCCACTTCTGTCAGGAAAGAAGGGCTAATTCTGTGAGAGGAGCAGAACAGATAGCCTTTGGTTAAAATTGAATATTTAACCAATTTTTTTTCCTGTAGTATTTATGTCCTTATGTAACATTTACAACAATCAGTGACCCCAGCTTGGAAGAACTTCTGTCTCTGTAGGCAGCTGAGATGTATGCAGTTGTTACATACAGCTTGGAAATTTTAGCTAAAGGCTCTGACTCATCCCGTTACTTTTGTGCCAGACTGTGCCACTCAGGCTGGGAATTGTCTTGTCAGTTGACTCCTAAATCCCTAAATTGAGTAAGCAGAAATATACTCCTTCCCTGCTCTTGGTTAGCATGACCATATGGACTATATTAACCATGTAGTATCTCAAGGAAAAAAATTAAGGAGCATTTTAGGGAGCTGGACTCAATGATTCTTATGGATCCCTTCCAACTTGAGATGCTCTATATTTACATGGTTCCATGTGGTGGTAAGGTAAGGTAATTTACATTAAAGGTGACAGCAGTGCCAAATGACAAGACAGTGACTTACATTAACCTCAGTTAAATTGTCAAAAATATGCAATTACCAGCAGATGTCATTACCCAAAGACAAAGGACAGAAATTTGGAGAGATAGCACAAGAAGTGTCAATAATAGTGCTACACTTAATCTCAAAACAAAAGGGCTGGACACGAAGAGTGCCTTTTGTTTGATACCATGATTAAGTGGAAAGACTTGTAGGCAACTGAAAGCACTTAAGCCCCAGATAAGTTCTGAAAAATGGAGGTACTATCTAAGAGAACATAAGCTTTAATACTAAAAGAAGAAAAACACCATCTGAGATGTTTACAGCTCTAGCATCTGGTACCAGATAAAATCCACTGCCAAGGACAGCTGTACAGTCTTTTTCGTGCTGCATTTAATCTAAAAAAACAAAACAAAAAACCAAACAAAACCCAAAAGCAAAAAAAAAAAAAACAAAAAAAACCCCAAAAAAACCCAAAAAAACCAAAGCAAAACAAAAAAACCCCCACATACCTAAATTGCAGAGCTCTTCTCGAAGGTATACATGGGAGCAAAGTGCAGTGGTGGGCCAAAACCAAATAAAAAGCCAGACAAAGTGAGTAGGTTCTTTAAAACAGGTAACTGCACTCTAGAAAAGTTCAGAATTCTGTTCTTAATCTCTACAACTACTCTCTTTTCTTTTTTGAACATGAACACAAGCAATTTTCATTCTTCTCTTCTTATTGTATGCACAGCAAACATCACAGGGATAATGCTTACTTATCCCTCAGGGGGTTGTGAAGATTAATTAGTTAATGTTCTCATTGCCTGTCAAAGATGAAAGCTCAGTGTAAGTGCTAAGCATTTGTGCATTCACAGACACCAGAAATATGCATTCTCCACAGGAAAAAGGTTTTCTAGCTGTGTCCAATTTCCAGAGGTGAAACCCTTATCATAGAGAAAGTCTGCAAAATTACTTCTTAGTAGTTGAACTATTTAGAGAAAATATTTTATAAGACACCCAAAAGTCTACTTTTGTTTTGGAGCCTTGATGAAGAAATCATTGAAAACCTGCTGATTCCACTAGGAGAGAAGAAAGAAAAGATGACTTATGTTCTTTACTGAGATTATAGTGGAAATGAGGGAAGGAAAAAGGTTCTTCTTGGAGTTTATAATCCAAAGAGCATTTAAGATATTTATACCTTATATTTTCCCCCCAGGATTCTGCCATTTATCTTATTTCATACTGCTAATTTTGTGTAGTAGGTCTTGATCTAAACTTTAGGATAGATATTGTAGCATTTTACTCATAGCACTTGTTTGTGATTAAAACTGTATTTTGCCAGAAGCAAAATGAGGGCATGTTAACATTTTTCACAGATCAAAGAGAAGTAACAGAATTAAAAATAAATACTAAACTATACTATTATGTGAAATGATAGAAATAAAATCAGACTTATTTTGTACTGTAATGCCATAAAACGTGTTTTTGTCAGTGCAAAAATAAATAGACTGGGAATGAATCTTCCAATATTTTATTGTTTCAGAAATTACTCTGGAGTGGGAATTTGAGTTATTATCACTACAAAGACACCAGATGGCATATACATGCACCTAAATAAATACATATAGGCTTATATACACTTACACATCAAGATCAGGCTCAGACATATATACAAATACATGTACAGAGATATATATGTGGGTATATATGTGCACAAGATATATGTTAGGTTTAAATATGTGAACTTTTAAAATTTGTACTTGTATGTGTGTTTGGGATATCAAAGTTTAATGTACTTAAAAATGTGACAAAGAACACAAAACATACCTGGCTGGCTTTGTTTCTATGTACAAATGTAAAGTTAAGGGACATAATCTCTAACCCTTGTTCTGCGTCATAAGGTGCAAGAAATTCTGTTAATAAGTTTTCCAAATAGTTTTTGGTTTTGCTGTCTTCAAAATGGCTTGATGAAGAATTGTTTCAACCCCATGGGAGTGGACAGTGCAGGTAAGTCACTCTTCTCAAAGTTTTTAGTCTGTGCAACCACAGCAAACATTTCCTAGTCAATATAAGAATATTTATTCAGAAATACTGGGTTTCGGTGACACACTGCTTGTGGTCAAAAACAAGTGGAAGGATCAAGATTTTTATTTGTCCCTCAAACAAATTTAGTTGCACACTTTTCTTTTTTGGATTAAAATAACATTGCTTATTTTCACTAGCTTTGTAAATATATATTAGGCTTATTGTGGATCAAACAGGGTTAAAAAAAATGGTGATGTAAATTCTGCATTCCATTCTGGGGTGTATCAAACTATCCTCATACTGCAGAACTCTCAAAGGACTCTGAATTCGTGAATTCTCCCAGCCTCTAATGTGCGGCTCAATCAGGAGAAATGGCATTTTTCAGAAGATTTTCCAGCCAAAGAAGCAATTGTAGTATGTAAATCACTAAGTGTTTGTGAAATGCTAGTGCCCCTGGGGATTTTCCTCCCAACAATTAATGTTCTTTCACTCATTTTTACTTTTCTGCAAAGAATCAGAAGGAAACTAAAAGCGTTCAATTTTATGCATAATTTCAAGATACTTGCTTTTATTATTGTTTCTCTGTTAATGGAGTACTTTTTACTTTTCCAGTTCATACAAAATCCAATCTAAACCAGAAATGTTTACTTTAGTTTTCTTCTGCAATTATTTTGTATCCACAGGAAAACCTCTGTGTGTGGAGATTGGTCTTTTTTAGACAAGAGTTACTTCATTGAAAATGGTATGGTGCTTACTCTGTATCTGACAAAAATAACAATGAAGATTTTCCAGCATAATTTTTCATCTTCAGAAAAGCAAGAATTAAATATTTTGTTCTGGAATGTTGGTGTGTAGCGTGTGCCAAACAGCATCCAAATTCTGTAGCCAAAGCCAGAGGGAAATGAATGGAGAATGAATGCAGATAAGTCACACGATACCATGAAGTCAAAACTTCCTAAAGGAAGATGTCCCTGCCCTTGGCTCGGGGCTTGGAACTAGATGGTCTTGAAGATCACTTCCAATGTAAACTATTCTTGGATTCCACGATTCATCTCTGGCTGAACTAATTGATTTTCTCTTTTTAAAACTCAGGTAAAAGGAGATATGAGCAGCGGAAACAATAGTAGAGAAAAATCGGTGTGCAAAACTAAAATAAAATTAAATGCAAAAGCGGACTTGTGGGCTTCACACTCTGGCACAGGTAAGAGATATGCCTTCAGAATACCCAGTAGAACAGGCACCTTCAATGTCACGAACCCTAATAAGCCTCCATAGGTTCCTAAGCATGAAACAAACCCAGAACTGTTCAACCTACAGAGATGACATGTTCAGTCATGTCTTTATTCCTGGAATCATCTGTATAAGATGGGAGAAATTGTTGCCAAAGTAGGAATGGATCTGTGCAGCACATGAACATGGGTCTTACAGAGTAGTTGGATAAAGGACGTTATGGCCTGATACTCATGAGAAACCACCCACATGCTGGTCAGAGCTATCCTGCTCTTTTCCTGGCTGCAAACTGCACTGAGTGACAGCAGACCAGTGTACTGGGAGGGAGCTCTCACCATAAGCCCGCGAAGCAAATCAAGGATCAGCAGAAATTCACAATTGCAGGTTGCCATGTGTACCTGAGGGTATGCCCGTCACTTTAACCTCAAGCATCCTATCTGAGTATTCTCTGAAGGGCTGCCCAGTTTTTCTCATAACTCCTTGGGTATCATATATATGTACTAGTCCAATAATTGTTTCATACTGCAATAATTGTTTCATTTTCTACCCTGTCTTCTCACACCTCGTAATTCAAAATGCACCCAACAACAAGAGTTGATGTAAACTAAACTAAAGAACTTAAGAGAACTATATTTTTTACACCTGCAGGCACATTAAAAAAAATTTAAAAACAAAAGCCTAATTTGTTTCATGTAAGAAGAGAACATATTCAAACAGCCTGAAAGTTACAGGTGTGTTTGTAGTCATTATTTTCCTTAAACAGGTACTAGCACCAAACGTGTCATTTAAAAATAATTAAATCAAAATTTTAAGCTTGTTTAATGCAAGGGTGCAGCATGAATCAGGCTTTAAGCATATAAGTAGGAGTGTAAAAGCCTTCTTATCTTTGGTTACCATGCCAATGACATCTACCTATCAGATTACGTCATTAGCTTTGTTTTATAAGCAGAATGAGTCCCCCATCTGCAATCAGTGCTGTGTGAATTCAGTCAGCAGGCAGCACTGTGTGTTTTAAGAAAACACTGCTGGCTGAAACAATGGTACCCGGTGGCACACCCCAGCAGTCCCTGAAAAGTGTTATAGAAAGCTTGATAACTTGGACAAATCTCAAAATCAGTAAGCCACCTCCTGAAGAAAAGGTTGCTCAGAAAAACAAGGACATCTTCAATATTGTCATGACTCCTGATCGCATCCCTAAATTTTTCATCCCTTCTCTGGACATAGAACATATTTCCTTCCAGCAGGAGACAGAGGAAGACAGCACAAAGAATTCTTCTGAGAGAGGAACCTCTGATGAAATTGTTCCGAAGCGCAGAACAACTAGAAGCAAATCCGAATCCAACATCAGGAAAGAAGCAATGTGCAAAGAAGAGAGTCTGGACAGAAGAGGAACCCTGTGCTTTACAGATCAAATAACTTTCCCTGAAGACCTGGAGAGAGCTGCAGATCACTGTGACCCAGCAACCAGAGCTGCTTTGTCTTTGCCCCACCTCTCCAAAATCACTACACCCTATGGGTTTCTCACACTGGGAGAAAGTCCCAATACCAGAAGAAAAGAGTCTCTCTTCTTTCAACATGATTCTGAAGAGCTTAGAATCCTCTTGTCCCAGAGGAAGAAGACCACATCTCTTGCGAGGAGCTTGTCCAGCCCCTTCAGTGAAATTCAACAGAGCGTTGAGACCACAAAACCTTCAGTCAACACTTTTAAAACCAGGCAGGCAGTTTCATGTGAGTCAGTCTGCAACAACCAGCTTCCTCCTGTGTGCTGCAAACCAGACTGTGAGCCACAGCCTGTGAAATGTGAAAAGAAGAGGTTTCAGGTGACTTTGAAGAGACACCTGGCCAGCATCAAGCGGATGAGATCTGGCAGTGGGATGAACTGGCTCTGCTAAGCCATGCACAGCTGCCCTGGCTCTTAAGCCTGTGAAAATTTAAATGAGACAGTCTTTCACAGAGGTGTGCAAACGTGAGTGTGCAGCATGTTTCCAGCATTGCAAGTTCCTGAAAAGGGCCAGACAAACAACCAGACAGAATTTGGTTATGCTTGGCACATTGAATGAATCTTCTGTTTCCTAGAGTCATACCCAGCAGCTTTGAATCCTTTACAATGCAAGCAAAGACAGGACTAATTGAGACCATTTTCGAAAGGAAATGCTGTCTTTTCTGGTTATACCTGCATAATCTGTGAGAAGGAAGGAGATTATTTTACATCAAAAGCAAAGGACAGAGAAAGAAAATGTCTTTTAGGGTAGCAATACTGGTTTCAGAATGATACCAAAATTGAAAAGAAGAATCATGCTAGCTAGTCAGGTAAAAATTGTGGGCTTTTGTTATTTCTAATATTAGAGTGTAAATGAAAACCAATTAAGAGTTAATTTGTCCTGGGGTGTTTATAGCAGGTGCTTGTAAACAGCCTTTCATAACTTCTGACAGAAATGTGCTGAGAGGGGATACCAAGTTCCTGCTTGCTAATGACAATGCATAGTAAATTATTTTCTGCATTTAAATAAATGTGCTTATTTTATCACTGCTGTAGTTAACCATTCAACATGCTTGGAATTAGAGGGGACATTATATAATTTGTTTCCCTCGTTACCAGTGTCAAAGCATACCTTTTTAGTCATACCATTATGTTTAGCTCCTATCATTGTTCCTGTTAAAAGTAAACCAAATAAAATCTCTTTCTCTTTAATAGTCTTTCTTGTCATTGCTGTTACTTTTTTCGATTTTTAAAAAAAATGTCACAAGCTTGTTATTCCCTTAAAATTGGAAAGGGGCATAAAGCAGAACAAGGAATATTCAGTGTTCTCAAAATGTGTGTTTCAATCCTGTTAAACTTGATTCTTTTGCACAGATAATCCAGCATGTTAACTACCTCAATCGAAATTACCACTGACAGCTAGAAACATCCAGTGACATCTAAACACCAAAGGGAAAAGTTTTCTTATGTAAAATTATCAAATTATCACCATTTTCAAACAGCTCATCTCCATCTAGGAAAAATTTACTTGACACTGAATTAAAAAGAAAAATAACTTAGAGTACCTGTGAGAATTTTCCAGGGTAAAGATCTATTCCAAGCTGTATAAGAAACAGAGTTATCAGGAGATGACATCTGGTAAAATCCATTAGAGTTTATTACTTCAGTTAATTAGTTTATTTAATCTATTTTTATAACTAGAATATGGATAAAGTCACCAGTGCCTACAGTAAAAAAAAAAAAAAAATCTGCTTTAGCTGACAGGAGAGTACCATAACATTTGAAATTTAAAATATCTATTTTACTATCTTGTACTAAATTTATTTGTGCTACATAACTTGTAGTAGACAATTAAAATAGTATCAAGGGACCTTAATCTATGGGAAGAGAACTGTTGTCTAAGGGGATGAGATTGTCCTTGTTTTGCAGACAATAAATAAATTCTGAGCAACAAATGCAGCTCAAGCAGCCCATGAAACTCATGTTCCAAATAATCAGAACAGGCTGGCTGTGCTCCCCTGGCTGTGCAGCAGCACAGAGGCTGTGGTGTGTGAAATGAAATATGTGTGTGAAATCGAGTAAACTGTGACAGCAACACCGGTATTGAAGCCTGGAACAGCCACCCAGGCTCCCTTTATAACCTAAAGTATGATTCATCTCATCTCCTGTAGATGACATCTAAAACTCACCAGGTGTTTACACAATAGGCTTTGTCCAGAAGAATCTCTGGTAAAAATCGACACATCCTTGCAGGAGCCCAAAGGCAATGCTTGGGAGTTCTCAGCTTGAGGTTTAGTAACAAAGACCATTACTATGCTCTCAAAACAGAAATAAATAAGGCTTTTCTCATCTGGTGAAAATATTTTTAAAAATAAAGGAAAAAAAAAAATATTGCACTATTATTCTGAGCTGGGGAAAATGCAAAAGATCGTTTAAAGGTGTGTTTGCCATTTTACCTTGTCATATCAGATTTGTATTATGGGTCACCATGACTTAAAATCTAATCAGTTAAATGACTTTGAAAAAGACCTGGAGTACAAATGAAGTGGCACTCTGCACACCATAATCCACACTAAGCAAACTCTGCAGGCCTACACAAGCTCCTGCTTGTACTATCAGACACATCAGCTACAACTGTGATATTTTCCACTGGGAAAATATTTACAACAGCATGGTAGAAGCCATTTATTTTCCATTTCAAGCAGTTGTGGTTTACTTAGCTTGTTTTGGGTATAATCAAAACTTGAAGTCCCTAGCTGGAGTCGTGCTACATCTTTTAGTTGTACAGCTGGCTGCAAATCAGGAATTTTGTTTAGGATTGTCACATTTGACAATTTTGAATCACAGAATCATGGAATGATTAAAGCTGGAAAAGAGCTCCCAGACCACTGAGTCCAACCATTGACCTAACACTTCTCAATCCAACACTAAACCATCACTAAACCATGGCCCCCATGTTCTACATCTGCAAATTCTTTCGAACACTGTTAAGGCTGGTGATTCCACCAGTTCTCTGGGCTCCTTATTTCAATGCCTGACCACCCTTCCAATAAAGAAATTTTCCCTAATATCCAATCTAGCCTCCCCTGGCCCAGCCTAAGGCCATTCCCTCTCCTCCTGTCCCTGTTCCCTGGGATAAGATCCCAAAAACCCACAGCTGTCCCCTCCTGTCAGGGAGCTGTGCAGAGCCACAAGGTCCCCCCTGAGCCTCCTTTTCTCCAGGCTGAGCCCCTTTCCAGCTCCCTCAGCCTCTCCTGGGGCTCCAGCCCCTTCCCCAGCTCCGTTCCCTGTCCTGGACACGCTCCAGCCCCTCGGTGTCTCTCTTGTCCTGAGGGGACACTTGCTTTTGTCATTTTTTACTACACATCCTACAAATACACAGAGGAGAGAAGGACTTGGCTTACAGCCCTTAGAAGTTGCTTCCAAGGTCTGAGTCAAAGGGATGTTTGGGGATGTGATACCAAGGTATTCTACTATTGCTCAGCTCCACCAGTATAATGCTGAAGAAACAAAACAGGTCATCAGATTGGGAGCCAATTTCTAATACTCATTCAAATTGTTTCTCTTTTTTTCTGCTGTTCAGCTAAGAAATTCTTCCAATATCCCCCTTTCTGTTCTGCTTTTGGTGCATCACAACAAATTTGAGAGGACTTTATTGAATCCCAATTTGATGCCATCACTCTGTGCATTCTTCCCTGACACTAGAGGAAAGAGAAGGAAATGGGTGAGGAGGAACTGAGTTCATGGAGACAACAGGTGCTCCTCATTTTAAGAGACTGGAAAAGGTGAACAACTTTGGGAAGGGAGCTTGAAGAGACCCAGGGAAATCTTGGAGGGTTCAGCTCATAACTTGTGAGAAGGGATTTGGTGCATGTTTCCTTCTCTTTCTCCTCAATTATTGTTCTTTAACTCACCCCCTTCTCCAGCTTTACACCAACAGATGATATCAGACATGAAGCTGTACTTGTGCATTTGTTCTTGAAATTGAAACTCTCTTAAAGGCAAATGCAATTTGGAGTGAAAATCAAAATTTGTGTCACCCAAATTTTCACAGTCATTGAAACAACAGTATTTGGGGCTTTATTCATTCCTATTTCTCCATGACAGTAGTTTCCCTGTATGAGTGACTGAAATGCTAGAGGCAAAAAACCAAAGCTAATCACCCAGAAAACACGTCTATTTTAAAAACAGCCTTGGAACGAGTGTATAAAAAAAAGCAAACACTAGGATACCATGTAACAATAAGAAATTAAAATCAATGACCTATGAGATCCCTTTCAGCATAAATGCTTGAAATGAGCAGCTAAATTCTCTAGAACACTCAGGAGAAATAAAGTCTTCCAGGACACCAGCATATATATATCTTTTTTTTTTTCCTAATTAATTTTATAAAAATATTTATTCATGTCGTTAAGACTTGTTTAGCTCTCAATTGCATACAAAATGTACTCTGTTACAACTCTGCTAGTGACCATCAACATTTTATCAAGTGCTTCACAAATTTTGGGTGGTTTTTTTGGTTATGTTTTTCTCATTTTAAGTTTATATTTTGAACTAGTTGAAAGAACTATTGAAAAGATTGTGGGTCTTGAAAATTCAGTACTGTGTTTAAAAAATCTTATGTAAACCTTATTTGCCTGAAAGCAGGAATTTCATGAAAGTATGAACTAATTTTGACTTGGGTTACTTACTTGTGCCTGTAAATTAGCTTCCTATCTCATTATTTTTTATCAATCCCAGCTCAAATTTAATTTGGATTTTAAAATTTCCAACTGGGTTTCTTTGTGACATTGCATTATAGATCACTGTGCTTTCCTAAACTGCTGAAAAACATTTGTCTTCTGTTTAAGCTGCAATCACATTGCATCACAGACTTATGTGTATTTTACTAAGTGATCACAATGGCTTTTTTTTCATTCTTCATGTAGGTCGAAAGTGCATTTGGAAATGGCTTTAAGACATTATGCTGCAATTTTTTTTTTTTTTTTTTTTTTTTTTAAATAGGCAGCTGAGATATATCATCATGGTTCCTCGAAGAGATTATACCACCCTGGTCTCTGTTTTACATGATGATTTTACTCCTGCTCTCTCTGTGTCACTGCTGCTGATACCACCTCACACAATGGGTAACATAGTGACCTCTATCCATTTGTTCCAAGTTACACAGTGCTGTGAACCCCATGAAATATGTAACACTAATAAACAGGATGATCATTAATCTAATGTATAATGAGAAAATAAATGAAGTAACTGACATTTAAATAAAATATAAATACTTTATGCAGTTTCTATTTACCACATCATGGCAGTAATCCATTTAAAGTCAATGAACAACATAATTGAATGGCTCATGTAATGCAAAGGTTATTCCTGAATTTTTTTCCCTGATTATTCACATGGAAACTTGCAATTTCCTGACGTTTTTAGGACCCTTGTAAACATGGTGGAATTATTTTTTATTATTTTTTATTATTTTTGTTTTAATTTCAGAGTATCAGAAGCATGATAACTTGGAATGTGCTGTTGAAAGGTAGTATAATTTAGAGATTATAGGAAAATGGAGCAGTGAGGAAGAGGATGAAATAAACTTTTACTCTGTCCTATGGCTATTCCAAACTTGTCTAGTAATTGGTAATAGAGCAGGTGAAGGAAGATTTAAAGAGAAAAGTCTCACCATCTTTAAAGGAATGTTGGCATTTTCTCCATAGGTACCCAATGCCCACTCACCACAGTGTCTAACAGGAGTGACACTGAGGGAATTGTGGAAGGATAAAAATAAAAACAAGTATTGAAATAAAATGAGTGCATGTTTTCATAATAGCAAGGCTTTCTGTGTCCAAAAAGTCAAACAAAGAGAATTTTTAACATCACATATGAATATTCATTATGGTCTGTGAAGACTTCGCAAATGAGTCAGTGCAGCAAAAACATTTGCATTCCATGTAGGTTTGTTACTCTCTATTGATCTGAGGAAGATATGTTTTCATTTAATTCTAAATAACATTTATATTCTCTTTTGAAGAAACCTCAAACCACTAACCCATATGTGTTTAAATGTAATACTTTCTAAAAATATTAGAAATAGAGGGGTAAATGTAAAGAAGTGACTTAATTATTTTGAATACATTATTAAAATTTAGTTTAATCAGCTAGGTTTTCAATTATTCTAAAAGTGTATACTTTGAAATCTATAAATTTTTATATCACAGGCCTGTTTTTTGGTTGAAGAGCACTCTGTAACTCTGAAGATTTTAAGGAAAGGCAAAATAACTCCATTTATGTAACACGAATTAATATGATCTGAAGGACAGGCATTAGTGGAGAATGAAGTCTTGTCTGCTGCCAGATGAGTACAGAATTGCCTGAAGAGATCTGCATTAGAACATTAAACAGTATCTGAAAATATTTATTGATATTATTTTCAAAAAAGAATAGTGCAGTCCTTGTCAGAGTTTTGGATTTTTTTAACTGGTATCATCCTGAAGAATTTCCTGGTATGTTTGAGTCTTAGCATAGAGCAGAGAGATCTCAGTGGATGCAGCAAAACTTGGATGCAACCTCCCTCTTTGCAAGGCTGAATTTGTTTACAAGTGTGGTTTCAGGCCAGTTCATCAGCTCTGTGCATGGGAACACCTCTGAATTTCCTTCCAAAGATGTTGCTCCTCAGTTCTGGTGGATCTGTGCAGGAAAACGTCTGGTGCATGAGATATGATTACCACACCATCCATCTGGGAGGAAAAGCATTACAAAAGAACGTTTTTTAGGCATATGAAGCATTAAAAAAGGACATTTTTTTAGAGCTACAAATTGTGCCATCACTCCAACATTGCAGGGAAGTTTTAATGTTACTATTTTTCCTCTTCTTTCAGAATCTGAAAATATATTGTTTACATATGCACAGCATCTCTGTGCTCTTTTTCCTAGGGTTTTGTTTCACAACTGACAGAAGCCTGGCCAAGGTAATCTAAACAGTATGGGCTGATATGATGCACAATATTATTTATTTTATTATTAAGATAACTGACACATATGGATGTAGAAATCATCACATATAACTTCAAAACAGTTTTTTTACTCTACATGGTATCACAAAACTCATGCTTAAATCGGGAATAGCAGTCTGATTTGGAATTTTCTGATTGAATGCATATGTTTTCTGCATCCTATTTATGTGTTGCAGAAATTCTGGATGTGACCTGGCATAATTTTCCCCCCTTGACTAGTACCTACAAGAGGATGAAGCCATGTGGCCAAAACAGGAAGCACATTACAACCAAGAAGGTCTGAGCCAGTGAAGACAAAAGAGTGACAAGGAAATTATTTTGTGCTGAAACAAAGCACACGTACAGTCATTGACTTTCATAGGGAGCCTTAAAAATAATTTTCTTCTGCAGCATTTAATATCAAATGGTGAGGCCAGCAAAGGATAATGAAAAGAGCAAGAAAAAATACTACATGCATAAATCTGGACTTCTTTATTATTTATAGCCACCAGACAAAAGAACAAGCAGCTTTGAATTCAAAGTTCTTTGACAGAAACTACTACATTTTTGCCACATTTTTTCCTTTTCCTTTTCCTTTTCCTTTTCCTTTTCCTTTTCCTTTTCCTTTTCCTTTTCCTTTTCCTTTTCCTTTTCCTTTTCCTTTTCCTTTTCCTTTTCCTTTTCCTTTTCCTTTTCCTTTTCCTTTTCCTTTTCCTTTTCCTTTTCCTTTTCCTTTTCCCTCTCTTTCTCTCTCTCTCTCTCTCTTCCTCTTCTCGTCCTTAACACATACCTGGTGCTAAGATAGTTATCATGATGCTATTATTACAGACACCTCTACCCTGTTGCTGTGTGCCAAAGCCTCTGGCTGAATGAAAGAATTAAAACTATTACTGTAGAAATATGCCAAGAATATAGAGGCAAAGATGACAAATCACAACACGGATCACAGTTGTGTTTTATAATCAAGATAGACAGACCATGACCTAAGACACAATTTTAACTTTATCCAAGTTTCCATCTGTATTTTGTCTTTTCCTTACAAATATAGAAAAAGCACAAAGAAGCATGCATTGCTCAGCTGAGTGCCTCAAGTTATGTGAGATGATTCTGACCATCAGTTTGAGGTCTGAATATATTCTGAATCATGCATTACATATTAATAAACTGACAAAGTGAATGTTTTAAGTTGTTGCAAAGTATATTACAATCAGAGTGGTTAAGCAGTGCCAGTGATAAGAGAAAATACTCTTCCTTTCTGTCTTACTTTTGGCAGTATACTTTTTTTCCTTATTTCAAATACAGTAAAAAGTAGATCCATTAAATCAGAAAAGAACAATGGCAAATTGTTATAGTTGTGCTATCAGAAAAGAACAATGTCAAATCGTTATAGTTGTGCTGTCAGTTGCAGCAGAATCCAGTTTTTCTGTTTGGTTGAGTCTTGTGAATTTGACATTCGTTCCTGCTGAAGCCTGCATGGCACGTGTCATTGTGTGTTTGCTGAAGGGGACACTCAAGGAGGTCACACTCCTCAGACATTGAGCATATTGCTGACATGCATCCTTCCATTTCAGACCTTCAAATGAAAGAGCACCCCTTAGATGGGTGGAAATCCTGTGATAACGAAACTGATCTGATGTAAATTTTCACTGAGAGAAGTTGAGTGATCTGGAGCAGAAAATCTAACCTAGAATCTCAATAAGAAGATAGATATTTCCTTCTGATGAGGTTTCAGTTCTAGTCACCACAAATTACTGGAAATGACCTGCAAACAAGACTCACTTTATATTACTTAAAACAATTGTCAAATAAGTATGTTTACCTTGGATCTTCCTTGCAAAAAGAAAAGATAAATGGGAAGTTTCTGGGCATCTTATCTGATTTACCTTGAATGTCTTCTTCAAAATTCAATGAATACTGGACTACAAATATCTGTATTAATAAACAATAATAAAATAGGGAATTTTAAGGATTGTCTTCATTTCAGCTATAGAAATCCACAGTACAGGCAGGCATCACTTGCATGCCAATGCCTGCTCTAATTTAAGGGACTTAAAGAAAGCCATAATAGGTATCATATGCATCCACATGATAAGAACTTAATGGTGAAAATCTGCCAATGTAATGTGACATGAAGTCATCACAGACCTCACAAGATTTTCTCCATACAATGGCCTTCTCTGCTTCAAATTTGTTCCGTGCAGACTTGAAATACTCATTGATACAGCAGCGTGGTAAATGAATGCAGTGATGCAGAACATGAATGCAGAGATGTTCAGTGGTGGCCACTTGAGTGGTTTTAACTTGCCATGTGTGAGGTGCAAACTAGACCCTGAAGATAGGAAAGCTCTTACTTCACCAGACATCTAAATAAATGTTCATATAAAAGTAACTGTGTGTAGTACACAAATTTAGAGTAACAGGCATAAAAAGTTAAAGCTGCTTGCTGCAACATCTAATAAAGGAAAGCAAGCCAAACCCACACATGGCTCCCTGAAACTTCACCAAAAACATTAAAAAAAAAAAAATAGCAATAAGTCAAACTTTAAACTACAAAATAATGATTGCCGGCAGGAGAGATATGTCATGCAAGGTACCCTTAGACTTCTTATTCTATGGAACTGCAGGTGGAGTTTTTAAGTCCCTCTCAAGATATTATGATGTAAATCACACAATTTCCCATAAACATTAAGTACCAGATCTGAGAAGACAGCCAGGATTACCTGTGTTGGTTGAAGCTACTCAAGAAGCCTTTACTACTGAATGGGGCTAATGGCAGGACAGAAGTGACTCAGACATTGACATGGTAACCTTTACAGACCAAGAGAAGTTGGACTGACATCACAAGAGTTGTTTGCTCATACATCACTTGCCTGTCATTACACCCTCCCTCTGATAGATTATTCCACTAAGTGGGCCAGAAATAGCATTGACGTCACAATTCACATCTGCTACTGTAATCATTCGTCTACCTACTATTTTCAGGTGAGACAGAAAACCCCCAAAATAATTCATGGTGCACAAAACACCACCAGTTATTTTATTCAACTTAAAGCTCTTCTTCAAAGAGACAGTGGAATAGCATGCACATAAACCATCAATAGCTTCTGTCAGCTCAATGGAAAAATCAAATTCTCCAGCTGAACTGCAGGAGGAAGTTCACAGACTGCTAAACATGAAAGGAAAAGGTTGCAAAGCTTTTAGCACTGACCTTGTACAATCTCAGACCTCCATGGCATTATCACACCTGCACTAGTGCAGAACGGGAAGGAGCAGGCACGCAAGCTAAATGTGGATGGATGACAAGAGGCAAAATTTGAAGCAGAACAATTGCCCAGATGGTAACCAAACAGAAGAAGCAGCAATATTGATTAGGCACAGTTCAAAAGCCAGTATTTTCAGAACAATTCACTTGAGTAAATTTACTAAGAGTAAAACAACCTGTAATTCAATGAAAATAGAAAAAAGTTCTCTACTTTTTAGGTGTCTTGAAGGGGAATAAGTTATATGTGCAAAGTATATGACAATTTTAAGTAAGGTTGAAAGCTTCTAACCTATAGAGGCTTATCCAGGCAGCTGAGATGTTTTCAGGTCCAAGATGTTTTGTACAAATTCAAAACTGCTCAATGGTCTACTGGAATCACCTACACACACTCTGCCCTGTCCACAGTTTCTGTCTGACTGTGATCTATTATTTTTTATCTGCTTAGGAATAAAACAAAATAGTGATAAAATAAAACCAGCACACTAATGCTTTTATCTTAGAGAAAGGACTATATTGCCATGCACATATTGCTGGAGTTAGCAATGAAGGGGACAGCTCGAGACATAACCTCTCTTCCACAATCCATATTCACTTATTTATTTCTCTGCTCTTCAATTTGATTCTCTTCCTTTCAACATTCCATAGCCACTATCATATCCTTCTTTAAGAATAAACTTCCCAGAGTCTATTCAACACCCCTGCATGGAACTAGGCAGTGCTGGAAGTACCAGTTACACATTTCTATACCCCATCCTACCTCTACTAAACCCTATTTAATACTCCAATTATAGGCATAGACATATGGAAAGAATGGGACTAACTGAAATTCTTAACATTTGGCCATTTTGAATATATTTGACAGCAGATCAATTCACCACACCCTGTGTGAAGAAATTTTGTACTCACAAAAGAACACTTGGTATGGAAGAATAATGGTGAGGGCTTGAAATTTTTAGAAATTTGCAAAGCCTACAGGAAAGCATACATTCATGTCTTAATTTAATTTCATAAGGATTCTTCAGATCTTTTTTTTCCTCTGTAATCATATCCCTTCCAATGACATCCCTAGACAATATTTCTTCACAAGAGACAGGCATTTCCATGCTCTCTATGCTGACCTTTCTGTGCCCACATGCATAACAATGAGGCTAGGATTACAAATTGTCATTTTTTATATTTAAAACCTTGCATCTGTGTCCTTTCGTGTTGATGACACCTACAATTATATTTTTTATTTATTTTTATTTTTTTTATTTATTTTGTTTATTTTCTAAAATATACAATTTGCTCAAGTAAGTAAATGCAGTTAATATTTCATCATTAAGTGGGAATCATTGTGGTCTTTACCTTATTGGCACATTACAGGAAATTGTTCATTACAGTTTTACCTTGCTGTATGGAGTCATGTAAGTGTCCTGCCTTCTGAAAAGTAAAGTTACTAGAGCACTGATGAAAACTAATGTTTTAATTAGTCTCCAAGGTCACAATCTCCCAATTATGAAGCTGGCAAGAGTACACAGGAGGCTTAAGCAGCTATGCAAACATCTGGTTAATGGGTCTTTGGAATGAAGAATTTGGAATCAACTTGCAAAGTTCCCTTCAAAATCTAGTATTTTATGGTCTAATTCTATAAAATTAATAATTTGGTGTTTAAAATATATAAAAAAGAGAACCACGAAAAAGCTCAGTGATACTTCCAGGCTCTTGGTAGATGCTCATATAGTCAAAAGAAGCAGACTTTCCCTATGTTTGGTGTCACTATAAATTCCTGGATTTTCTTGTTTGAATGACGCTGGCAACTAAATGCTTAACACAATTACCCATGTATAGGGTTCTGTCTTATGTTTAATTAGCTCCTCACGTGCAGAAATGGGTTGAAAAAACAGATGGTCTAGTGACCCACATGGAGAAATTGCACTTGTATTGTTGTCTCCAACTCACGTACCAGGCCACCTACAAATGTCAACACGATCCACAGCTCATTGCTTATTGTCTGATCTTGACCTACTTTCCTGACTATTCTTCTTTCCAGCAAATATTGGCCTTTCATATGATTAAATGATGAACAAGAGAATGTAGAAGCGTTTATCTGGAGCAAGCGAATGGAAAAGTGGGCACTACACTCTTGTTTGGGCCTAGCATGTGCAAGCTGATGTATAAAAATAAATACAAAGATTGCATATTTGATGCATAGCTGATGATGCTTTGATACAGAGAACTCCATTAATGCACTATCTCTGAAGCATATTAAATTTTCCTTTGCCAAATAAATCAGGTCATTGTAGTGTAAGAGTCCTGTTTTGTTAATTGAAGAAAGATTCATTGTGCAGTTGTGCACACAAGAGTGCAATAAAGCTGCAGTCCACCTAAGGTATTTCTGAAAAAGTTCTTACATCCACTTGAAGCATTGTTATGAATCTAAAGACACAGAGCATTCCTGTTTGCAATGTAGTTCTTTATTTATTAATTAACTTTATTATCTATTTTCCAACAGTGGCATTAAAACAAATTAGTAATGATGGTGAAATTCACAAAATAGTATTGTATCCAGCTAGAATAAAGTCCCTTACGGGGAATACCTCGGCAGTAAAGCTATTTGTTTGATATCCTGAGTGTTGGGGGGATTTCTTATCATAAAATATTTCAAGTTAGAAGGAACCCATGAGGATTTTTCTGCTTTGCACGTTTTCTTCTGGTATCGGTAGAACCTTCAAAACTGAAAATAAATTTTCAGATGGAAGGGAAATAAAGGCGGTTTGTTTTTTCCTTTTTTAGAAAGTTTTTCTATTACTTAAATGTCAAAGAGTTGAATAAAATCACAAATGGATATGAAAAAATAAACAAAAAGTTTTGAAAATATTTCAGTTAAGAATTTCAGTGTGTAGATTTATAGATCATTTGGAGTCAATTGGGATTGAATTTTCTTGCTACTGTTTTAGCTGGTCATTCTTTGAGAATTGTACAAATGTGCAACTGATCTAATGTATAATTTTGGGAATGGAAATCTCCCTCCAATTCAGATTCTAGATAGAAACTTCTTAGTTGTTGGGTATTCATGTCTTAAATAGGTACTGAACTTAACACTACGAAGATATTTCACAATTATGCACTGCAAAATTTAATGCACTGACCTTGAAACTGGGCATTAGTTAATTGTGAGAAAACAATGGCATCTCTTTTGGCTCATACTAAACACTGAATATTGGAACTTTTAGAGTCACATCTCTTTCTTTCATTGGTATTCTGGGTGATAACAAGAATAAAGTTTCCACATTCTTAATATATGTGAATAAAAGGTGAACTCATTACACTCCTTGAAACATGCTAGTTAAAACATGAAGCTAAAAGAGAAATTAATGATTTCAATATTGCAGCTTCTGACATATAATGATAATGTGCTTCCAAATAACTTAAAATATATGATCTATAAATAAAGCCCGAATTTAATAGTGACAAAGTAGGCAGAGATAAAACAACTCTATTGTACTCTAGAATTAAAAAAAAAAAAGAAAGAAAAAAAACCAAAAAAACAAAACCCAGCATTTTACCAATAAGATAAAATTAGGGACAGAAGTAACTAAGATGCACCAGAACCTCACCTTTCTCCATTACATATGAAATTCTGTCTACTGTGCATTGCAAATAAGAAAAGGTGAAGATATTGATATAGCAGAATGTTTGCAGCTAGGAGAAAAGCAATTTTAAAGATGTGTATCATAGGACTTTTTATATCTTTATATAAAAATCTTTATGTATAGGACTTTTTAGGATCTTAAAATTTTTTCTCGCTATATTTGTCATTTGGGTTCTGGTTTTTTGTTTGTTTGTTTGTTTTTTTAATGGGGGAAGTTTGGGGTTTTTTTCTTGTTTGGGTCGAGTTTTTTTGTTGTTTTGTTGTTATAGGTTCATCTAGTTTTTGGAATTTTTTAAATTACTTTTAAGGAAATAAGAGTTCTAAGTTTCTATTGACAAATATTTGAAAGGAAAAAAAATGATCATTCAAGGCATCAACCTTTTTCAATAACTAAGAAATGTTATATTCAACAAAAAAGTTTTATTTTGTTTTCTTTAATGTAGAAAATATGAACTCTTAACTGAAAGCTTAAAGTTCAGCCTTCAAATCTGGTGAAAAAATAATACTACTAGATGAATGATTCACTTGATTTCACCAATAATATCCAAGTAACACCTTTTATATAACTCTGTGGGATATTTTTTGAAACTGATCATATTTACACCAGGGAGATGTTTATATACCAGCAGTATATATCTTTTTGAAAAGACAATCCATAACACTGAGTGATTTTTTAAAAATCAATTGATTAAGAAGTGAATTGAAGAGAAAATTGAGACAACCTTGGAATTTCTTATCCACCTGAATCAAGGTGAGTCTTATGGCATAAGATGACAGTCTTGTCACAAGTCAAAGGACACCGAGGGAGAAAATTCACAGGAGAGATCTTCTACCTTCAATATTCACCAGCATGTCAACAGGGAGTCCCTGCTACAGGGTTAAAAAAAAAAAAAAAGGCAGATCACTTAGTATCTGTTTAATGAAAAAAGAATTAGAAAAAAAGTAACAAATTTGTCTAAAAGGTTTATATGTCTCAATTAAAAAACTAAACAAAAGCAAATGCAAAGCAAAAAAAGCCCACCCAAAATATTTAATTTTCTACGTGGTAGAAAGAACTTATGCAGGGATTTTCATGTGGTTGTAGATACATTTCAAGCAATTCCTTTCACTGAAGAGCAATTTTCACTGTTTTGCCTTGGAAGGGTAGATGGAAGGTGAAAGAAAAAAAGATTAATATAACGTCATACATTCTTTCCTTTACCATATATTCTGGAGAAAAAGATACAGTCCATCCAAATGAAATTTAGTGAGAATTTTTTTCTTCCTCAATAGTTTCTTGACTCTTGACTACTGTGTGAGAGTCTGTGTGATTGAGAGGGGGAGAAAGAGACAAGCAAAGGATTTGCTTTCTTTTTTACACTCTCTGGACTGGTTTTACAATACATTGATTACTCAAGCAGGTCAAGTAATGTACTATTTATTCTTCTCTTTTCACATGCTCTGTTCTAACGCTGCTTTTATTTAAGTTGCTTTAGTTCTTTATTTTTTTTAAATACACAATTGCATTAATGAGTTAATCATAAGTTAGGATTAATTCTGATGCAATCTTTTTACTTTCTGATCCCATTTTCACTTTTCCATTATGCAAGACATAGAAAAGAATGCCACAGAATTTTCATTTCATTACCCTTTAAGCTCTGTGTGGGTGGAACTTACTGAGTTGGCAGGGGAAAAATATCACAGTTGTTCTCAGCCAGAGAATAGCTATGTTAAAATATTTAGGGATAAAAGGAAACTTTCTTTTCTTTTTCAGAATACTTAGAAGGATTCTAAACAGCTAAGGAAAATAAGAGTCAGGAGAAAGAAATGTCAGAGTAAAATATATATTTTTTAATTCCTAAAGGGATGATATTTCTGTCCATATAGTCCTCTAACACTGATGGCTAGCTTTATTTCATTTTCTGCAGATGCATAGTCTTCAAGTCTTGGAACCATTAATGTAGCAGATACCTCCAATTTCTCTGCTGATATTTCCAACAGAGAGAGCCAAGTAGTTTTCCACATATTCCACTGAATTTTAGACTGATTCACTGTGATAGTTTAAAAAAAAGGTAGCATCACTGCTAATTGCGTGATTACTTATATTCACTGTCCTTTCATATTTCAGACAGTCTTCCAATATCCCAGAATGCCTGTAGTAATATTTTTGCATGAATTTACAAAAGATTACCCTGGCCAGTCAGAGTGAGTTTGAAATTATCTCAGTGACAACCCATATCATGCAGAGAAATGCAAAGAACTCCTGTGGCTTCAGTGCCACAGTCTAGTGTGAGTCTCAGTCTAGTGTGAGTGAATCAACAGCCACAGGAACTAACCAATTTATGTGAATCCTTGCCTGCATTTCTCTGAGGTTTCCACAGGACCTTTGCATGCTCATTTAAATTAAATCTGTCCTGCATTCACATCCCTTTTTTAAAATGAATTGCAAAGTGACAGACTCAAGTTTCAGTTGGCTGCCTTCACAGATTCCTTGTGTCACTTTGGAGAAGCTTCATTTCTCTACTTATAAAATAAGGACATTATTTACTACTCCTCTTCTTTATCTGGTCTGTCTGTTTTAGGACAGAGGATTCACTTGGGTCTTTGAAAACAGTTCATATTTAGGTTGAAAACACTTCATATTTATGGGACCTAGTGTCAGTCCAAGAGCTGCTCCAATAGAAGCAACAGTGGTGCTTTTACTAATGACTGGGTTTCACTTAATTTTGGGGAGTTGGGTGATATATTTCTGTTCAATTTCTGAACCGCTTTATAAAATTCTGCTTTACATATACCCACATGTTTTTTAAATTTCATCCAGTAAGATGCATTCTGTTCTCTTCCAAGGATCATAAAAATAACACAGCACCCTGGAGAAGCCTTTGTGTATTTTTGTAATATTTTAGCTTCTGTGGATATAAACCAACTTGCTTGTCTTTTGATTGAAGCAGAGACTAATTAAGTTAGTTGTATAATTATTATTCTAAAGACTGTCCTCGTATGCCTCATCTGTCTTTATGTTGCTGAAAAAGACATTTCTTGTCTACATTTTTGCTGCCTGAGCAAATATAAATGTGCTCCTTAGGTCAGCTACTACTGAATACAATTTTTCTAAATTAATGAGTGTAAAAAAAAAAAAAAACGTAAGAAAAAAGAAATCCTGCTTACATATAAACATATTTCCTAGCCTACTCAATAAGCCATGTTGATTTTTCAGGGTCTCTTTCATTAACCTGAAAAAACCATTAAGATCTATATAGATATAGGACGTTTGTGTTTGCTACTGCAAACTGTCCTGGGACAGAAATATTAATATCAATTCACTGTCAAAGGCTGGATTCTGCTTGGTTTACTGATACTCCATATGAGACCAAGTTATTTCTACCATCTGTAGGTATCACTAAGCCATCTATACTAAACTAATTATTCAAAATAACCACCTCAGACACTGAGCCAAGGGGAAAGATGAATAATGATGTTTCTGTGTGTAGTTTGTTTGAGGAGAAAAAAAATCAAATGAACTAGTAAAGATGGAGAGACTTAAGGAAAATGAATCCACTTTCCTCCGTGATTTAAATACCACGATTTCTGGAGCTAGGTATTGGCTCTTCCCGACCTGTGAATGTACACTGACACCACCTGGAGCAGCTGCAGGGCATCAGAGACTCCTCCAAGGGCTCCTGTGGCACAGCTCTGCTGTGCAAGCTGTCAGGAGTGCCAGCTGCTCCTCCCCTGAGCTGGAATCAGTGGTGGTCTCGCATTCTTTAGCTGAGGTGCTGTGTTGGTTTGGCACAGCCTGGTTTTTGGTAGTGGGGGGCCACAGAGGTGGTTCCTGTGAGAAGCTGCTGGAGGCTCCCACCTGTCTGGCAGGTCCAGTCCCTGATGGCTCTGAGGATGGATGTGCTGCTGTGGGCCAATGAGACAGGCTGGTATTGCCTCTGTGATGACATATATAAGAAGAATATCAAAATAAAGTGTGCACGTGCAGAAATTTTTCTACTCAGAGAAGAGGAGGAGGTGAGAACATGTGAGGGATCAGCACGGAGATGCCAAGGTCAGTGGAGGAGGGGCAGGAGATGCTCCAGGTGCTGGAGCTGAGATTCCTCTGCAGGCTGTGGGGAAGCAGCTGTGACCCTGCAGCCCGTGGGGATTCAGGGGGAGGCAGAGATCCACTCACAGCCCACGGGATCCACAGGGAAAGCAGAGCTCCATGAACAGCCCATGGGGATCCATGAGGGATTCAGAGATCCTTGCACAGCCTGTGGGGATCCAGGGGGATGCAGAGATCCACCCACAGCCTGTGGGGATCCAGGGGGATGCAGAGATCCCCCCACAGCCTGTGGGGATCCAGGGGGATGCAGAGATCCCCCCACAGCCTGTGGGGATCCAGGGGGGTGCAGAGATCCATGCACAGCCTGTGGGGATCCAGGGGGATGCAGAGATCCATGCACAGCCCATGGGGATCCAGGGGGATGCAGAGATCCACCCACAGCCCCTGAGGATCCAGGGGGATTTAGAGATCCATCCACAGCCTGTGGGGACCCAGGGGGAAACAGAGATTCATGCACAGGCCCTGGGGATCCACAGGGAATGCAGAGATCCACCCACAGCCCCTGTGGGGATCCCCAGGGGGATGCAGAGATCCCCCCACAGCCTGTGGGGATCCAGGGGGATGCAGAGATCCATGCACAGCCCATGGGGATTCATGGGGGATGCAGAGATCCATGCACAACCCTGGGGATGGTGCCTGTGCTGGAGCAGGTGGATGCCTGGTGGAGGCTGTGATCCTGCAGGATACCCAGAGGAGAGACAGGACCCTCCCAGGCTGGAGTAGCCTGTCCTTGGAGGACTGCACCCCGTGGAAGGAGTGCCCCACACCCCAGCAGTTTTGGGGGGGCTGTGTGCCTGTGGAGGGACTCACATTGCAGCAGGTGTGGTTTGGCTGCTGCTCCTGAGAGTGGACCCATGCCTGAGAAGTTCATGCAGAACTGTCTCCTGTGGGAGAGATCCCACAGTCTCACAGGGTAAGGACTCCTCTCCCTGAGCAGTAGAAGAAAATGTTGGTGACTGAACAAAAACACCCAAGCCCTGTCTCCCTGTGGTGTCAGTGAGAAAGGACAGAAGGGCTGGGAGGAAAAGGTGTTTTAAGGGCTTATTTTACTTCTTATTGTCCTCTTCTGACTCTGTTAGAAATCAATTCACTTTTTACCTTTAAGCTGAGCCTGTTTTGCCCTTGCAGTCTTTTCTCCCAGTCTTTAGCTCCTGAAGCCTTCACTGATTTTTTTTCTCTCCTCTGCCCAGCTGTGGCAGGGGAGGGTGAGTGAGCAATTTTGTGGGTGTCTGTCATTGGACCTGTGTCAAACCACAACAGGTACTCAAGCAAGAAGCTTTCACAAGAGGAAAGCAGACGGTACACCATCAGGAAGACTCAGAATTCGGACAAAAAGTTTAACAAGGTCTTTGCAGAAACCATGAATAACCAGGGGTCCAAGCCAATATTTAATGCCAAACAGGCTGAATATTGGAACAGGACTCCAGAGAGGCTGTGAGATCTCCATCCTTGAGAACATTAAGAATTTATTTGACCAAGGCCTTAAGCAACCTATTTGCTTAAGACCTGCTCTGCACATGTGATTGGACTGGATGACTTATTTTAACCCTTTCAAATCTATGAGTTTCCATGAGCCCCATCCCCTTTCTTGTATTTTTATTGTGGTATCAAAGAGGAGATATTCACAGATTAAACTAATAGTCTTGGACTCTACCAATCAGGGAGTGCTGGTTTTGGTTGGGGTAGAATTAATTTTCTTCATGGTAGCTGGTATAGGGCTGTTTTGTATTTGTGCAATGAGCAGTGTTGATGATTCTGGGACGTTCTCATTTTGTCTGACCAGGGCTTAGACAGAACCAAGGCATTTTTTGCTCCTCACACGGCCCCACCAGCAAGAAAACCAGGAGTGGACAAGAGTTGGGAAGGGACATAGCCAGGACAGCTGACCCCAACTGACCAAGGGATTTTCCAGACCATATGGCATCATGTTCAGCAATAAGACTGTAGAGAAGGTTGGTGGGGGAAGTGCTGCTCTGAGGCTGTTTAGGTATAGGTTGATTGTCAACGGGCAGTTGTTTGCATATGCATCACTCTGTTTCTTCGACTCCATTTATCTGTCTTTGTTATTTTCCTTTCCATTTAATAATAAAAAAAGGTAATAATAGCAAATGATAATGCTTATAGTCATTATTAATTTTTTTTTTAATCTTAACACATGAGTTTTCTCACTAGTGCCATTCCAATTCACTTTCCTCATCCCACTGGGGTGGGAGAATGAACAAGCATTTGTGTGGTTCTTGGTTGACAGCTGAGGTTAAACCATGACACAGGCTCAGTTGGTTTGTCTTTTTTTTCTTTTTTTTAAATTTGTCCTTGTTTTTTCACTCCAAAATATTTTATAACCAAATTTTCCCTGCATGTGTCTTTGCAGATAACAAAGTAATCTCATTCCTGAATACCCCTGGAAACTAGATCTGATCTTTCATAGATGTGCATTCATGCTTGAAGGCTTTTCAGAAATTGAACACAAACTGGAATGATGAGAAATCAGGGGAACCCACTATTCTCCTGTCAGACTCCTGATAAAGGAAAAATTAAATCCCTAACTGTCCTGGTTTCATCTGAGACACAGTTAATTTTCTTCATAGTAGCTGGTACAGTGCTAAGGGTGCTCCCTGTGCAGTATCAGCCCACCACCTAAATTCTGTTGCAGTTGATGGGAATTGTACTGGGAGTGGATGTAGCAAAGCTTGAAGTGATCAAACAGAATGGTGATGAGAGCTCTAGAGGCCCTTAGGGAAAGCATGTAAAGAGCTGTAGATCACCCCAAACGATGCATGAAAAACATTTAATTAGTAATGGGCACTATTCAATGTAACATAGGGAGGGCAGAATTCCTACAGTCATAACTTGATGAGTTCTAGCATGATTCTACTGAATCCTTCAAGAGACATCAGACATACAAAAGTTTGTGACAAAAGACAACTCTGTTTAGCTAACTCTGGTCACAGTCAGATATTATCTTTGAAGATATCTTTTGTGAGGCTTCATTGGGAAATATTCACATCACACACAGAGAAAAGCATTTTCACTAGATACCTTGTTATTGTTGCTTTTCACATTATTTTAAATTATTAACTGGGACACTCAAAATTCCTGTTGCTTCCTGTAGCCCCTTTTGCTGCTCACTTGATTTTCTCCAACTGCAAAAAGAGATTGAGTCGATTAATATTTACAGTTAAAAAATGAAGCAGAGATGACTTTTATAAATTAGGGACTAAAATAGTATTTGGTTTTATAGTAGACTGCAAGAGAATGTGACGACTGGCACAATTAAGGAAACACTGTTGACAAATTATTAACATATGATGCATTGTGAAAATTCACACTGCAGCTCTCTTAATTACAAATGTGTGCTTTTCTCTGCAAGATATTCACTTAATTCAAAGAACAGAAATACGCTCTGACTCGTGAATGTGGCTGCAATAAAGGATGCATGTGACAACACCCGTTAAAGTAAAAAATTACCTTAAAAAATCAAAGAATTTGAGGAGGTAACTGTTGCACTGTATGTACATTGTGTGTCTTGGAAAAACACATTTTGAAATGGTTAAAGAAAAAAATAACTACCTGAACCTGTGAAAGGAAAAAAGTTCCATAAAACTTAATTAGAAAATATTGCATAGAATCCCTACCTTATGAAATGTATCCAACCTTTTTACAACTGAGTGCATGTGGAATTCTTCGTAACAGGTTTAATCTCCCTGTGGATCCTGATGTTTTCACAGGGCATAAGTGGGCTACTATTTCAAGTGCAAATATCTGTATTTGAAAAGCAACTTTGATGGTTTCAGTTTAAATCATATTAACAGCTTAGATTTTGGGTTCTCAATATGCATCACATTTTTTGATTAAAAGAAGTCAAGCCATCAAAATAAAAATGATAAAGGATCAGAAATTACTGTGCTTCATTTTAGGTAATATTTCCAAAGCAATAATAAAACACTTTACCAATCAACCAGTTAATGACCAATGTGAGTTGTTATAAGACATTGGGTGAAGCTGACAGAGACTAATTTATCTAGATGGCCATTAACTCATCAATAAAAGGGTTACTAGTCAAGAGTGTAAAAATTGTTCATATAAATCTCAGTTATGTTACTATTAAAATACAAATTAGTTTTCTGAAATAATTTACTTTATCATTATCACAGTGTAATACCAGTAATTTATCACCAACACTTTATTTCAGACACTATTGGCCCAATAAACAAAAAAAAGTGACCTGATTGCAACCCTAAATGTGGAAGATAATTTTATAATGACCTGGGCTTACCATATGCTTAACATTTCTTTTAGCCTGAAGAAATTCAGTACACAGATGTTAATTTTCTAGGATTCAGAAGTCAGAAACAGAATACTTCATAGTCTCAATGATTTATATGGAATATCCTGCCTATATTTAGCTATATCTGGTATTTTCATTTGGTAAGCATGGATTTTGAGATGATGATCCAAAATCATGCAACTTGGAGCAAGATTTATTTTTTTCATAGAACCACAACAATAATATCATGCAGAAGCAGCCACATCTGCCCAGTGTGTTTCTTTGGTGGCTTTGGCATTGATCTGAAATGCAAAATCAGATATTTGGCTAAATATTGCCCTAGTGCAAAAAAGAAATTACTCAGGGAAATAGAATATTCAGTCAACATCCATGGAAGTAAAACCAAATCAATGCAAGAGCCGCTGTCTGCATCACTCATGAAACTGCAACAGTGGAAATCCCATTCATCTGAAAATGAGTTCAGGCTACACTTTGCTAAGTGATGATAAACAGGTATTAGCATAAACCAATTGCCAGCAAAGATTTTTTTTTTTCTTTCTCCATGTCTTACTGTAGAGGACATGCACCTCTTCACTTAATATTCATTTTGTTCAGATGGGATTCTGAAATAAATGGAATGAATTTTATATTATATTTATATAATGAATATTAATGAAGGCCAGGGGAAGGATGGGAGGAAGAAGGTAATATTAAATACATACAAAATGTAGCCAGGGTATCCATTTAAAATGGACATAATAAGCACTCAAACAGCATGAAGACTTTAATTAAGAAACAAGTATTATTGAAAAAAAAAATCAGCTGATTTCCTAATTAAATCAACATGCACTTGTAAATGGGTTACTAGTAATTTCCTCGCCAGTGTCATCATGTCTTTTAGGTGTAATGTATAGTTTTTAATAGGCAATTGTTTTATTCTTCATGACACAGACATGGTCTTGAATGGTTAATTCAAAAAGGTTATGCACACTGTCTTCTGATGAAAGGTGGTGACAAAAATAGTAAATTAGGTTAGAATGTGTTCAGAAGACATGAACAATTACAGATTAGAATGGATACATGATAGTGTCAGTAGACATTTCAGACCTGCACTGCTAGAATAGAGCTGAAAACTTTTTAGGTCCTAATATTTCTCTCTTTTTTTTTTTTTTTTTTTTTTTCAAAAGAATGCCTCAGGAAGACAATTACAGTAATTTATTTTTTTAAAAAGGGGGGAAAAATAAAGAATCTAATAAACGAAGTTGGTTAATGCAGCTCAACAGAAAAAGAAATGGAAATCAAGTCTCTCAAGACACCTGCTTCATGCAGCAGGCTACATTTTTACTGAAGGTTTGCTCTACCCTTCAAAATACTTAAGAGAAACTTGTCTAAATAGAAAATTTTGCCCCAAAAATAATGTTGTCCAAACAAGCAACTCACCAAGACCCTTGACCAGGTACAGTGGAACACAGCTCAGTTGACTGGTGAGCTGATAGAGAAAGAACACAGACTGGGCATGAAACACAAAACTTAGCATCACATGATTCCTCAGACTAGAACAAGGTGGAATTCTTCAAAAAATGGCTTGTCCTGATTTTTTGAACTGTTGTATAATTTCTCCCATGACAATGCCTTCCTTTTGGTAGCATCACAATAGAACAGTTCTGCAAATTTGTCATATTTTTTCCTTTTGCTTCCCTCAAATATATAAAATTTTATCACACACAGGTATTTTGCAAACTGATGACTCTAGCAGAGCTATGCTGAAAAGTCCAGATTGCTCATGCACGTTGATTAGTTCTAAATAAGCTGAGCATCACTACACAGTGCAGTTAATTTTTATTTTTATATCAGACAGATACCAGAAGAAAGTACAGTAAAAAGCTTTGGCTCCAAAAGAATTTAAGAGGATTATCAAGAAATGTAAGTGGTCTGACTTTATTTTGTTTTATTCTTCTTTCACTTATTTTTTCTTTTGTTTGACAGAGAACTCTTCTTTACCCTTCTGCAGACTGTTGATGTAGAAGTCTTCTCCTTAGCACTCATCACCTAAATGAGGCTTCATTGAGCATCCTGCCTCATTGACTTCTTTTTTTTTCCTCATCTCTTTTTGAAACCTATTGACTGTTTCTTAATTTTTCTCTCCATAAGTTATTGCCTTTATGAGTGAATGCCTTAATTTATTCCCCATATTTTGTCTCCACACTACTGTTCCTTGTGATTTATGGAATATGTGATCTTCTGTTGTTTAACTCCATAAACTACTTTGGAATAAAATTATATGAAAGTAGATATACTCCCACATGACTAATGCAGTCAGCTGTAGTGTTGACTCCTCATCACTCATTATCTTGAAATCACACACACACACACACACACACACACACACACACACACACAGGTGTTTTCAGGCATAGTCAGGAACAGAATCTTCAAAATATTTCCATTTGAGTTTGTGTCACTGTTGCATTTCTACTGAAATTTTGATTATTCTGAAAGTCATCTAACACACCCCAAAGCATCATTAGTTTTCCAACCACAATGCAAAAAAGAACTAGGAAACCTAATTCTAATATTTTGACGTGGAAGTTGGGGTTCCAGAAAATCCACAAACTTGTTGATCCTGCACTTCAGAAAGAATACATAAAAATATAAAAAAAACTCCTAAAATAAATAGAAATTAAATAAACTTGATTATGAATGATTCAAAAATTCTAAGTGATTTCTTTGGTCTATATATTTAGACTCTGCAGAGTTCAAGGATTTCTCTTTCCTCACCCCAATAGTGATGGAAAATAAGGTTTTTCATTAACTTATTAGGCAGGGGCCCAGAAGCATCCTTTACCATTATCTTAATTATTAGTCATTTCTTCTTCTCCCCTGTAAACACACTTCCACAATTTACACAACTAAAAATAACAACAGCACACTGGTGGTTTATTTTCTGCATCTTTTAACATACACCTGCTTGTAGCTCATCAGCTGTCATTTACTTAGCAAAAAATTAATTATGATGCTCTAATTTATATGTCAAAAAGGTTTACTTCTTGATTTGGGAAGAAGGGAGCTGTGGGAAAGGAAATGTAAGGTTTGCATATCAGCGATCTACAACTTTCTAAAAGCTAAAAACACATAAAGACAGAAACTGCTGCAATTAACACAGCATTGGCTAAAACTTATGTCTACATAATGTTTTTTCAAGCAAAATCTACATGTGTATCTAGGAATCCCAAAAATCCAATAAATCACCTGATGTTTATGAAAACATCTATAAAGGTTAGGTAGCTAATTCTCAAAAAATCAATGGGGTTTTGCTTCAGTCACAGTCACAGTCAATGGGGTGGGCTTCAGTCACACCATCACATGCAGCTCTAACTTAATTTTCAGGTATCTCAGTGAACCACTTTTGCCTGTAGGGGTTCTGAAGTAGCTTGAAGCTTTTATTTTCCAAGGAAAATAAGCCTTCTACTATCCTATTAACTGTGTATGACTACTTGCTTACATGTTCAGGCAAGAAATTTCCTCAAATTATTTTTTGGTGGGTGTAATCACATTTGCTGGGGAATTTTCATTCTAAAGACAGCATGCTACCCACATTTGATGGAATGTCCTTGGGTAGTAACTGCAACACAAACTTGCCAATTTTGCATGAGACAATCTTTGGAAAAGTTACATTCTCACCCTAAAACATCCTTGTTAGATGTTCATGATTTTAATATCAGGTGTCAATACGATGCTGGTTGAACTTGACTTTGGTCTCTTTGCTTGTTGCCATATCCTAGAAAATGGCTGTCATATTGACATACGACAGGGCTGGAGACTCAAAAAGAGGTAATTTGTCACACAGGCATCTACATTCACAATTTAACATCCAACACAAATCCTTTCCATCTTTGGGATCACATTTCTGCTACAGATGTTTTCCAGCACTCTGGGAACACGTGTGTGAGTATAGGACTCCAGAAACAAACACAGGCCATTCCTTCCCAACAGATTTCTCAACTTTCAACAAATTCCATGGATCTAGGTACACTTATGTTACTGCCTTTGGGGGTTACTTTTGGTTATTTTGGTTTTCTTTTTATTACAGATGACAGTGTGTATCTTTTGTGAAGGCTTTCTCTGAAGTTTTAAAAATTCTTTCAGCACTTTGAGTATTGCAGAACCTTTTCTTTCATTCCCAGTTGATTTTGATTGGCATTATCAACAGAGGAGGAAATTAGAATTTGGGACAGGTAATTTAGATTCACCACTTGAGCAATATCAAATACCCATGATTGTTAACTTGTAGGGGATGAGGAAGTAGAGCAGACCTCTGGCAGGACATCAGCTAAGCCAGAAGTTGGTAATAGTAGGTTGTGAAAGGTACAGGATCCAGGGCTGCATCAAATTTAAGAATATGAAAGTTATGCTCCTGGAGACAGAGAATGGTCTTCAGCAGCACATGGAAATGTTGTGCCTGTCATCACAGGACCTGGGGGAAATATTTGATTTGCAACACAAAACTGAATTATTTTCTACCCTTCTGCAGATTATTGCAGAGGAATCTGAAAAATACTTTGTCCCCTAACACCCCTTTGGCTTCTCCATATTACCAGAAAAAGTAGTAGCTTAAGAGCAACTATTTATAGTATAGACCTGCTAAGAGGCTGATTATGGGCCTGTCCTGGGCTTCCTTTCCCCAGCCTGGTGCAGCAGACCTTCAGTGCAACAAGAATTTTTGACCAACATGTGCTTATGGCATGATCATAGCCTGATTGGTCAGATGGCTTAATTTAATCATTTTTATTGGAGCAGGAAAAAAGCAACCTGTTCTTAAAACACAACATGGCAGCACTAGTCAGGACATTGAGTTTGAAATAATGGTTTGTGGAAGCAACTGATGATCTTACAGACCTTTATTATCAGAGCTGTTCTCTCCATTCTGCACAGGACCAGCAAAATCCCAGTATGCAAAATTTTCTACTTGCATTGTCTACTTCAGACACCTATGCAAGATGCCAGCCCAACAACCTCTATCACAATTTTTTTCTTTGCTACGGCAAAGAGCACAGTTTATGACATCCCAGATGCCCAGTTTCACCCTCCTTCTCTCCACAAGGCCATTAGAAATGTTTTTAATCGGTAAGATCTTATTCCATAAAATTCACACAGATCTGTAACTAAAATATTTTATCATCTAATAAACCTCTACACTACCGATTTGGTCCTAAGCAATGAAAAATTCAACTCACCCACCATTCAGAAGGAGAAAGTTTCAATCAGAAAATAAAACCTTTTGAGAAAATCACGCAAAAAGACACATACTGCTTTGCAGATGTGGAGGAAATGCATGATTTGTTTTAGTAGCCAACCAGAGAGACAACTCCCAAGGATTTTCCTCTGCCTTTGTATGCCCCATTACTCAGTGACTTGCCCTTCTGACTAAAATTTACCAAGAGTTCCCAATCCAGTAGTCCAGAGCAATAATTTCACTTGTTTGCTAGTTTGATTGTTTGTTTTGTTGTTTAACTGATGAACTCTCACTATGCAACAAACACCATTGCATGTGTGTACAGAACCAGTGGCCATCTAATGGGAAGGGTGGTGGAGTAGATGGAAAGAGACTGTCACTTTGTGCTGGTGTCAGGAGTACATAGAAATGCACTGAACTGTGTAGTTTCTGATCAGGAGTGGCTGTGTTGTATGGCCAAAGCACATTTAATCTTTAAAGGTGTTTAGATTCCTGATACCCAGTAGTTGTGGCAGAGAATAGAACACTGCTAAGAACCTGTTTTATAATATTTCACTCAGAGCTGAACCATTAGACACCCTAGGGAAAGCCTATGTCTCTGTCAAAATTAGCTGCTAAACATTGAGCAGTCTGTTAAAGAAACAGTGGGTTCTGTGAAGGATCCTTGCAATTATTATAGCATCTGGAAAAAAACAAGGAAACTGAAATCAATGCATATATTCCCTGGGTGGTGATGGAGTGTAACACTATCTTGCCCTATTAATATCCTGTCATTTTTTTAATGAGGCTTGCTGATATCCAATAAACAAGCAGGGTAAGGTAGAAATATGAGTACAAGTTCAAATAAAGAAAAGATGCATTAACACTCTATATAGCTACATACACAGTTAAACTTGAGTTGGCAACAGGAAAATAAAACAAAGCCCTTACAAATCTGTCACCAGCTGTAGCTGGAAGGTTATACAGAACATGTAGGTTATCCTCAATCCTTGTCGTGTAGAAGACAAACTGCATTGGGCTCCCATGACAAGGTTTTGGTTTGAGGGGAAACTGCAGGGGTGGCTACTATGAGAAGCTGCTGGAGGCTTCCCCATATCTGATGGATGCAGTGCTGGCCAGCTCTGAGATGGAAGCATTGCTGGCCAAGGCTGAGCCCATCAAGGATGGTGGTGCTGCACAGCTGAGGTGCTGCTCATCAAGGCTGAGTCCTAACAAGCATTTCTGTGATCTTTGTGCAGCCTGAACAGGGGTGGGGAATGCTCCAAGACAAGTCAGTGCTGCCCAAGAGGGTAACTGGTGTTAAGACATGCTCCTGGAGGCAAGGGTAACCCAGGTTCTTGTTGATTAATCTCTTGACATGATTAGAACGAAAACATAATGGTTGATGTTTGTAGATATATCTATATCTCTAGTGTTTATTTTATAATTTGTTTGCAATGGAAAGCAGCTGTGTAATCATTTTAATTATTATTGTCTGTAGTAATATGACAATATGAAAGCTTGAAAATATCACTTAATAAAGGGATATAGGGAAAAGAATGGAAGAAGGAGAAAGAAGAAGGGCAGCAATATATGCAATCACCACCCATGGATTTACAGCAAGGCTCACTTGTCACCTTTGGACAAAGTGATGATCAAACATCTTGATCCATTGAGATTGGGGATGGGAATCCCACAAAACAAACTCCAGTGGGTTAGTACAAGCTCAGGTTCAGGAAGGAATGCCCAGGTACCTCTTCTGGTGAGTGAAGTTTTACTCTGTCTTTGGATCATATTCAGTCCTCTGGTGGAAGCCTCAGAAATGAGTCTGGGGGTGTTTGTGGGGTCTTTTGATGGTTCCAGCCAAGATCAACCCAAATACAGACCAACAGAAATACAGACCAAAAATAACTAGAGTCCACATTATTTAACCTGTATTATTATATTACTTAGGAGCTTTTAAGTTCTGTTTTGTATTTTAGATATGACATTAATATTTTAAGAATTACTACAATTAGGAGATTAAATGCATGAATTTGAGACCACAGATCATAACTCAAAACTACCACGTCTTGGAATGGAGCTTGTTTATGGAATTAGAAAGGAGTTTGTCCCAAGCTTTTTTTCCTGTCCCAGATTTTTCTGTGTCTTTTGGGATATTTTAAGAGGCATGGGAAAGGCCATGTATCAAAGTATTTTTCTTTGGATTTTATTCTTAACAAGGTCAAAAAGTTAACATACATATCCTATGTTTCTGTGTAATTTCCCTATTCATTTGACTATCAAAGTGTTGTAATCTGCTACAATTTCCCTCTTCACTCGTTCCCCTCTTTTTCCTGCAGTTTGTCATGCAGCTGATTTCTCAGTTCTGAAGCATGATGGGCTAAAGCAATTTAGGTGCAATATATATGCATTTTTTCCTTAGTTGTGACTGCATTGGGAAGACTCCTGATAAAGGAATGAGAATAAAAAAGAAAGTTCCTTTGTTAAGTCAGGCATGACTGTGAAATCCCTTGAGCTATTAGAGTGCATCTGTTTTTATCCACATAGTATAAAATTTTGCAAAAATTTATATTAAATGTCACAGGTTTAAACCTATTTAGATACAGTAAAATAGAAGCTCAGAGTTGAAGTAATTAAAGTTGTTGTAGTTTCTTGGTTTTGACACAAAATGGATTCATCACCACATTTGCAACATGGCTATAAATTGAAGTTATATGTCCTTGCTCTTGAATAGGTTCCTTTTAAATATGTGTCAGTCTGTGTTCTCACCACAGAAAGGAAAGGCAAAGGGAAAAGCACATATGTGATTTTGTGCATATATGGGGAGTAAACATGAATACTGCTAGTCAAAGTTGATACAAAACCAATAGGAAAGGACACATAGGGTTAGCTCAATATAATCTTCCTTAAAGTGGCTTTCAGGAAAAGCACTGTTAACAAGTGAAAATGACAATTCCAGAGCAATCACTTCCCTGGTGTGGCTCTCTCAGCACCTGACATTCACGGTACAGAGACTTCCCACTGCACTGATGCAAAAGGGGATTTTTCTGCTTTTTCACATATTCATAACTCTGTAGACTACTATTGTATAGTTATGTAGTTTCTCAGCTAGCTTCAGTTCTTTGTTAGACAAACACATTCCTGGAATCCTATCCTAATCCCACTTCTTCAGGGAACCAAGGCCATGTCACTTTCCCATGTATTCAAACATAAACAATGCAGGGTCACAAGGAAAGGGGGAGCCTTCAGTAGGGGACTGAAGCAAAGGGGAATTTCTTCACCAAGTATTTCTAACTGGGGATTGTTGTCAATTATGGTAATTTTCTACATTTATAAAATTGTTGAATCCCTATATGACACATGCATTCCTCCATAAGTGTACCTGGAGGACCCTTGATAAATGGTAAACTCTCTTTTGCATTTTAATCTTGTTTGGCTTGTGATTTGAAGGCAGATAAGGCAGAGCAGCACAAAATCCCACAGGCTGGAAGGGCCTCCAGAGATCACCTTGCCCATGCTCAGAGTAGGTACTATTGCAAAGGACTGTTCAGGGTTAATGTTTGGTCAAGTTTTTGACTTCTTCAAGGACAGAGATTCCACAGCCTCTGTGAGTCCTTGCTGAAACATACAAGCACCCTTGTGGTAATTTTGGTTTTAATTTACATCTTATTCAAATAGTATTTTTTTTTTTCCCTGAAAAGAGTCTAGCTCCTTATTCTCTGCATTCTTCCATTACATAGCAAGTTAAATATGTCTAACTGCCAAAACAGTAGATTTTTAAAAAAATAAAATATGAACAGATGTCAGCAAAATGATATATATACTTCTCAGGCCCTGGATTTTTAATTAATCCTAATTTTGTTGTAAATCAAGAAGTCTTAATCTCATTTACTTTTAAATATCTTTGACTCTAAACGGTCTTAAAATCTATTATTGTAAATCAAATAAAATTGAGGCTGTAGCTTCAATTGGTCAAAGACAGGCAACACCTATTTTTGGAAGACATATGTAGGTCATTTCTTAAAAGATGGAAATAAACCAGCCTATGCTTATGTAAAGCTGTTTGGCCTCAATATCTAAAACAAACCATGACTAATTCAGCGAGCCATTAACTTCTTCTCCACTGCTGGGACCACAGAGCTCACAACTCAGACTGAAAGGTGTGGCACCAAAAGCATTAAAAGTTATGGGCTGATGAATACAAAGAATGGTGGCTGTGGTTATCCAACAGACCTTTCACAAGTGAGTGATCTGTATTTACATTAGAACTCAGATGATTTACAAGTGCCAAGGTGCAACATTTTAATTTAATGATATACACATGTCAGGAGATTTTTTATTCAAGATATAATATCTATAGGCCTTTACACTGTATTTTATATGAAATAAGAAATGGATAACAAATTAAACCACAGTTACAAAAGAATCAATGGACAATATCATGAAAATAATGCTATGTTTCATTTATTATTGCTGTTGATTGTATTCTGTATTGTCAAATTGTATTCTGGAAGGAGTCTAGCTTCTTGAAACATGAAAGGAAGTTTTGAGGCATTCATCACAGTTATTTCCATTCTCAACTTTCATGGATCAAAATGTTAAGAAATCACAAAAATATTTTCAGTTAAAAAATTCGATCTGAAATGCATTGAAACTTGTGCTGTCCTCAAGGGGCCCCTGGCAGTTTTCCTGATGTAACTTCTGTCATTTTACCCACATCAAATTTTCAAATCCAATCAATGGAATCTGTATAGTTAGTCAGTCTCAAAAAAAAAAAAAAAAAAGAAAGAAGTTGAAATATATATTGGGTCAGGAGGAAAGAAACTTTCAATTTTTGTTTTCCTTTGACAAAATATTAACTTTTGAATAATGCATGAAAAATTAATCTACCTACAATGGATGAGGCATAACACAGCTAATGGACCAGAATTGACAGCTAACTGACCAGTATTTCTCAAATTATATTAAAATGCAAATACATCTCAGAGGGATATTTTTGCTTCCAAAATTAATCTACCAAGAAAAAAGTGAACAAAAGAAAAAACAGAAGAGAAGAGAAGAGAAGAGAAGAGAAGAGAAGAGAAGAGAAGAGAAGAGAAGAGAAGAGAAGAGAAGAGAAGAGAAGAGAAGAGAAGAGAAGAGAAGAGAAGAGAAGAGAAGAGAAGAGAAGAGAAGAGAAGAGAAGAGAAGAGAAGAGAAGAGAAGAGAAGAGGTAAAAGAATCAAAAAAACAGCAAAAACATCCAAAGAACCAAAAAGCAAACCAGCAGTGTAGAAGGATTCAGATTTTTAAGCATAATGGCATCTAGAAATGTAATTCTAAAGTGTCCATAAAAAAAACCACCCATCTTTAGACACATCTGGTCTGACAGTGTTTCAAAGCTCTGAATTAACAACTTTTAAAAACTTTCAAATATATGCAAAGATTTAAATGCAAGGTTCCCAATTAGTAGATGAAGAGAAGATTAAAAATACCTGGAATTAATTTAATGAATGACAGCTCATAAATGTTTTTCCATCAAAAAGCAGTCATAGCATAGCTCAAGAAAAGTTCATGACTCTTGTTGCTAAGGGTGAAATTAGAAATATGAAACTAGTCTAAGAAACTACTGTAAATCATATGAGAGAAAGGAAATGTAGCAACATTTCTTCTAAAGAGCCTGGTATTAAAAGACATTTATCAACTGTTTTTAGAACAGAAGAGGTTAAGGCCTTTAAATAATTTTCTAATAAGTTAAACTTTTGTCTTTCCCTTGTAGAGTCCATTTACTCAACTTGAAAGCCTTTCTTTGCACATCACTAATATCAGTAATTTACATTCCTCAAGTCTGTTGTATGCAGAGGAAAGACCCATTTTATTTTGAATAAAAAAGGTCACATGAAAAATCAAAACATAGAGTAGTAATGGGCAACAATGACAGCACTCATATTCTTCTCCATGATGACATAATTTCATTTCAGAGTACAGCAGAAGAGCTTCTTTTACTTTTTTCCTTTTTTTCTGTGTGGAACATCTTTTGACAGAAAACCTACAATTAATACTATAGAAAAATGATATGTAATTAATTGCATCAAAGTGGTATGAGCTATATGAGCATTAACTTTGAGTGATGTGCAAGTGTTACTCTGCTACTGCTATCAGCTCAGTGGTTTTATGATTCCTGTCAGCAATGGATGATAAAACAAAGAAGATAAAGAGAACTAGGCATATTTCTCCTTTGTTACAGCAGAGAAAGGGCTAGTTTAAAGAGACAGGCAATTTAGTTGGTTTGAAAGACAGGCTGAACCTAATTGCAATGTTCTAATCAATCCTTTTTCTTTTAAATTTTTATTTTCTATAATCTAAGAAGCTTAATTCTCTCTGGGTATCTTCTGGCAATGCTTTGAGATATGAATAACTTAAAAAAAAAGTCCAATCAAAAAAAAAACCCACTTAAAAATCCCAACAAATCAACAAAAAACTTCTGTACTGTCTTGATTCATCAGTATTAAAACCCTATCATAGAAAATCTGCTATCATACAGAAGAACTAAAAGATAGCAATAGGAATTGATCAGTTACAGAATCCTGTTTCTCCTGAAGATGATCCCTGTATCACCTACCAGAAGTACTGCTTGGCCTTCCTAAATACATGAAATGAGAAATAAAGAAACATATGTGCAAATCAACCTCTAATGCAAAGAAAAAGAAACAAGAATAAATATTGACTTGACCTTGTGCTCTGTCAGGCATCAGCACATAAAGAACTGCAGTGGCCAAGACCAAGAGGTGTTTTGCAGCAGTAAGAAGGATCACCAGAGTGAAGACTGAGGGAACTTCAAGGCTTGAGTAGAAGGCATGCTAATCTGAAGTCATAATTCAGATTTTTGGTAAAAGAAGCAGGTAGAGCTATTGAAAAATTCTTTTGAAATAACAGTGGTGCATTTTAATTTTTAGATCTGGTTACTTAATTCAATTAAAGCAGGGTATTTGGGGTGGTAATATATATAGATAATGCCTTCAGTCTTTTAAACTTTTTTTTTTTCCCTGTATTCTAGCACCTGATTAAGGTTATCAGCAACAATTGAAATTACACAGGGGCTTTAATAGGACACCTTGTCCTGGGCTGACCCTGATCTGTCATTCCTTTCCTCATCTGGACAGGGGAGAGAAAAATGAAGGGTGGGTTGAGGTAAAGGCAGGGAGACATCACACACCAATTACTGTCACAGGCAAAACAGACAAACCAGGGAAATTTACTTAAATGCAACCAAATCAGAGAAGGTCATTAAATCTTAAAACACCTTCCCCTTAACACCTCCCTTCTTCTCAGGCTCAAACTCACTGTTGACTTCCCTCCCTCCTCCCCAGCAGAGGAGCAGTGGGATGGGGCTGTGCTCAGTACACATCCCCATCCCTGCTGCTCCTTCCTCAGCACACTCTTCCTCTGCTCCAGCATGGGTCCCTCCCACAGGGCTCAGTCCTTCAGGAGCAGGTTTTTCCACAGTGGGTCCTCCATGTCTTATGATACAAAAAAAATCCTGCTTTTGCAGGCTTTCAGTACAGGCACTTTCACAAAGTCTGGTGGAAGGATACCTCCTGTTTAATTACTGAAATATATATATGTGTATACTGAAAGATATTTCTGTACTTAGCAATTTTATCTCAGATTGGATTGGGGAAATCAAATTATTTGGGCTGGAATAGTGCAATTTGTATGCACAATTACAGCTGCATAAAAAGAAAAAAAAACTTTTCCATTGAACTAAAACATAAAACCACTCCACAGCTTTGAATTCATACATTTCCTTTCTTCAGTTCCTATATTTGGGAACATATCTTTTTCAATCATATTATTTCTCTATCGGTAATTTGCCTTATCTATGTTATATTTACTCCCTTTTAGTTCTTACTAATACTGTCAATGATTCCAAATTTAGTATAATTCAAAGGTTTTTGTTGAACTATTTACAATCCTAATACCTGTCCTCAACTTAATGATGATTCTTTAACTGAAAGCTTTGTCTGTGCAACTCTCCCCGTCATGGTCATTGTGCACATGTGTTAATATTAAGGACTCTAGTTATTTTTTAATAAATTTTGACAGGGAGGATTTTTACTCTAAATCAATCAAGCAGTTAATCTTGTGCAGTGTTGATCCATGGCCCAAGGGAGACCTTCCCAATGAAAAAGAATTACTGCCTTTGCACAAAGGACTGGTACATCCTGCTCCAGCACAACTTGTACATCCCTGATGAGGAGAGGCAGGAGCAGATCAGAGAAGTGAAAAGTCCATTCTGTCGGGGTAGACTAAAATAATAGGACGTTTTAAGCTAACAGAATGGAAGCTAAATATGGATAGCCAGGTTAAAGCTTGCATGTCAGCTCACCTTTGTAACTGAAGATCAGACTGAAGGAAAATATCTCGGTAGTAGCAATGAATAAACATTTAAATATTTTATTATTTCAGAAATTAAAAAACAAAATACACCAAGACTTATCAGTTTAAGTTATACTTGACCCTAGAGGGGCCTTCCAGTCAATGTCATACATTTTTGCATACTTTGGTTTAGCCCAATCTCAAATTATTTTAATTGATTTAAATTAATTTTTCATACTTTGAGAATCTAAGTTATTGGAATGACAATCACCATATTCTTCCTTTTCTCAGTCGTCTGTTATCAATCACAATCAGTTTTGGAAATAAGTAGATATTTGGTCTGGCATGTGGAATTACTTTTGGTTTAATCCTGCTTATTCTGAGGACAATTAGAATGATGTTTGCAATTTTAATGTATGATCACAACAGGTGGCTAATTTGTCGGTAGAGCATGTAGGACAGCACTCTCTTGCACAGCAGAACAAAAAAAAGTTAATATTATTTCCTTTTTGCATCTAGATTCTCTAATAACTAAAGCAGAGTGTCCTTTATTATAGCTCAGCGTTTTCATTAAAAAGATAGAAATTTAGCTTGTTTAGAAAGATCTGTTTTTAAATTGGGCTGCTATAAAATGCCCAGTTCAAAAGCTCTTGGAAACAAAAACAACTACACCTATCTAACTGCAGTACTATAAAAGACTCTCCTCTTAAGGATACTATACTAAAGAGGTTAACATTCTTCCCCAAAAATTTTGAGGTTGGAGGGATATTACCCAACTAATATGTTGAAAAGGACAAAGAAAACAAAGGCAAAAACCATCTGAAGAAACTCCTTTTAATACACACATCAATCACAGACATATTTCATATCTTGTAATCAGAAAATGTTGGGTTTGAAGTGCTTAAACAAATTTCTAACAAATGTCTAAATTTCTCAAAATGTCTCTGAAGAAGCATACATCTACTGCATCCTTTTTTTGTTCATGCAAATAAAACACCAAATAGCCATAGCTTATGGCCCCCACAACTGAAGTTCCATGCTGGCAAATACAATAATTCATAAAATAGAGATGTCAAAAAAAAAAGGTTTCTGGTTGCGTTTTTAATCTGCTGCAAATGCAATATTTAATGCAAATACAATATAAGGAAGTTGATTTACCCTTCTTCATTATTGTAATCATAATACAAAGAGAATAGAATATTTCTATGAATATCTATTGGTTCAGGTTAGCAGAAAAAAGGTCGATAATTATTTGAACATGGTAATAAAATGAAAAATGGAAGCGTTTTGTAATGGATTATTACGTTTTATGACCATACATTTATTTTACATAATTCAAACTGTTTCATCCCTACTGTGTGTAAGAAAGAAAACCCCTAATGTGTAGGTATTCATTTTAAAATAGAGTCATGTGTAGACAATCACCTTAACAAGACAACAAAGAAATTTGAATTTTCCTGACTTTCACAAGTTTGCAGTTAGGACAGACTAGGTGGACAGTTCAATGCAAGTAATACTCAGGGTGGGTTTTGACTAAAAGAAAAAAGAGTTATTTTGCAAAGCCTCAGATTCAAACTAATCCTGAATTTCAATCTCCCTTAATGTAAACAATCACTAAAAGCAGAGACCACTGATTCAACATTAGTGCAAACACATGCTATACCAGTGAAAATTATCAAATTGCAACCTTGTAAAGAGATTGCTTTTGCCCAGTTTACCAGGCAAAGAATTGTCTCAAGGGCAGAAGACTAAGGTCAGAAGAAATTGGTGGTTTGGTACAGCTTTGAGTCAGAGCAGGCCTTTCACAGCTTTCTTGAGATTTTTAAGTGACAGGTTCAACCTCTCTCAGCCCATTCCCACCAAACACAGGGACACCAATTTCTGTCTTCATTATGCACATGGCTGGGAGGCCCCCACAGCAGCTGTGGACATGTGGAAATAATGGAACTGAGATCCAATAATGGAATGCAGCCTCCTGGTGCAGGGACAGTGCCATGGAATCATAGGATATCATGAGCCAGAAGAGTCATCATGCCCAGCTGCTGGTCCTGCCCAGGACAGCACTAATAATCCCACCACGTGCTGAGAGTTGTCCTAAATCTTTATTCAGTCTGTCAGTCTTGGGCTGTGACACCTTCCCTGGGGAACAGAACCCTAGGTAATGCAAATCCAGGAGAGGCTCTGATCTCTGTAAAGGAGTGAGTGGAAGAAAATGGAAAAACAGCGTATCAACTCTAACTAGTAACTTTGTTTGGATGAAATAAGAACTCAACTCAGGTTAAGTCAGTGTTGTTGATCTATTTGGTTTCTTCCTAGGCATTTAGGGAAAAAAGAAATTAAGGAGCATTGGAAAGGTCTAGAATTGCATAGTCAATTTTTTTCTAAAAGTATTTGATACATATTTATTAATTTTAATGTTTTCAAGTAGCAGGTAAAAGAAGTAAACCCAGGTTAAAAAGTTCAAGCCAAGTTGGATAAGACGCTGAGGAATGTGTTCTTGTTGAAGGTGTCCCTGCCCGTGGGAAGGTGCTGGAATTAGATGACTTTTAAGGTTCCAACACAAGCCATTTTAGGATTCTGGGATTCTATAATCTGTCATTTCTCTAAGCATTACAGAGTTAGAGTATTTCATTTTTCCAGTACTCTTCTCATTCTTCTCGTATTTTTTTATCTCCATTAGATTAAAAGTTCATGGATGTTCTTCAGTAGGAAAAGGCTGCTTGAACACAGTGTGCCTTGGGTTTTTGTTATAGCAATGTGGTTGTTGCACACAGTTATGTTTATCCTGTTCATGGAGGGGTTTTTTAGTGTCTGCTGGCAGACAGGAAAGGTCAGGAAATGGGGCTTTGATTTTTTACCCTGTGCTGGAATTTTTAGGAGCCAGCTTTATGTTGTGAGAATAGTAATGTCATCAGACACAATAAAATAATGAATTGGACTCAACAAGTAAGATACTGGTGGAAAGTTACCATCAAAACCTAGAACCTCAATGTTATTTTACTTAATAACTTAATCCCAGAAGCCATCATGGGGATACCACAAGATTTATTTGGTTAGGATAAAAATGCATGCATTACAAAACAGAGTTAATTATTTCCTAGAATCATAAACTATCTTGAGTTGGAGGGGACACAAGGATCATCAAGTTGAACTCTCTGTCATTATATTAACCCTAACTCCATTATTGTTATAAGCACCCCTTATAGAGAACCAATACATTTCTTGGACCAAGAAGCTCCCTGACTTTAATTATTCCTACAGTCTTTTTCTCTTCATTCTCTTTCCACAAATGTGAAAGCACAGCTGCTACCTGATAGAATTATTTTAATTGTTTGCATGCCATAAAAATGTTTAAAGCAATTTTAATTTTAACAGTAAATAGGTTTTATTGCCAAGTTATATTTTTGCTTATAGCTATAGGATGGCAATGGGTGGTTAAAAGAATATTTGATTCTGTACTATTATTTCTCCTGTATCCACTGTATAATCAATGAAGTGATACTATTTTGCCCTAAGGAATGACAAAAAAAAAAAAAAAAAAAAAAAAGAAATGCTAATGGAAGCAATTAAAATATATGAATAATACTGACACCTCTTTATTATCTTTCAGGTGCACTCAGAATTACCCAACACATTAAGTGGTAATGATGCAGATACAGTTATTTTCCAGTTGACATGATTAGTTCTGTGGCCCAGACACATTTATCTTGTGCTTTGAAGCCCTTCACACTAAGTTATTGGATTTGGGAAATAAAGTAAATAGATATATGAAATGACCTCATCCCTAACACTGAAAGATGTGGATAAGAATGGCATTTCCATGGTCTACAACACTACCCAAAGTTATATGAGTTATTCTTGATTTTCTGCGGTGTTCTGTAGCCTAAGGAATTTCAGGGAAGGATGGTGAAAGAATAAACATCTGGGGGCTACAGACACAGAAGTGTTTCACCTTTTTGTCTGACCAAGGTTGTTTGTGTGAGGTAGTTTCCTCCATCTTTACATCCTCAAAATGTCCTTGTGCTCACAAGATATTCACTGTGAATATTGAAGGAAGATCATTGTTCCTTAGTCTCACCTGAGTCTTGTGATGGTGGTGTCTTCACCTGAGCTTGTGTTTTCCATCTCCAGTGGTTTTTCTGTTGTCTGGAGATAAGGAGTGCATATTAAGGCCTTCCTAGAAATTTAGATGCTCTCAGGAATCTATTGACATCTGGACAGGAACACTGAAAAATCAAATACAAATCTGTGGTGTGTGAGCAAAAATCCTAAATTGCTTGAGCACAATTTTTTGAGACCAACATTCACTGAAACACTGAGGAGTCGTGAGGTGTTGTAAGTTATTAACAATATTAATTATAAACTAGGAGTCTGAATAGAAATTAAAGGTGAGCATGAAACAGCATAATAGACTTGACTGAAGAGGGCCTTGACATTCCTTTGTTCTTTATAGCTCTTAAATGCTGGATCTCCTGTGGGGACTCTAGACTATTCATAGAATCACAGAATCATTTAAGTTGAAAATACCTCTGAGATGTGGCCACAGTGTAAGACCTGGTACTTGGTCTTGCAGAATCCCAATTTGATTGATTTACTAAAGCTGTGGGCTTCAGCAGGGATCAAAATTCAGGAAATATCTCAAGCTTTCAGGATAAAAGATTGTCCATTAAATAAAAATTCAACAGTTAAGATGTTGTTTAAACTTTATATCCAAATTTATACTGTCATCTGCAACGTCAAAGTGAGAAACTCTGAAGAACACCAAAGTACTGAGTGTGTACAAGACAGAGACATGGATGGGATGCAGACTAAAAGAGAGTAGATTTAGATTTGATATTAGGAGGAAATTCTTGGTTCTCATGGTGATGAGGTCCTGGCAGAGGATGCCCAGAGAAGCTGTGGCTGCCCCTGGAAGTGTTCAAAACCAGGCTGGACTGAGCTTGGAGCAATCACAGATAATGGAAGGTGTCCCTGCCCATGACAGGGGGGTGGAAAAGATGATATTGAAGGTTTCTTCAACCTAAACCTTTCTATGATCCTATGATTCTATGACTCTATGATTCTGTGATTCTATGATTATATGGCTCTATGACTCTATGGCTCTATGATTATATGGTTCTATGATTCTGTGATATGATTACATGGCTCTATGATTCTATGGTTCTATGATTCTGTGACTGATTATTAATTATGGAAGAAAAAGCTGGTGTTATTACTCAAGGAAACAAATTGTTTATTCAGATTCTTTTATGATGACATACAGTGTCTGAACTATTTTCTGCTCACATTATACACCTGGTGAGAAATGGTGTCTCTTTTCCAAAAGGTGACTGGATTTCATGAATACATACTGTGATTCTGTATACTGGGAGTCATTAAGGGCCCCCAACTTTTAAAGGCAGGAATGGGGTAACAACATAACTTTGTCTCATTTAAGTGTTGTCCTGTGCATTGTGAATATGACTTCTTTTATACACCAGATAACTGCTTGTATTTCTAAGCATACACCAACTATCATCATATAATTTATCTTATTCACCTCACTATTATTATTTCTGGCACCTGAATAAAAGGTGTTTTTATTGCTCTCAAATATTTACTTTGTTAGCCTGATTGGTCTATAAGACCAACAGTTTACTCTTTGATCATGCTAAAACTCTGACCCTCCTCCTGTGTCTCCCATGTGATCAGGCAATCAGTAAGGAAGTATAGGGTTTTACTTATTTATTTTAGTACCTTTAGTACTACATTGCATGGCAACTATCACCCAGCAATTGGAATTAGACAAAGGAACAATACATTTCCTATTTTTAAAAGTTCAAAAGAAAACTTCCTCCAAACGGTCTCATCAAGATACTTGATTTATGAAAAGGATGATAGTGTTGGTTTAAAAAAAATGACAGAGGAAGTGATTTACTTAGTCCATAAAATGAATATTTTTAAAATCAGAATGACCAGTTAAGGCTGCAGATGGACACAGATGTCACTGCTTGGAAAACAGAACATTTACCATAACTATGAGAAATTTGAAAATTAAACAAAGAATTTCTAAGAATAAAAAGCATTAAATTTTTTTTTTAATTAAAAGAAATAAGATTCAACACTACCTGTTTATTGCAGCTTGAATTCAGAGCTCTGGACTCAGAATGTTTGGGGATTTCCCAAGTTGCACCTTCAGCTAAAACACATTTTCCTTTTTGAACTTTTTTTTTAAAGGAAAAAAATATAATTTTGAATTCAGTAAGTGACTTATGTAAAGTCTCAGGAGGTACAAAGGAACCTGGGTTGCTTTTGGGGAAAACATGGAAAATTATCCACATGGCTCACTGGAAGAAGAACCTGTCTCACTCTAGTCCCTGATTATGTTTGGGATTCTCCAGAAGAGTGCAATTGAAACAGGCCAAAATTGGGTAAGGTAATGTGTTAATTGTTAACTGATGTGCATGGCCAAGGTTTGTGCTCGAGCCATTTTTCAGTTCTTCCACCCTTTTCCTTGATCTAATTGAGAGCTCTGAATATCCTCTGGTTCAAAACAAAAAACACCAAACCAAACCCCTAGATGCTTTAATTTCGGAGGCTACTGTTGGGCAGAATATTCCCTTTGGGTTTTTTTGTTTGTTTGCTTGTTTTTTGTTTTGTTTTGTTTTGGGTTTTTTTCTTGGTTTTTCTTGGGGTTTTTTTGCGTGTGTTTTTCTCTTTTTTTTTGTTTTTGTTTTTGGTTTTGAGGTTGTTTTTTTTTTTGTTGTTTTTTGTTTTTTGGTTTTTGGTTTTTGGTTTTTGTTTTTTTTTTTACTTTAGTAGGAAATGTGAAGATTGAAAGTGAGGATGTCTGATCACTCAGGATCCTTCAGGCTGCATTCAGGCTCCTACCAGTTACATGGATGTTTTCTTCCATTTTTCAATTCACAAACCATTCTGAACCTTCTCAACTATGAGTGGAGCTGTCCAGTCAAATATCTTAGGCAAGATTTATGCAAGGTGCCAATTTTTGTGCAGTTGTTATAGCTGGCAAACAAAAATGAGATTCCTTGTAATTGAAAAGGATGGCTAGGATTTTTAAAAAGCAAGACTGTAAATGTCAGTAAGCTGCATTTTTTTCTTTTCAGATGTTGTGTTTTGCTGACATTTAAGCCCTATGATTTGCCATGAGAGGATTCACTTGACTGAGCACAGACCTCTGTGTTGTATACGTTTATGTTTGAGCTAGTCACCTTGGCTAATTACAGATGAAGGTGAGAAATAAGGAGCTCTAGAAGTCAATCACCATTTCACCCCAAAGCTTATCCCTTGTTTTCTTCAGCTCTTCCCATTTTCCTGTATCTTTATTCCTCTTAGCTCAAAGTCAGTTACACTTCACATGGCTGATGAAAATATGATCTTATTACCCAAGGGAACAGGAAGGAATGGATGGAATAAAATAAACATGTAGAGGGGTATGATAAAGGGAGAGAACATTTTCCACGAGGTTCATATGTTTTCCTCCCTTTGCTAGGCTTGAATATCTACTTTCACCAAATTATTGTCAGTCAAAAGCACAGTTTCCATCTGAAGAACTACTGTTTCATCTCATACTAATTGTAAAAATCTGTAAAATTGTGTAGAGTCTCACTTTGCCATCATTCTATCTCCTTTCTTTATAGCTGATTCTTGTTCCTGTGTGTCTATTACATGTCAGTGTATCATGATTCACATGCCAGTTTACAAAAGCTGCAGAAACTCCAGAGAGCCCTCTTATTCCAAAGGCTGAACAAAGACAATGGATACAATCCCATCTTTCCCTGACAACACTGTTGTGGTAAATTTCAGGAGATGTTTCTTCAGTTACCTGGAGAACTGGAATTGTTGATTGCAGACTCAGGTTTAGGAAATTCCTTACTGAACAGTGTCTGTCATAAGTTGTAACCTCCTTCTCCAAAGTTAGCATCATCTGGGGTTCTGCAATAGTACTGAGGACTCAAGAGAAGCAAGATTTTTTTCTTCTTTGCCTCATTTCTACATGTGACTTCCCCCAAATGAGGAATGACTTTAAAAACAAGGAAAATATTCTTGGATTTATGACAGAGCAGGTACTTGCAGAGTGCAGTGAGAGTGTGTTCCCAGAGCTGTGCAAGCATGGGAACCCTCCTCCTAGTGTCCAAAAGGGAAAGAGCTAGAGAGATTTCTAATTCTCCATTCTTGTTTCCAAATCCCTTAGCGCAGCTACAAATTCTTTATTGAAAGGCTGCACAAATATATACACTTATAGGATGCTGCAGGAACTGTTCAGCACTGTTGCACGCAACTTTTCCCTCCAGATTTTAGGACTTTTTTCATCTCATTTTTCTTTCAAGCCCTCTGAAAGTCCTCAGTAAGTAGAACCTGACCACAGCTCCCAATACCAGACCACTTGAGCATCTCATAGATGGGCCAACTCTTTCAAATTTCCTTTATTTCTCTCAGGCAAAAGAACAAATTTAAAACCAAACCCATCTGAAATTAATTGCTCTTTGTATGCTACCACCTTCCAGATTTTATTGATTTTTTTCATTTAATTTCATTATTTTTTCTCTTCTTTTTATGATATAATAGTATATTGCTTAGGAATTGTAGCTTGTTTTCACATGGTGTTAAAATCTAAAATGAATTGCCAAGTTATCTGTTGGTAGAAAAAAATAACTCAAATAAATTGTGACAATAGATAAAAAAAAGAATAAATATTCATGAGCATTTTAAAATTTGAATTTACAAGAAATAAATATAGTAAATTGCTTTGGTGAAAATATGCAAATACTAAGGAAACAATTATTAATGCTCTGGTTATATATCCCCATTTTTGTGATTCATTGTTTAAAAAGTTGTACTGAGCTTCTATAATAAAATCCCACATTTTAGAGCATCTGGATTTTATTTTTTGAGAAAAAAACTCAAACTCACATTAGCAGTTATGGAGAAAAGCGGAAGCAATCCACACATATCTGGTTAAAATTGCATTGGGAAATAAACTTGATGGTTATTTCTGACCCATCTGTTTTCTATAATTGTATAGTAATATATGCATTTTGGGCCTGGAGGAATTCCCTGGGAGCACTTGATCTGCCTCAAATGACCAGCCACAGCCCACACTCACCCTGCAGCACAGTTTGTTGGGGCACATCTTTCTCACTGAGGGAGAATTGGGCTGCTCACATCTTTGGGTTGAAGGAGAAAAAACTTTCAAAGCTGAAGGTGTGATAAAGCAGAAGCTCCAAGGCAACAGAGTTCTTGTGGCACATGAAAGAGCAGAGTGAAGCCTAGGCTCTAATTAAGAGTGGCATTGCTCCTGCAGTCTAGACTGAATTTCATTTATAAGCAGAAACTGATGCACAGATAATTTCTTTATTTTGTCCTATAAATCTCTTTGTATGGGTTTTGTGTTATAATACTGAATGCATACAAATAAACCACATTTGTAGGGTGTGAAGTCTGGAAAAGTTGTGACAAATAAGTATGAAAATGTGAGTGTGAGTGTGTGTGTGTGTGTGCATCTGAAAGAGAGAGAAAAGTCTCTTACTTAATTAGATGAGTTCTTAGAGCTAATGTTGTCTGCAGAGGTGGTGGACTCTGCACCCCTGGAATTTCTCAAGACCAGGTTGGATGGGGCTCTGGCCTTGTGGCAGTTCCCCTATCCATGACAGAGGGGGTGAAACTAGATGGTCTTTAACACCTCTTCCCACACAAACCATTATGTGAGTCCATCTTGTGAAATGAGAGGAGAAAGAAATTATGGTGTTTCTCATAAATATGGAATTGTCTCTGAACAATTGTCTTGAGCAGGGAGGATTGCAAGAGGCATGTTTGTGGCACTGCTTCATGCTTATATTCATACATGCTGTTTTAAAGAAATATTGCAGGCCTATTTATTCTTGTCTGTAGCATCTGAGAAATGCACTCAAAAGTGCCAGTGGATGTGCACAATCAAAGGCAAAGTTGTTAGAAGAGAATAAATTTGCAAATACTACTCCACAGCTTTCTTTCTGGCTAGTGATAAGCTCCCTACTGTCAGCTTCATTGTGGAAGCAGCTTTTCACCTGGTCAAGGGTGTAAATTTAAGAGCCTTACACAAAGTCCTGTTTCTGAAAAAAAAAATTAGTACAAGTCTGGATGTTTTCAAAAGCAGACTTGAAGACATGCATTTTTAGAGGTAGTTGGTATTGAGGTAATTGGTACTGTAAGTGTTGATGTTTGGAGTGATTTAACTTTAGAAAACAGTATAGTGGTTTCTTTAAGATATTTTTCAAGGTTTTTAACAACCTGTTATGTTCAGTGCTACAGAATGAGCACACAGTTTGATTTTGGGCAAAAAATTTTTCATTTAATGGCGCAGTTAGAGGAATAATTTTCTTAGTTGTAATAGAATTGTAGAATCACAGACTCATTTATCTTGACAAGGAACTTAAAGATTATTTAGTTCCAAACTCTCTGCAAGGGGCAGCAACACATTTGATAACAGCATGTAGGTAAAATAATTTGAGAAACAGCAATTCACTCCCAGTGCATATATATATGTCATGACTTTGATATTGAGTAGTAGCTGTACACTTGTGACAAACTTTTGTTAAGGCTTAAGGGCAGAATGACACCAAATTCTCTGCAGTTTTTTCTCTCCCTAAATCCTTGCATATGATTTAGCTGAATAATCCATATCTACAGACCATCTCAAAAAACCCCAAAACATAGTTACTGTGTAGTCAATATGTGTTTTTTTGTTTTTTCCTTTATTTTGAGTCCTTTCATGATGTTTAGCCAGTCCTTCAATAATAGAATGGGATGCAAATTCATCTGCACATGGAGTTCAGAGCCACCTGCCCAAAGCAAGGTGTTTGACACCTGCAGACAGCAGTCATGAAACACGAAGTGAACTGCCTGCACATCTTACACACATTTCATAAAGCAGGGATTTGATGAAACATATTTTCAAAGCAGTCTCTCTTTCATACAGTGAAATCTATGTGGGCTGTCACATTATATCCAGTAATCTAGGTGATTTGCAAATGTATTTTGTTGTGGAAAGAAAAATGCCAAGGATCTGGGCTTTTTTGTTTTGTTATTGTGGGTAGTTTGTTTGTTTGTTTGTTTGTTTGTTTGTTGATTGTGGATTTTTTTAATGTTTAAGGTGTGCAGCTTGGCTTTCCCTTAAAATGAATGATGTCTTGGAAAACCCGTACTAAATTGATGTGGTGATTGATGGCCAAGTCATATAATACAGTCAGAATGAAATGAAGTTTCATCATTCCTCTATCCTCATGAAAAAAAACCAAACTTTGAGAGTTTACTGTGAGAGCTCACACTTCATTTATTGTAATATTTATATTATTATGCTGAAGTGATTGTTATTAGAAATGCCATTTTCATCAACAAAAGATGATCATGACAACTTTTTTGACCAGAGCCTTAGAAATTGAGAGTTACAAGTTTAAGTGAAGATATTTATTTAATGGTATTTCCTGTAATAATCCAAAGAATCTGTTCCACTGTGAGAAATAGCTGATGAGAAGGCATTTGTGAAAGTGCATGCCAAGTACACCAGTAAGAATATGGATGTTTTTAAAAATCTCACTCTGCTGTGTTGAAACTGATCAGAAAGTTCAAAGATATATTAAAACAGGACTGTGCTCACATCTTGGTCTCAGGCCAGAAGGAGAGGAAGTACATGGCAGGTTTGTTGTGAAACCAGTTGGAACTTCTGTTTGCCCACCAGTCAGCAAAAATGCAGCGAACAGAGAGTGAAGATTCATGCTGAAGGTGCAGGTGTTGCACAGACACTCATGAAAAGTCTTTTATAAAACCAAATAATTTATTGGTTTCTTAACACAGAGTGGGGTTAAATTGAGATATGCAGTCTTTGCTATGGGATGGTCAAACCCTGTCCTGACAGCAGCAGCAGCACCAGTTTTATCTAATCAGGTGTGACACCACAGAGTTTTTCCTAACCTCACATTTGTTCAACTAGACATCAATGCTCCATCTCCCAGTTATGCTGCTTACAAGTACTTTAATTCTGGGTTTTGTGGTTTGAGAAGAATCACAGAACTGCAGAACATTTTGGGTTGGAAGGGACCATAAAGTTCATCCTGTTCCATCTCCTTCCATGGGCAGGGACGCCTTCCGCTGTCCCAGGTTGTTCCAATTCCCATCCAGCCTGGCTTTGGACACTGCCAGGGATCCAGGGGCAGCCACAGCTGCTCTGGGCACCCTGTGCCAGGGTCTCAGCACCCACACAGGGAAGAAATTTTGGTACCTGTGACCTGTTTGAACCTCTTAGAAAGTGTACGAAGCAGCATCTTCCCTTTCTGGTGCTCCCATACTTATGTTAGATTTGTAAACAGCGCTGAAACCCAAATATATTAAAATCCACAAGAGAATAGTTTATATTATCTGAGCTAAAGAAGGAACAGCAGTTGCTGCTGTTCATGCAAAAAAATAGAGATTTTTAGGCAAACTTCAGGATTTTCAGATCAGCTCTGAGCAAGATGTTTCTGTGCTGGATATCTCACTCAAGAGATGTTTTAAGCTCTTTGAGCTCTACAATTACCTCTTGTTAGACTGAAGAGGTCAAAAGGGATAGAAGAGATTAAGACTCCCCTCCTATAATAAAAGACATTCGCACAAGATTTTTTTTTATAAATTAATTCAATCCTTGCAAACAGACAGCAAGGACTTCAAGATTTTCACAGTAAACCGAGTTCTGTGCAATGTAAGCCAAAGAGTACTGAATGTTTTTGTCTGCTCAAAATATAAATTCAGAGTAGGTTCTGTACAAGCATGGAAGTATTTTGATTACTTTGATTCCTTTAGAAAAAATTACAAGGAAGCGAATTTATACTTTTAAATGCATTTGAATATTTTAATGTGCTGCTATTTTTGCCCTTGGTTAAAAGTGATTTCAAAAAAATTATGGTGTTTTAGACAACTTCCTTTAACCTAGTTAGAAGATGTAATAGCTGATATTTCAGAACATTTTCAGTTGCATGAATTTTATTTTGGTTGGAATATGTTTCTTAATAAAATTAAATAAAATTTTACAATTGTAGCATTTTTAATAAAATAAAAGACATAGATATTTCAGTTGTATAACTTCTTTTTTAAAAGTATTTTTCTCTTTCACTTTAATAATTATCTTGGCTGCCTTTCTCTATTTTCAGAAATATAATTAACAATATGAGCTAACCAACTAATCTGCATAAACAGCTCTATTTACTTAAGAGCTCTGAATTAAACATTCTATATGATCAGCTGAGATCAAAACAAAGGAGGCTTTCAAGCTCTTCTTGAGACTTGTATTAATTTAGGTAAGATTTTTAACCTGTCTAGAACTTCCAGAAGGAAATTTCTTCATATCACTGGCTCCCATTTATATTATTGATTCTGCTACTGAATAATGTAAAATGCAGAAAGAGATTTAGGAGAAAAATCTGAACACTGAGGATTACTTTTCTTGCCATGACAGTCTTAAGATGAAGCTATCTCTGGTCTCTCCAGTTGTTCGTTCCTCTGGTGCACTGGCAGTCCAAAGTAAGGTTTATGAAAACAGTTTTCAAAGTAACATTTTCCCTGAAATTAGCAAATGGTCTGTGGAGAAGAGACAAAGACTTGAAACTATACCCATAACATGCATTCTGAATATTTTATCTCACAGAAAAAAAATAAAACAAAACAAAGCAAAACAAAACAAACCCAAAAGCAACAAAAATATCAGAGCAAAGCAAAACAAACAAAACAAACAAACAAACCTGAAAAATGTATTGGGAAAACACAATTTGCCTTCACCTTTCAAGAACAGTCTTTCTCAATGGTGTAAGAGCAAAAAGGTACATGTCTGTTTTAACTTTGGGAATGTCTTTGTTTATTAATTGAGCTGTTTTCATCTGTCACTGCATAAGAAAATCATCTCAGATTCAGTTCATCTCCCTGTTTGTTGGGGGTGCATCCTGAAGCTGTGAGTGGGTCCAGAATGATGTGGGTACTGCTGAGACATCAGAAATGCACTGCAGACCCCACAGGGACCTTTCACAGAGGATTTCAGGCTCCTCTCTGGGAATAAGGGAGCTGTGACTGCCTGCCTTTAGATGAAGTGTCAAAAAATTTGCCCTATTTTATAACATGTCTCTGTAGCTCCTGGTGTATCACGAAAAATTCGGCTAGAGGGTAACCTGATAAACTATCTTGCGTATCCCTTGTAATTGGGATGTATGATAATAAAAGTGGATGTATGACAACTAATTTGAAAATTCCCTTGCTGAAAAGCTTATCTTTCTATGTTCAGCTTGCCTTAATTTCTCTCAAATTGGGCATCATTTTGCTCTCCAAGATAAAAGAAAACACAACACACACAAAAAAAAAAACCAACAAAAAACAAACAAACAACAACAACAAAAAAAATCCAAAAACAAAAAAAAACCACCAAACCAAAAAAACCAAACCAAACCAAAACAAAAAAAAACAAAACCAAAAACCACCCTCACAACCTGTTACACTGATAGTCGCAAAGTTTGAGAAAAATCCGATTTATCACCAACTGGCTTCTTATTTCTGAGGCTGTGTGTGAAACCATTCAGCCCATCTAAACAAGCTGAGCTCTTGGCTGAGCAAGGGAACATGTGATCTGTGTAACTGCATCTCAGCTTGAAGTTTGGGATGTGCTGTGAAGTGCACCATTATCCAAAATAAACAGCTGGCTCCATTAGGAGTTAAGAAAGGGAGCTGATAACAAGCCTGTTCTCCCTAGGATAATAAACATCTATTGACTTTGCAGGTAATAATTCAGAAAAGCTAAATGGATTCTTGCTATTCACTCCAGACTTGTTTAATGGTAACAACTGAAGATTAGTTTCTACTCCAAATTACTGCTAATTGAATCTTGCTCTCTGTGTTTGTTTCTAGCTTTATCTGACTCTTCAGGCTTATCTCAGCTCTGTAAATGTTTTGTGTTAATTCCAAAACAGTGGCAATAAAATTCGTTGTGCTTTCCACATCCTTTTCCATTACTCATGTGTACTCGGTTCCTTATTCACTGATACTTGAAAGAAAATTACATAAGGTGGAAATATCAGCATTACTGACACACAAACAACTGAGACAGATGGGGTTCTAATTTGAAGTCAAATGCCTGATGCAAAGACACAGATTCCCAGCATTTAGTCCTGCTGCAAGCTCAGAATAAAATCTAATATTTCAGTTCTCAGACATGCAGAGCCAGTGCAAAAGTAGCAGTGTCTTGTCTCAAATAATGAACAGAACTGTGCTGCTCCACCAGTCTCAAATTACATGCAAGACAAACCAGCCAGCTTTAGATAACTAGGAAGAGGAAAAAAAATACACCCTTTGTGTCTTCTTGATAATGTATAACTGTTGCAAACTGGCACAGAATTAAGTCAATTAATGCCTTAATGTGACTCATAACGTTGTCCATAACCAAAGAAATTACATAAATAAAAGAGTGACTGTAGTCACTTTTTATACTTAAAAATCAGGATTTCAAACATCCCAAATCAAACTTTTAAGTTCCAGAACATGCCTGTGTATTCATTTAACTAAGCATTCTGAATGTTTTTCAGGCTGCTCTGTTACATCAGTAACTGCCAGGATAGAACACAACGCAGTAATTTTCTTCCATGTAATGCAGACTTATCAAGCCCTACTAAAACACAGTGCAGAGAAATGATGGACTCCATTGTCCTAGAATTCATGTCATACTCACAGAAAGCTTTCAGCATTTAGATGTGCAGGCTTTCATTATAAATTTAGGTCATGTTACTCACGCCTCTTGCTCATCTCCTCAGCTCATCTTTGTGCAGAATATGCTTAAATGCATTACAGTATTTCTCTGTCTGGAATTTGATTTCATTGATGGAGTCTGCTCCTTGGCCTGCAGTTGAATCTTTCTGCAGGATCAGAACTATGGAGAGAAAATGACAGATTAAACAACTTAAAACCATGAAAGTTAACCCATTCATTGAGGCTAGAAATTTTTGTTTGATCTAATTTCTTTGGCCCTTAACATTTGGAATTATACTAGTTAAATAAAATTTATTTTACACACTTACAAGTCTACTAGTGAACCATGAGGATGTAGGAGAGGAGAAAAGGCTCAGAAAATATTCTAGTAATAGAGGTGTAAAACTGTAATATCAACTTGACCATTCTACTGTCTGTGCAATGACAGAGGATGAACTTCCTTCTTGTCTGCCATCCAAATAAATTAATGAAGAAAACAGGGACAAACTGCAGTTTTCTTTCACAGTCAACAATTAGTGGACACATTTCATTGCTGATGGGGCAAAAGGATGCTTTACTTGCACCACATCTTTAAGCCAATTGGTTGTAATGAAGGAATCTTCCCTTTGCCACATTTGTCTGGCAGTCTCACTTTAAAAAGTGATTAGTCCCAATGTTTGCAGAAAGACATTTTTGCAGAATGGAAGAACATCCCATACTTAATCAAAATGTGGCAATAGTGACAATGTGGCAATAACATATTAGATGAATAAAAAAAAAATCTTGCCAAGGCCTTGGTAACTGTCAATAATTTCAGGTAAAATGACTGCGTGATGCACTGAACTGAGCAAAAAATATTTATCATCTTTCAATTGGTAGCCTGCCATTAGTTTATTAATTTCCATCAGTGTGTACTGCCTTAATTCAGATGGAGGAGTAAAGTAAGTGGGTGAAATAAGCCAGATTGCATTGACTGCATGGTGCAGTGATCCTACAGGTACAGACACTGTGCTTTTTCCCTGCCACTGGATTTGTCCTTGAAGCTTAAATTCAATTAAACAGATCTTCAAAGGAAAACTCTTGATGACAAAGGAAGGCAATATGACCTTTTAAGAGATGAGGAGATTCCTACTATCTTCTATCAGAAAATGCCCAAGGTTGAATTAACATTTGGCCCAGTTCAGGCAGCTAGATCCCTCTACAGTGGTGTGGTTTTCCTAAACAGCTTGTCCAGGCTCAAACTGCTGGAGACAAGAAAAAGGGAAGAAAAGTCACTCCTTAGAGTCCCCTCCTGTTCTCTGCTCACTGCAACAGAAGCCAAAATAATGCCTTTGAAATAAACAGTTGACTTTTCAATCACTAAAGAAGAGATGGTCCCTACTAGTATAAATTCCTTTGTGTGAAGAAAATTTGAACTCTGTTTCTCTAGGAGGGGGTTTCCCTAGGACAAAAAAAATGACAAAATCTTGTATCAGAGCAGATGTTGAGTGTATATCAGGCACACAGAGCAAGAGTTGTCACAGCTACCATATTTTACAGCAAAACATGGATGTCAAAACATATTCCTCAATAGGAAGCTACAGAAATATTGTATTCCTGTTAAAAGTCCAAGGGATTTTAAATTGCATTTCACTGTAATGGAAGAAAAAAAAAAAAAAAAAGAATAAAAAAGGAAAATGGAAGACAGGACTTAAGGACTTGTCCCATCAGAGCTTCTGACCTACTTCTATATTGACAAAACTGCCACCTTAAACTGTCTTGCTGAAAATATCCCAGACAATCCCACTGTGAGGAAAAAACAGAATAATTTCAAAGCTAAAATTACAGTATAAAAATTTAACAGTCAGAACAAAAATCTGAAGGTGATTGTTTATCTTCACATTGAATGGTCCCAGTCAAAAATCTACGCTCATTGTCCAGAATGAAATCCTGGGCCCTGCAATAAATCAGAGACCACATTATACTGAATTCTGGAAATTGAGTAAATTAATTTGTATAAAATTCATATTATTTCATGAAGCTTACATGTGTGGTGTTTTACTAGCTTGTTTGAAAATACTTTTCCATCTACAATGAAAATTACATCTTTAATTTTATATGTAAATCTTTCTTTTTACGTATATAAAGGTTTATGCATTGCAAAAATAATTATACAACATGATTGCAAAGTTAGTTTTACTGCATTTATAAGGGAGAAGAACAATTAAATGTAATCATGTTATAGGCAATGTTTTAGCCTAGCTTAGTGACTAGCATTAATATGTAATCCTTAATATATTTGTTTCCTTCATCAAGGTCTAGGAAAAAAAATTTCTTAACAAAAATAGAATAAAACCAACCCCAAGGAAAAGTCTTTGTTTGTTTTTAATTTAAGTTTCATATTAATTATAAAACCAGCATGAAGTAAATGAGACTCAAATGTCTCATTTTCATTTCTGTTTTTTTGTTTGGTTGTTTAGGGCGTTTTTTTCCCTTCAGTGATCCAGTTTTGTGTATTTGTGAGACACTGTTGCTGATTGCATTTGTTCCACTGGATCTTGTCAGTTGCTCCACGGTGGCCAAAATACTGCTAGAACTACAGAAATGAGAATGGGTACAGTCCTGGGTGCAAGAGTATGTAATTCTGATCCAAGCACTGAAGTAGGGATTATATATGATTTTTCTAGTACTGCCTCTAATTTAACATTCAGTAAGTTTCAGTTTTAAACAAAAGAAAATTATAAGAACTTCTATGAAGTCTAAGTGATTAATGACTTTAATCTCTTTGAGGTTCTCAGATAAGCTGTGCTTAGAAGGCTAAATAAACCAAAAGTAGTAGCAATATTGACAGTAGATCTCATTAATGTCTCACCAGCATTAATTTAAATGGTATTTATTATAACTGTCTTTGCCTGGAATACTGTAAACTGTAGGTTTTGCTACAGACAGGTGCTTTCAGATGGCTACTGTGCAACATCAGAGATGCAATTAATACAAATTGCAATTAATGCAAGTTGTCTTGACCTTCTCCTCTGAGCAAGCTGTGTATTAACAGGTAAAGCTAGCTGGTTTCAGCAGACAATTCTACAGCTGAATTCTACAGCTGGCTCATGGATGTCTGCTCCCCAAGGACATATGTAAATCCAGCAATGCAAGAAAATCCCTTCTTCTTTTTTTTTTTTTTTTTTTTTTTCCCTTTCCACTGCTGTGATTCAGAGTTGAATACATTGACCTTTTTCCCCTGCATAAACTTTCAGCAGCAAGACTCTGAGACAAGCCAGACACCCACTCATTCATCCTGTAAATGTTGTTAAGGGGACAAGAGTGCAGATTACTCAAAAACACAGTGGCCAGAAGCTCAAACAAGATGTTTGGGGAGTGCCCTCCTCTTAATTTAGCCACACCTATATTTTGTTTTTAGAACATGCTGAGAAGTCATCATCTCACCAGTGCTAAGCAAAATGGGGTCATAATTCCCCTTGATTTGGTGGCTGTGTTTTCCCTAGTGCAGCCCAGTGTGTGGTTTGCTTTATTCACAACAAAAATGTCCTGTTGGTTTGTATGTGTGCTGTCGCCCACTGTTACTCCAGGCCCTTTTCAGCAGAGCTTCCAGTTTGTTTCTTGCTCATTCCAGTTCATAGGCAGGTCTGTTCTGTCCTGAAGCATCTCCTTGCACTTTTTCTTGCTGAACTTCCAGGATTCTCTAATGATCCAATCTTTAATTTCAGAAAGGTCTCACAGGAACAAAGATCTCCTGTTGATTTGCCACCTCCCTCTCCCGTTGAATCATTCAGAAATTTGCTGAGGAATCACATTCTCAGCATCAAGGCAGCTGATGATGGTATTGAGCAGTATTGGCCCAAGTATTGATGCCTGTCATGCTCCACTTGTTACCAGCTGCCAAACACTCGTGGAGTCATTGATCAGCACTGGGTGAGACCAGAACTCTGAGCAATTGTCAGCCCAGCACAGAGCCTGGCCAGCATGTGCTTCTTCAGCTTACCAATGAGGCTGTGGTGGGAGAGTTTTATTTAAAGTTTTAGTGAAGAAATGAATTATCTCAGCCTTTCTATTTGCCTCTCATCCGTGCAGTTGACCATGGGCAGCCTTTAGGTCTGGACTGCTCAGCACAAGGAAGGTGTGGAACTTTTGAGCTCAAGGGAGGCTAAAATGATGCTCAGAGGGCTGGAGCTCTTCTGCTCTGGAGACAGGCTGGGAGAGCTGGGAGTGTTCACCTGGAGAGGAGAAGGCTCTGGGGAAGATTAATAGCAGCCTCTGGTATTTACAGGGAGCTTATAAAAACAAGATGAGTGACCTTATACACAGGCTGTGATAGCAAAATTTGAGATGTTTTTAAACTGAAAGATGAGGATATTAGACTAGATATTAGGAAGAAATTATTTCCTTTTAGAATGAGGACACCCTGGCACAGGGTGCCCAGAGCAGCTGTGGCTGCCCCTGGATCCCTGGCAGTGTCCAAGGTCAGGTTGGAAAGGGCTTGGAGCAACCTGGGACAGTGGAAGATGTCCCTGATCACGGCAGGGGGTGGAATGAGGGCTCTAAAACATTTGCAATATCATTATTTTAATATAATATATTTATCAAGACATTATTTTTGTTCTGTTATTCACTCTGTGACAGTTGCTGTGTTTGACTACACTTGCTCAAATATTTATTCATATCTTCAGTCCTCTACTTTCTTGGTTTGACAAAATGTAGGAAAGAACTGCTCATGCACTGAGATTACAGAAAAAAATTGAAATATTTGTTTTCAAATATAATTTACTGAGCAACTGTTGCATGGCTACAGTGACAAGTAATTTTTGCTATTTTCCACTGTGTTGGCTCAACGAGATTAAAATGAGATTAAAGGCAAAGGGAAACAGACTACAATAGACTAAGTGAAAACATGAAAATTGGTATATTCCAAACAGATGGTTACAAACCTTGCACAGTGATTCATTAATCTTCTGTTCTAGACAAAGGAGTCAGTTTGAGGGAAAAGCAATTTCACATGCACTCTGTAGAACAACTTTACTGTATGAAGACATGTAGGTTTGTGATTTTTTTTACAAAACAGTATAGTATTTTTATATAAAATATTTCCACAGTATAATTGCAGCAGCTTGATACAGCTGAAGCACAATGTAAGATGGTGCTTATTAATGCCAGTACCACTTTTAATGGCCTCTCCCACACTGTAGTGAAAAAAAATTCCAGCCTAAAGAAAGGGCTATGTCATCTTGATAAACTCTTACATGTACTTCTGCTCAAGCCATATATTCAAAATTATTTCCTTATAAAGGAACATCGCTATTATCCCTAAAGACTTTTTAAGAGGCCCTCAGATACTCAGATAATCCATCCTGACTTCTGGTGTATTTAGATCAAGGAATTAGTGTTCCTGATCCCTGAAGCATGGCTGTGTTGTCTGCCTGAGCTGCAGTTTATTTTTCAAATTTGCTTTAAAGACACAAACCATCTACCACATACCTACATCTGTTGTTAAAATGATTAACCCCCCACAGGTTTCAGAGGTAGGGAACTCAAAAGGGATTATTCACCACTTCCTTTTCCCTGTTTTGCTTGAGAGAGATGAAGATAGAATACTACATGCAAAGAAGATTAAGATGAAGTTGAAACTTCCTACAGCTTTTGTTAAGAAAAACTGGGGAAAAAAGTGAGACTGGTGTTAGGGAGGCAAAGATTTAACCATATTCAGAAAACAGGATTGAGAGTGAAAGTGCTGGAAGAAGCAAGATACATCGCCTTGAGGAAGGAGTTTTGCCACCATCTATTGGTGAGTGGGAGGAAGAGACAGAGGCAGAAAATTTGTTTCCTCCCCTCTCGAATAAAACCAATATTTTCATTATTTCCTGAATTCATATATATTTTGGATGCAGTAAATGATTGATCTCCCTCTTATGTGATAAAGATCCACTTGTGTCTTTGATATGATCACAGCAAAGATTCATCCTAATCAATACTCTATTTTGGAATGAGCGTCTGGAAAGAGATGGTAGAAGAAAATGACAAAGGACTTTGACTGCATTAGGGCTCATTCCATAGGCAATACCTGAGTTGTAAATGACACTGCCTTCCCACTCGGAGAAAGGAGGTGCAGTTGATCTCTTACCTAAGCTCTCTTTTGAGTTATTGGTTGGTTTAACCTGCCAATGCTGAGCTACACCACTTCCTTACTGGAACCAGTCTGCTGGGGAACACAACACTGCAATAACAATTATCGAATCCTTTGACTGGTTTGGGTTGGAAGAGACCTTAACAATCATGGAGTGCCAACCCCTGCCATGGGCAGGGACCCCTCCCTCTATTCCAGGCTTCTTCAAGCCCCGTTCAACCTGGCCTGGAGCACGTCCAAGGATGGGCCAGCCACAGCTTCTCTGGGCAGCCTGTGCCAGTCAAGAATTTCTTCCCACTCTGCCATCTAACCCTGCCCTCGGAACCTTCCTACCTTGTCCTGTCACTCCAGGCCCATATGCAAAGTCCTTCTTCAGCTCTCTTGCTGTCCCTTTAGGCACTGGAATGGGGTCTAAGGTCTCCCTTGAGCCTTCCCTTCTCCAGGCTGAGCAACCCCAAGAGTCTCACCTTATCCATCTGTATGTCCCTAGAAAAGGAGGTGCTTAACAGGGTCACATCAGCACAGTCATGTCTCAAAATTATAGGTCCTCTTCTAAGTCAGGTTGAAAAAGAAATCAATAGCAATAAAATCCTCTAATGCTCTGTAAATCCCAAGAGAATTAAATTAATTTAGAGGATTGGAGCTGTTCTTTCTAGCAGGCACCATATTATTAGTATTTATTCCCTGTTAGATGAAAATGTGCTTTCAGGGCAGAAAAAAATTGTGTTACTTGTAAAGTGTAAGAGCAGTTAACATATGCCATGGATGTATTGCTGCTTTTTCCTCCAGACATTCAGCAATCAAAATCTATGTAGTATGTGCCTGGATAAATTCTTGGATCAGCAGCAGCTGCAGGAACATATTCTCTCTCTTAAGTCACAGTGGTTTTTTGCTGTCTGTTTCATTTCACAATCCTGACTTAAGTATCTAAGTCCCTGTAAACCTTACTGAGCCCCAAAATATGGTGCTCCAAGACAGTTGCATAAATTTGCAGGCTGCTGCTAGTGACTGAAATGCTTTCCTACCTTCTTTTATGCTTTGTTTCCAAACTTTGTTTCTTAGTCTGATGAAAGACAAAAAACAAATTCAATAAAATGTAGTCCCTCTGGTTCTCATCTCTGATACCTTGTCACTTGAGTGTGAGTGGCTCAGCACACAAAGGAAATTATTTTTCAGTATCAATTTTAACACCTTGATGCTTTTTAGACCACACTCAACACCGCCCTGGAACATGGTTATAGGTTTTCTTCTCAGGGAAACCAAATAGAACTTTGCATAACAGGGGCCACAGAACTGTGTGGCACAGGAAAACAAACCTCTGCTAGGGTAATGAAAAGGTGGACCATGTTTCCAGAGAAAAAGGATCATCCATCCTACAAACAGAGGACAAATATATAAAACTAAAGGATCATCCATCCTACAAACAGAGGACAAATATATAAAACTCAGTGCTTTTTATATTGGACCAAAGTAACAAGGCTCAAAGTGATGTCCAACAGCAGCTGTGGGGTATCAATCTTGCAACACTTGTGGGTTTAAATTTTGTTAATTTTCTACAATGCATTCCTAATCTAGATGTACACTGCTTATTTCTGATGAGCTTCTACTGTTTTCATCTTGTTTTGTCATTTTTTTACCCTTTCTATCTTTATTTTAATCTATTCCAAGTTTTAACTAATCATTCATTTATTTATTTACTATGTCTGCTAACATACTCAGACAGCCAGAGGAGTCCTCTTCAATAACTGAGTTGCAGAAGGGCAGATAAATTTGACAAAAGGCAAAGCTAACAACAACATAAAATCACTGCAGGGGTTTGCAGGGGTTTTCAGCTATTGGGTTTCTGGTGATAGTTAAATATTTATTCTTAATTGTTAACAATGAGTGCTGTGGAGACATTGGGAAATATGATGAACACAACATTGTTGCATCATCTGTGTTTTCTGAGATGTGGGAAGAGAGGTGGAGGCAGCTTTGTCTTCTTGAGGTCATGAAGCAGAAGAAGGATGTTCTGCTGTTTGCAAAAGAGAAGAAGATATATAAAAGATCATAAAATTAACATAATTGTTTGGGCTGGACCTTTGGAGTTATCCAGTCCAATTTCCTGCCATGTGCAGAGACAGCTGCTAGATAAGGCTGCTCAGAGCCCCATCCAAACTAACCCTGAATAATGCCAGGAATGGGGCAGCCACAGTTTCTCATGGGCAACCTGTGCCAGTGTTTCACCACGCTCACTGTTAAGGACTTCTTGTGTGAAGACAGCAGACGTGTAGGTTTTTAAGCTGATAAATTGACATTCATTTATCTAGACAATCAAAATTGTCTGACTCCCATCCAAATTTCAGCTACAAATTGAGCAAAACTCTGCTGTTTTCAGCCCACTCTCCACAGAAGAGCAGAAAACCCTGGCTCAGATTCCCTGGATTGTGAGTCAGTTTTGTCTGGATCTTACAAACACTGTGAGAACTTTGACTCTGGGGTAAATTGTAAGCAAAGGGGAAAAAAGGAGGACCCACCTCCTCCAGTGCATGGTGTGGGTAAGGTCTGGTTATGTCCAGGCAGATGGGACTTGAGTAGGATCCAGGGTTTATTTGCTCAGTGCTGCCAGGAACAATGGCCCTGTGAATATGCAGCAGTGAGGATTTTAGCTGCTGGCTGCAGCTGCTGTGTGTTCCTAGGGGACCTGAATGTCAAACCCCTATGAGGCATATAAGTTCCTGGCATCTCCTTATGCATTTAGGTCTAAACCAGCAGCCCTTTAGTGGCTTGCTATTGGCTTTTTGAGGTGCCATTAGGTGCACAGCAAATCCAAAGAGCCAACTCGACTCAAATAAAGAACCCACACTGAGATTGTGTTGCTGGGAATGTTTCACAAAATGCAAAATTAAATGAGAGAGAGATTCGAGGACCAGGCATTAAAAAGAACAAGCTCAGTTAAAAAGGAAGCCTACATGTTCTACAGCAAACAGGAGCTGTGACAAATAAAGTGGTGGGTGTTGTGCTCTGCTGGGATGCAGACAAACAGAAAAGCTGTCTGAGAGGAATAGGATTACAGGGAAGCTACTGCCCAGAAATAAAGGTTTTTATATATCTACTGGACAACAAGGGACTCTCCTGCCTATTCTCTTCCCATTTATAAATGCAATTGTAATTAGGGCTCTAAATGTGGCTCACAGTGTCAATTATATACAGGGCTACTGAAAATTATATATGTGGCATTGGAAAGGGACTTGCAGACAAGAGTTAAATACTTAAAGGACACTTCAGCTCAGTGCCTAAAACATACTCTTTCTTCCAGGGTTTTAGTAGGAATGACTTCTGGAAACTCAAACAATCAATTTGTTTTGGAATTTTATATATTTGAAAAATCCATGCAAGCATAGTAGATAAACACTACAGAATCTAACCCAAAGGCACCAGAAAAATTACCTTATACATTTTCTGTGGCAATGTTGGCTGTTATTAGAAGATATGTCCCACAATGTCAAAAGAGCCTGCATATATAACTATTAATCAGGTTTTTGGTCAGAGTTTCCACATCTCAATATTGTCATTAAGTGAATTAATGAAGATCAGAGATAATGGAATATTTATGTAAATTATCTTGAGAAAATATCTTCAACCTTTCCAGAGCTTATAAGTCTTTATTATCATAATGCTCTTGACATCTATCTCATCTGAAGACTACATTAGTTATTTCACTTATGTTAGCCCTGAATTAATCATGTCTGTACTTGGTGTTTTTTGTTTGTTGTTAATTGGGAGGGGGGGAAGGGGAGGGGGCAAGAAGAGGACTAGTTATGTTTTCAAAAACACATAAAAGTAGCCCTATTTCTTAAAAGTGCTGAAGTCTACCTAAGTCTACCTAAACTTTTAGGCTGACAGGCACAGATGGCTACAGTATTAAAAGCCTTGTCACAGGGTATACATTTTTAATAACCTTTGCCAGATTTAGCTGCGTTTATTTGTGCATTTTCTTCTTTTCCCTGATCTATAAATTAAAAAAAAACCCAACAAAACAACAAAATACAACCTGCATTATTAACATTTCCACAACTCCTTATACAAAAAAGTAATTCCCGCCCTTTTTTGTTGTCTTTGTGAACTTATGACGTTTTTATGGGTCTGGGCTAGAAAAAACTGCAGGTTTGAATTTTTGGTGTTTTTATCTTAATTATTATTCGAGTCAGTAAAGTGCAATGAAAACATACTCATGGAAAAGTCATTTACTAACACTGGGACTCACTGTATTCTTCTAATTCCATGCCTGGGAGCAAAAGTAGAACTTGAGCCCTAAGGTGCAGGAGATTGCAGGAGATTCAGCAAACTTTTTGTGTTTGCTTGCAGATGGAGCCCTGAGCTCACAGCAGATGCTGTGATCCCTGTGCTGGCAGGTAGGCAAGGCATCACCTCTGCCAGAGCTAACTCTGTTTTCCACATGCCTCTATTGATGCATGAAACAACCCTTTGCAAGGCTGTGTGGAAATGTGCAATTAAAAACTGTTTGCCTTCACCTTCTCCGCCTTATTTAAAAATTCCATTTAGTCACCAGTGTGTATTCAGCCCCATATAAAAATATTTCATTCCAGATTAGCTGAAATACAGAGGAGGCTTCATGCCTGAGGATTTGCCCTCCACTCAGGCAAGGTGTGGATTTTCTGTGCCTCTCCATAAAAGCACACACTGTGACTACGTCATGGGAAATGTAACGGCGGAGAATGCTGATGAAAACCAAATGCAGATGGCCATCTAGGATTTCTTGTTTGCAGATTATAAAATACACATATTTTCAAGCACAAGAAAGACACATTAATCAAATGAGATTCCATAAAGCAAATAACCACCCACATCTATAACTACTCAGATATATCTGGCTGATAATGTTGCTAGCCAGAAATCGGGAAAAGCTATAAAATAATCCTTAGGCTCTTCAGCTGATGGGTAAAAGGAAAAGCAGTTGAAGGACCACTTCAGTCCCTGCAGAATAAGCCATTAAAATGTAGCTGCATCAATATGGTGAAAACCTAGAGAAGTGAGCATAAAAGCTTAAAATTTATAGAGAAAATTACAAAGATAACTGAAAACTGAGCCAATATTTTAAAATTACAATTTCTAAAAAATAATTTCAATTCATACATTAAAATACATTGGAACAATGATATGGAGAGTGGGGAGAAAGGTTTGAAGAATGCACAGCCTTTTTCTCTTAAATTACAAACAAGTTTCAACAGGAAACAATTTATTTGCCATCTGTGTTCATTTTCCATCTGCCTTTTAAGTCACAATTCCTCATGGCAAATGTGGAAAAATATGGGATATCAGTCAGGAAAAGCTCCAAGCTTTTCTCAACCAGAATGCTCTGGTCGAGAGATGGAGAGGGGTGACTGTTGTGATCCATCACCTTCCTCATAATAACAGTGTTTCTGTCTAAAAGTCCTAAAAGTGATAGAGCTTAAATATTCTCATAGTTTGGGGACAGGTATTTCACTAAATGGTATCGAGATTTTTTTTCAGCTGATGTCTGTTGAATGACATTAAAGTACAATTCATTTGGCCTGCATGCAGAATTTTTAAAAAAACAGCAGCACAGCCATTGGAACTAGTTAGTCATATTTCATGGCCTTATTTAAGCACAATTTTTTCTCAAACCTGTGGCAGTTATCTGAAACCAGTTCTCATTATTCTTCAGGATCCATTTTGATAACAAAAAAACCCCCAAAAAGAATTATTTATTAAGGTGGTCTCCTTAACAGCATTCCTCAGAAAACCTAATCTGGGATGTGAACACGGTGACAGGCACAGGGTGATCACCAGAATGCATCAAAGGGTCTGTGAACTTGGGACTAAATCCTGTAGATATAATCTATATGAACCTTCATCTCCTCTTCCACAAAACTCAAGAGAAACCTTTCATGTTTGTGTTGGAGAGTCAGATCTGAGAAATACATAAATGCATTTATGTCCTTACAGGGGAGACTTTCAGGCTCTGGTTTTTATGTTCAGCTAGAACACCCGTGTGAAAAACATTGCTGTGCTTTTGCTAATGCATGCCACTTTAAATGTAGTTTCCAGTCCAGTGGCACGCAAGATCCCAGAAGTTATTGAAGGGTTTCTGTGAAAGCACAAAAGGACAGTTCTGAAATTTTACAGTTGTGACAGAGTGCTACAGATGCTGGTAGCAGACAAAAAGAGATAGTAGTTCATTTAGGATCTGTTCTTTAAGTTAAATCTCTCTCTCTTTTTTTTTTTTTTTTTTTTTTATGCTGATATTTGTGAACTCAGTTAAGAAACAATGGGTGCTTTTGCTAATGTTTGGGTTTAGCAGTCACCGGGGAGTTTTCTAATAAATACTAGATTAAGTTTTTTTTATTTATTTGCCATAATTTCTGCAATTCCTCTTCTTTCAAGGGCTGTACCATTTAGTATGTCCACTAATGCAGTTGTCATATATCTCTGACAGACAGCACTGTTCTGAGACCCTGACACAGTAGAAAAGTGCCAGGCCTGGGAATGGGACCCTGAGCTGCAGACTAAAACATGTAAATTCAGATCAGTCGGGTACAGGTAGTTTTTCAGGGAGACAAACCCAGGTTTCTGCTTTACGGAGATTTTCCAGATTCTCTTGGCTGCACTGTCAGTGTGCTAGATGAGACTATCAATAGACAGGATGTATGAAACAGAATCTCACCTCCAGATGTCTGTGCAAAATTTTGGCCACTCCTGGAGGCATTTAGAGGTTCTTATCCAGAAAGACCTTTCCTTGCTCTAAAGAACCTCAAATATCAAACAAAATCTCAGGAACTGTGTTCTTGAAGGGAGGAAATAGTCAACTCTAATTGAGTGTTTTCAATCACCCTATGGACAATACCTTTCAAAAAATTTCCTTTGAACCTAACTTTATGCTTTTGCTAAGATACTATGCCAGTCTGTCTGTTTCAGCAAATCAGAGCTTTCCAGAAGGAGAAATTATTTCAGCAATTTACCACGTTTGTAAGATCCAGGGACTGCTTGCATTAGGCATTCTTGGTCTGATGTTGTTACCTGGCTCATTGAAGTGAGAATATAACCATTACAATCACATTTCATGTTCATTTTAAAGAGTAAGGTAGGTAGTAGAGAAATCATTCAGTTATTACCAGAAATTCCAATGTCCTTAATTTTCTTTGCTCAGTTTGCTATGGTAAGTGTCTGGAAAACATGCAATCATCTTCAGCTGTTAGTAAGGTTTTTTAATGATTCTTTTAGTTTAGTTTAGTTTAGTTTAGTTTAGTTTAGTTTTGTTTTGTTTTGTTTTGTTTTGTTTTGCTTTGTTTTGTTTTGTTTTTGATTATCTGTTGTTGTGTTGTTTGCTTGCTTTTGGTTGTGTTTTTGTTTTGTTTGGTTTGGTTTGGTTTGGTTTCATTCGTTTGGTTTTGTTTTGGTTAGGGTTTTTTTTGTTTCTTTGTTTGGTTGGTTTGGGTTTTTTGTGCGTGATGATTTTTGGTTTTATGATGTTAATGATGTTGTTCTGTTTGAGGTTTGGGTTTGGATTTTGTTTAGGGTTTTTTTTCGCCGTATGGGTAAATACTTATTTTCATATTGAGGGAAGGAAAAAACCCAATTAAATTTAATTCTGATGAAAACAGGAAAATTATGCTATGTCTGTTCTTGAAATTTGATATTTCTTATAGCAGCATAAACACTCTCTCAAATCTATGAGTGAAAACACATCGGAAATAATGCATGTCAACATGATCCTCACTTAATCCGAGCATGCTTGTCCTTTCAATAAGTAATGTTTTGCATTAGTTTATAGCACCAGGCATTGGGTGATTTATTTATTAAAAAACCTCAAACCCTGTTGTAAAAGGCAGCCTGCAAGGTCACGGTCTCCTAATCATGAATTATCCTCAGGCAGTTCCTGCCCACACATGACCTTCTGCTGCCATCTGCATCTGCCCAGTTTAATTAATAGCATGATCATGAATGGGACATGGAATATCAAGAGCTTAAATGGTGAGTGGTGGCCCTGACCTACACCACCATTTCCCTCTTCTGTAAAGCTCCCTTAGTGGAAAGGAAGGTTAGGTAGGAAGAAATTATTTACTCAGGTGGTATGAGAATCTGGCACAAGTTTCCCAGAGCAGCTGTGGCTGCCCCACTCCTGGAAGTGTCCAGGGCCACGCTGGACAGGGCTTGGAGCAGCCTGGTCTAGAGGAAGGTGTCCCTGCCCATAGCAGGGACTGGGACAAGATGGGCTTTTTAAGGCCCTTTCCAACTCAAAACATTTGGTGGTCCTCTGATGGAAAGGGAGAAGAAATTACTGGGGAAGTGGCAAAACTCAGCACTAGGAGGGAACACATGTCACAGGGAAGAGCTTCCAGTGGCATCAGTAAGAGGTGACTCACCTCCTGCATACTTAGGTTGCTAACTGTGGTTTTAGCCTCTCTGAAAACAGTTCCCTCACCAAAATCTCACCAAAGAAGAAGTGGAAATTAGATGTAATGGAGTTATCTTGTGTTGCTACCTATTGGCAAGGGCATGTAATCTGAAAAAAGTTAATCATTTACACAAGACTTTTAGTAAAGCAGGCAGTAAATTTGTGCATAAAGAAAGGCTGTACATAGAAACAAAGCCATTATGCCAGATTAAAGTAAGAGGGAAAATGGGATTTCTAAAGCAAACAAAGCCATTGCAAACAGGAGAGAGGAAAGCAAGAACATAATGTATATTTACAACTGACCTAAATTTACATTTAGGGGAACAGAAAAGAATGAAACATTTATCAGATCTCATTGGGAAAGCTTGGATGAGAACAGGGAGAATTCTCTATTAGAGGGAACAGACTGGACTGTAGAGAAAAGTGTTGATATCATATTAACAAGCTGAAATGAGAATTTTACAACATACTAGGAGCACTGGCCTGAAACTAGTAATTGACAAAACATTGAAAAGCAAAATTTTTGAAGGGGTCATTTCCCAAGTTTGGTTCACGAAGATATCAGTAAGAAAATTAAAAAAACACAAGTAAAAACCCAAACAAACAAACAAATAAACAAAACCCCAACAACAACAAAAACAAAATGAAAAACCAACCAACCAACCAAAACAAAACCAAAACCCAAAACCCAAAAAAACCCCCAAAAACAAAAACAAAAACAAACAAAAAAACAAAAAAAAAACACCAACCAAAAAACAAACCTGGTCCAAATCCTAAAGCAAGCTGAGCTGTCCTGGGAAAGGAAGAAAGAGTCAATAACCATTTTAAACATAACAAGTGAACAGAGATAAGCCATAAGTGTAAAATATGTGGATTAGCAGGAACCATACTGAAATCACATTTTAGACTACAAGTAACACCACAGCCAGTAAGAAAATAGGGAGTCACCAAAAAAAGAAACTGGATTTGTGGAAAACAGCACAGCTCAGGCACTGCTGCATCACTCAGTCATTCAGTGTAGACATCTAGCATAAAATGTGTTTTTAGATTTAAATATTCTGAACCATGTAGGCAAATTAGGATTATTGATGCTGAAGATATGATGGCAACCTCTGTTGGGGAGGTGGGAAGACAGAGGAGAAAGAAGTATTCTCAAGCATTGTAACAGCTCAGAAGGTAATAGCTCATGGTGTGTCAAGGAAAGGAGGGAATTTGGAGGAGAACTCCCATGTGGGGACTCAGGACCATACTACAACAATTCCCATTAATCCTTTTGGGTCCCTGGAAGATAAAGATAATAAATCCTATAAGAAAAAGGTATTCCTACATTCATTGCAAATTTCTCTGAGATCAGTGGTGAAATGGTAGCAAGAGAGCTAGTTCAGGAACATTATTCAGGTACTTGCATGAACTTTTAAGGATGCTGGAAAGAAACAACAGATCAAACTGATGGCAGATATCTTTTCTTTGGTTTCTGCTCAGGATGGGGTACCACAGGAGCAGTCCTTTCATATGTATGAAACTAAGAAGAAATCTGACTGTCCCTGCTCTATATCACCCATTCCCATGTAAATTAAATCTATAATGCATGAATTTTAAATGTTTTATTTGGTTTGAGAAGAAAAAGGAGAAGAAAAAGGGAAGTGGGAATTTATAGTCAGGAAGAGGGTACACTGTATTTAATGCCTTTTGATTTCCCAAATAGTACTAAGAACCATTATGAATTTGCCAATATCACAGTGGGAAAGGTGTTTCACATTGTATATGAATGCTCACCACTTCTGAAATCTGTGAATCCCAGAGACATTTGGTATATGGTGCTGTAGCATAAGAATGGGAAAAAAAAACTTTCCAAGGTGCAAAGGAAACAGACATCTAAACACTTCTTGTCCTACAGATCAGCTGCAGACCTTTGAAATCTAAGCAACAGAGTCTTGCCAAACATGGCAGAGAGGCAGGCAGAATTAAGGTAGCATACTCTCTGGAACCTTTAGACTCCAAGTGGATGTGTAATCTGAGCATCAGCTTCAGAAAGGACACTAAGAAAAATACTGAATATGCTAAATGAATCCCAGTAGTCAATAATGTATTCTATTGAAGCCCTAATGCCATGATGTTAGAGTAAAAAATTGCCCAGATGGGACCTTAACATTCATGGGTAGACAAGAAAGCTTTATTTTCCAAAATGTACCACATACAGCTGGCTGTTTGGAACCAGGGAGGAATTTCTTTCTTGCTGCAGTATTTCCGTGGCTGAGCAAGGCTCAGTAAAGCAGGCAGAACACAGTGGGGATATCATGTTATAGGCAGCAAGATCGTTCAGGGTGCCTTCCCTGAACGTGACACATCTCTCACGTGTGACACAGCCCAGGATTGCAATGAGGTGAGCAGGGCCTTAGGTGCCCTCACCACTGCAATGCCAAGGGGTCCCTCTGCCCTCAGATCTGCAACCTTCTGTGAGTGCTGCTCTTTTCCTTCTATGTCTTCATGCCTTGCACTGTACCAATAAAGTCTCTGGGCTTTAGAGTTTATAAGGTTAAAATCTACTAGAAAGCCTCACTTATGTCACATATGTTCCCATTAATGTTACATAAATATTACTGACAAACCGCAGGCACAAAGCTCAACCAGCAATCGTTGAATTAATGAATGGTTTGGGTTGGAAGGGACCCAAAAGATCACCTGGTTCCAACCTCCCTGCCATGGAAGGACACCCTCCACTGGACAAGGCTGCTCAGTTATCATGCAACACCTGGACCTGTTCAAGTTTTGTTCAATTAGTGTTTATAGCACCACAAGCAGGAATAGCTGACGAGCAGGTTCTGATAGAAACTAGATAGGTACTGTGGGAAAAATATTTGGACTGGCCAACTACCACACTGCAGAGGACAGACAGAGGGTGATGCTCATCTAAGGACCCTCTCATTGATCTCACCAATTTAAGGAAGCATTTTCCCTTTTCTCTTTTTGGTTTTTCCTTAAATTTTTACTCCCTTCATCTCCAAGGTAATTTTGAAATCAAGATCAGCTCTCAGCTGTGGACTCCACAAACCAGTCTCTTTGTGCAACATGACATATTTATTAAAGACATCTGTCAACTCAGTCATGATGTTCTCTTGAATATATCTGAACTGTCCATACCACTTCCCTCTCCTGGTCTCAAAACACCTTTCTCCAAAGATTAATAGAATCTCATTGATTTCAATAAAGAATGAAAAAGAATTTAAACTAATGTTTTACTCAAAATTCTGACCATATAAAATATTTAAATTATTAAGTACATTAAAGTTAAGTATTGTTTTAAGGTCAAAAGGCAGATATGGTTTTTCCATATTAACTATCACCATTAATCTGCACAGTGCTTGCCTTTGATGTATTAATATTAATGGACTTTTAGTCTCACCCAGGTTAAAACAGGGAGTGCAGAATATATACCTTCATAATTGCCATTATTCTTAATGAGGCTGATTCTTGTACAACCCCAAATACAGAGAAGAGCATATATCCTCCAGTCTGCTATAATAAGCCATGTGAATGATCATTTGCAGGAATTAATGAACTGCATAGCTCCTTTGTTTAAAGCATTGTGTTAGAACTGGAAACGATGATAAAAGAAGAAAAAATTATTCTTAAATTTACAGATTCAGAATTTTAGTGATCAATTCTTTACTGCAATAAGACAGAGTGTCTTGCAAAAGCTAGGTCAGGGATATAGCTTTTAAGTGATTTTTCTTTTTCTTTTTTTTTTTTTTAATAATCACAGCAACTCTGGTTACTTTTCATGCATTTTAAAACAGTGAGCTTTATTATCTAGTTTTATTTTCTGTGTTGATGTATTTCAGTTTCTGCATACATGGCCTACTTTGTAGAGTTCAAGTCCCAAACAGTGCAGAGAATTACCTCTGACATTAAGATTATGAAAACACTGCATTCAGACTTTGGGAAAAATGAAAAGAATAAAAGCAAACCCCCTAGGTTTTAAAATATCCTGCAAAAGGCCTGAAGTAAAAGAATATCTTAGTTTTCACTTATTTCTCACAAAGACCAAAATGTAAGTATTATTTTTTCTTAGTAATAAAAAAGTGGAATGAAGAAAGGTTTTGCTGTTAGCTGTTGTCCTTGGGTCTAGCCAGTGACCTTGTTCCAATTGCATGTGAATACAAGAAAATTTGCAAGGCTTTCTCCTGTGCTACTACTAAATGATGAGAGGTAATTATGAAAAGCATCTGGGAATTACCTAGTATTAAAAAAATAGATTAGCACGCATGATCAGAATCTTAATACATTCCGTTCCTATCTATTTTTCTTTATATGCCTTGGAATATTAAGAAGGAAATTAGTAAGTGAATGGGGAGGTATTTTATATTGGTTTTGCTGGTAGTGGGTTTTATTAACAACACCCCTCTCTTTATTCTATATTGGTTTTATATAGGAAAGGGAAACTAAATTGAACAAACAAGATAACAGGGACATCAAAATGACTAAACATTAGATGGAGGCATATTTTTGCACTATAATTAGGAATGGAGAAAAAGGAATAGTGCTTAGAGGCACAAGATAAAATGTACAAAATTGCTCTTTGGCTTTGGATCTAAAGTGCATTGCCAGGGTACATAGAAATCAGATATAGGTAAAATCAGAAAGAGATAGAAAGACAAAATAAAGAAGTAAATGGATGCACTGGTTGATATTTGAGGAGGTAGGAAAGGACAGATCTGAAACTATTAATAATTACACAAAGGATATTAACTCTATTGTTGAGAAAAAAGGAGGAATAGGTCCAGCAAGTCAGCTGGAAAGGATCCATAGGTCCATACCTAACATGGGAAACAACTTCTCAAAGGGAAGGAATAATCACAATTTGTTCATCTACTGGAACAGGGAAAAGGTATTCTAACATATTATAAAGGGCTACTGAGCTTTCTTGCAAAATTTTGGTCAAGACAAACACAATCTAAGTATCTCTCCAGCAAAGTGGGAGGAAAGATATTAGGATAAAGTTTTTCCAAGAAGGGTAGTTGGGTACTGAACAGGCTCCCCAGGGAATGGGCACAGCTCTGAGGCTGCCAGAGCTCCAGGAACCTTTGGACAAAGCCCTCAGGGATGCACAGGGTGGGACAGTTGGGGTGTCTGTGCAAGGCTGGGAGCTGGACCTCATCATCCTTGCAGGTCCCTTCCCACTGAGGATATTCTGTGCTTCTGTGATTATATGAACATTTGTTCATCAAAAGGATTGCAAAGCCCTGGAACAGGCTGCTCATGGAAGTGATGAAATCACCATTCCTGGAAGTGTTCAAAGGTCGTGTGGGTGTGGAATTTGGGGATATGATTTGGGGGTGAAAACAGTGGTGCTGGTTTATTAGTTGGACTCAATGATCTTGGAGGGTTTTTTTTAATCTTAACGATCCTATGATTTGGTGATTCTAACCATGAGCCATGTACTGAATTACAGGACTGGTGAATGACTAAGCATTATTTGTTGGTGTTGCTGTTTTCCCGAAAACAATGCAAAATAATCAATATAGAGGGGAGGAAGAGACAATAGTCATGCTTATTGCATTCTATTTTAATGAAGAAATTAAATTCATACCTATAACCAAATCTAAAATTTGGATTTTGTAAGAAGCAGGAATTAGAAAATATTCCATTAATAATAATAACTATAAGCTATTATGTTTTTCACCAGCCATTAAGTGTTTGACTGAAACAGACAAAATATTTCTTTATAAAAGTATAAACACTTCAAAAAGACAGCAATACTTACCTTGTTTCCAACAGAGAAGGTGTTTTTCTCTTCAACTTTTTAATATAGAATATTACTACAGGAAGACTTAAGAAGACAGTAGTTCATATAACCACAAGAAAACTTTGTATTATAAGCATAAAAATAGAATTTATTTTATGATTTTTACCAGAACAAAACAAAAAATTGCATAAAACTTAATCAAATTTATTATAAAATGTGCTCCAATGTTGCTTGGCTTTTTTTTTTTTTCAAAAATTTAATTCTTCATGACTGAATAAGTAGTGATGGAATTTAAAGAATCCAAGGAAGGAAGAATCTGATGAGCAATGTGATTATGAAGGAAATATATGCTAGGTGAACTTTTGAGTTCCCCTTGAATTGCTTCACCACATTTTTCAGGGTTTTCTTCCTCTATTTTGTGCATGTCTTTGGTTCATAATGTACAGTTTTTTTAACTCTTACACACTTCAAATTCTGCTGCTTGATAACAGTGAGAAAACCTATTAGCAGACTTCTTGCCAACAGAAGTGAGCTGTGTTCACAGGGATAATCAAGGAACACATTCCCTGTGAGAGAAGCTTCTCATTTAACTTTCAAATAGGTGGCATGTAATTTGACAGGTTCATTTGGCACAAATCTCGAAACGATTTCTCATATTGTCCAAGATTTACATGATGTTCCGAGCATATATTTTCAGAAAAAGCCATTTTTAATGCTACATCTTCAAGCCTTTGAAATATTTTGTTGAATTATTCCTTTACCATTAGGAATAGATTGGTGATGTAAAGTTTGGATACAGTTTAGGACCATGTTAGAGCCCTTAATGCACTGCAGCTATTCTAACAAAGCAGTAGATCAATACAGCTGATTAGGTAGATCACAGTAATGGAAAATCTGAACTGTAATAAAATCCCACAAAATCTTACCTTTGTTGAGGCAGCTTCTATGTGTCAGGCACAATCTACCAATTGAATTAATAAAAAATTGGATAGCCCTCAAACTTCTAAAGAAATTTCCTGAATTAATAGATGAATGAATAAGCCAAAACTTCTAAATGAAATCCAGACAAAATTAACTTCATATAAGTAGAAATGTCTTCCTAAAATACTCCATGTGAAAGAGCAAAAAGTAAAGATCCATATGTTTCCCTGTTTGCTAATATTGAAGTCTGCTTCCACATTAAAAAATAAATGTAGGATCTCCTCTCTGAAGGAAGGTCATAACTTTTCCAGCTAATTATATTTAAACCCTGCATAAAGTAACCAAAAGATTAATATCTCTGTTTTTGTGACGAAGTCAGCTGGATTGCAGCAATTTATGCCAAGGACTACACCAAAGATCAAGGGTGTAATGACTGAAAACAGCAATAGCTGCCTCAGTAATTCCATGACTGTGTTTTTCTGGATTCTGGCAATCTTGAATACACAGCAACTCTTAATAAACCCCAAGTTTACTCATTTGATTTTTCATAAACACTATCGATTAGCAGATCAATCATAACTCAAGAGTTAACTTGTATGTAAATTGTGAGATTACAGTCAGAAGTCTTGCACAGTTAAACATTTCTTTAATTTTGGTGATAAGACCTACAATTAAAAATGAGAAAACAGAATTTATTTTCACACATATAGCCTATATAATGACATATTTATTATTTTCTATGAATTTGGATTATAGTCAGGGTTTTGTCTGGTTGTTTCTGCTTTAGGAAAAAAATCTCCCTAGAGAATTTATAAAATACACATTAATAAGAAAAGGTAATTTTTGATATTGCTTTATTGTTGTTGTTGAGACTCATGTTTCTAATGCTGAAATGTCTAATTTTGGACTGCCTAAATTCTGCACTGTCACTGTGTGCTACCACTCATGTAACTGTTTGTGATTGCAGAAGTAGAGAGGATTTATTTCCGTACTTTCCACTTAACAAATATTTTTTCTGCAATTGTATTGTTTCCAGTAATGTCAACACCTCAAAGGTAAGAAATAGTTAAAAATTCCCCCAGTTACAAAGAATGAGAATGTGAAACAGGGTCTTGCCCTTCAGTGAAGCAGGCTTCATAACTTCAAGGGGAAGGTCTGAACAAAGCCCACCTGTGTTCTATTGAACAGCCTGGGCTTTTCCTGCTGAGTGTCAGCTCCTGCTGTGTCTCCTGCCACCTGGCACACATGCTCTGTGTGATGCAAGGGATCAGATGACCCAAGAAACCCCGACTCAGAAGAAGAGGAAGATTGAGCATGCAGACTAATCAGCATTGGAAGTGAGAATTGTAACCCTGTAGATAATAGAATATTAATTAATAAGAGAACTAGGTAACTTGTAATCCATGAACTGTGATTTCTTTGTTTGCTGAAATGCATATCTAGTGTAAAATTTTGACAACCAGTGTACTTCATTTGTGAAAACCTCCACATTGTACCCTGAGCAGAATAAACCTTTCCTTTCTATACTAGACCCTGTCTGTGTTTAAACACTCCCTAAAATGGCAGCTCCAGAGCCAGATTAGATAATTATAAATATCTGCACCTCACTGAAGTCCACTGCAAGAGTTACTTGTTCAATGAGTTTATGATTTCAGATAGCAACATCCATTTTAATATTTAAGCTGCTTGCCAATTCTAAAATGTATAATGTGTCTTTCATTGAGATCTCTGCAGTCTTGTTTGGAGACACTCCTACGAGTGATGCTGCACATGAATCCAGCCCATAGGGCATGACACCTTAGACAGATCATGATAATTGTCCTCCTTTTTTATTTTTCCAGAAAGAATTAAAACTGTGCAATCAAGAATCTCCACAAGGCTTTCATACATTTAGAAGTAGTGCAGTCTGAAAGAAGAGTATCAGAGTGATGTTGTAGGTCCTGGAGACCAGATACTCTTGCTGCACACATTTTAGGGGATTTTTACTGTGGAATAAATGCTGTCCAATATAAGAGCCTGGATGCCTATATTCAGCTGAAAAGAGTGTGGCTGGTACTTTTTTTTTTTTTTTTCACAGATTAAATTACTTCCCAACAAAACTCTAATTTCTCTACAACCCCAGTGTTTCTTCCAAAAGTCTTCAACCTCCCAACACTTCTTTCAAGGATTGACCAACAAATAGTGACACAAAAACTTCTCTCCTTTTCTACCATTTCATTTTTCAGGCTCTTTCAGAATGAGATTTGTCTTCTATTCCCATGTGTTTTATAAACCACTGGGCACCATGTAATCCATGCGGATGAGGCCCTTTAGCCTGGGGATTCTCTGGCTTTTTTTAATCCATGTGGTCTTTTTAACTGAACACAATAAAAAAGGAATGAGCCCTGAATATGTCTTAGCTACATGTCAGAAGAAGACCATGACTGCATGGTCTTATTGCCGTGGGGAAAAAAAATACATGTGCATGACCATGGCCTCTCGCCTGGAAAATCTGAATATGGTCTGAGGAATCTGTTCTCAGGTACCTATCTCACAGTCTAGACACACTTAAGAGTAAAACCTCAATGTGATTAGAGTTTTAACAACTTTAAAGTTGTCAAAATCTTAACTTTGAGGCAGTAGAAATTCAGAATGGCATACTGTAGCTCGAGACAGTGCTAGATTTCAGTGCACATGTCTCTGTTTCTCAGTGCAATAAAGTAACTTGAAAATGAGTTTATTATTTTACAGGAGGGAGCCATCTTTCCAGTGTTTCCACCTGCAATAGGAATAATAGGCAATTAATATTTTATAAAACCTTGTGGAGCATGTAAAGCAGCAATTACTGTATCTATGATAACTGGTCTATGAATATGTATGATAGAATTTTCAACATAGCTGTATACATGAAATATTTGATCAAGATATATTAGCATAGCAGTGAGATGGGATACAGGGCCTTTGAAAACTAAATTTTATGGAATTTTCACAAGAGATATTCATTCAACTATATATATAAGTTGTGAAAATGGAATTTTTGTATGAAAAAAAAACCCATGAGAATTTCCTGAGAGACACAATATTCAGTTAAGAGTTTTTTAACTCAAAATTATCAGAATCTATGGATGTACGTGAAAAACACTGACATGATCATTACATCCTTTTTTTTTTTCCTTTTTTTAATCATGTTCTGCTGACAGATGATAATTACTTCTGTCCAGCGATTCTTAGTTCCAGTGGCATTCACTAAAAGCAGCATTAATGGGAAGAAATGCAATAAAACTCCTTTCTCAAGATCCACATGAGAGAGTGATGACTCCTGTTAGATGGGGAGCAGATGTTTGGTGCTTCTATCCCAACACATTATGAGCTCATAGGCAGTTTTTACGTGATGGTTGTGGGTCCATTCCCACAAAAACTTTAACCTTAAGTAAAATCTTTTTTTTGGTACAAACACAAACACAAACAGTGCAATACAAACCATGAAGAGAAAACCATGCTGGAGCTGCATCCTGCACCCACCTGTCTGATCCCCACCATCTAGACTCTACCAGCACTGCCAACAGGCATTCTTACACTGAGCTGCTCTGACTTTTTCCATCTCTTAAAACACTGAAAATATTAACTTCTGCTTTTTAGCTGAGGTTTATGACATTCCTGCATATGACAAATTTCCCCAAGTTTGAACACGAGTCTCTCTTTCTCTGTCTGCAGTATTGTGTGAGATCCTACCAACTTGTCTCTCTGTTGAAATAGAGAAGGGGAAAGGAATCTTGGCAGCACTGGCCACCACAAGCAAAGGATGCTGAGGTGGTGTCATGGTGTAAGCTCAGCTGGCAACTCACTCAGATCCTTTTTCACCCCATCCCAGTGAATGGGGAGGAGAATCAAAAGTTAAGATAAGAACAGTTATATAATTGAAAACAAAGCAAAATATAAAAATAATGGGAAATAATAATAATGACAGTAAAAAAGAAAAAAAAACAAACAGGTGATGCACACTACAATTGCTACCACCTGCTGACTGATGCCAGATGCCATCCCAAGCCCAAACAGAGGATAGCATTTATTTCTTTGTGTTGTTATACATTGGGGACTCCAAACGAGGACTTTAGAGCAGCCAGAAGCTGGTCTAGTGTTCCTAGCAGAATTAACCTACCACAAAAGTAATTTAGGATCCTACCACTTTGAGCCAAGTATGCTGTCATATGGCTTGTATATGAGGGTGGTGAAGACCTGGGACAGGCAGGCTGCCCAGGAAGCTGTGCCTGCCTCATCCCTGGAAGTGCCCATGGCCAATTTGGGTGGGACTTGGAGTCACTTTGGGTAGTGGAAGATATCCCTGCTGTGGCAGGGGTTTGGAGCAGGAGGACCATTAAGATCCCATCTGACCCAAACCATTCTGATTCTGTGATTCTGTGATTCTGTGATTCTGTGACTGATCCTGTGATTCTGTGATTCTGTGATTGATTCTGTGATTCTGTGATTGATTCTGTGATTCTGTGATTCTGTGATTCTGTGATTCTGTGATTCTTTGATTCTGTGACTGATCCTGTGATTCTGTGATTCTGTGATTCTGTGATTCTGTGATTGATCCTGTGATTCTGTGATTCTGTGATTGATTCTGTGATTCTGTGATTCTGCAATTGATTCTGTGATTCTGTGTTGGAACCCCACAGCACGACTGAACACAAGAGTCTGCAGCTCCACCTTGACCAGCAAAGCCATTAAGTAGCAAACAAGACTTCATTCCATTTACCACATCAAGGCGAAATATGACTTTATTTTAAGACAAGTTTTCCGACGCTTTATCTAAAACCACCAAATAAAAGAAAACATTGGCATTGGGCTAAGGATTACAGTCATATGATTGCTAATGAAAAATACATACTAAGCTATCAAGCTAGTGCAAATTAAAGTTTTTTTTCTCTTTCTTAACACAGGATATAATATTCTATTTCATTAAGTGATTCTATCAGAATATTAAATTTTTCCATTAGCAGGATTAGATTAGGTCTTAATATTAAACTGTGTATGTCAGTCCAATTAAGCAAGATAGGTCCCCTCGCCCTGTTACCATGCTGGTATTATTCCAGCTAAAAACCTTTTTCTTACATTCAAGAGGGATTTGAGCACGGAGCTCTGAATATTAGGAGCTGTCCTGGGTAACTGTTGGTAATGAAGAGGAGCAACTGGAAGGTAAATCCCTGCCATCTGATAGGCTTAAACAAAAATAACATTTTTATTTTTTATGGAGAAAATTACATGAAATGCTAAACATGTGGATTTAATGAATATGACTTTATAAAATCATGAACAAGATTGGGTTTCCATTTCTTTTTCTTTTTCTTTTTTTTATTTTTATTTTTTTCAGCACAGAGGAAACAAATTAAATTTGCTCTGAGATGCACTACTCATAACTATCATCTATGTTGTAAACATCTTATCCGTAATCAGAAATTCAATATTGCAGATCACAAAGCCCACTGAGGTGTTAAGCTGAAAGATAGGAGGAAAACAGCTGAGCTTTTTCTGGGGAAAACATATGGGTTTTTTTCCCAGTTGAAAAACCTTAAATGAGATTCAATTAGTGGATGACTGGAAAATGATACTTAATGTCCAATTAGAAAATTGTCTTATTAGAGTCATGATAACTCTCCAGCCTAGGGGTGGATACTCTACTTTGCAGGTAGTTCAGACACCATATTTTTATTCTTTATATTACTTTAAATTATTTAGGCATGCATTAGCCTGAATGGCCAAGCAAAAATCCTGTGCTCACACAGCCTTCAGTAAAACACCTTTTGATGTATTAGAAGCATACTGGGTCCATTCATTGAAAAATTGGAAGGGAAGTTTTAGAAATGGGACGGTGACAAAGCGTACTAATGCTAGAAGCTGCTAATTCAAAAAAGAAGTGCAGGCTTCTGTCTGTCTATTATCCAGGCATATGGATAAAAGTAATGGAGTGGGGTGACAGCTACGTTCTGCAAGCCAAGGATCTGGCTTTTCCTAAGTCAAGTTTCATGCATAACGTTGCTTTGTAATTTACATTTCTGAGGGAGTTCAGGCCATGAAAATTGGAAGAAAATTGATTTGAGTTGTGGTACATGGCTCTGAGTGAGTTAGAACTTGGTTTAATAGAGGTTAAAGCATGAAATATGAACAGGAGCAAAAAAATTATTTGTTGCATGTAAGTACCATGAAACACCTTGGAAGGAAAAAACCTTTAGATTTTCAGCTAATGTGGAAAGTTACAATGAAATGTTTGTTCTCCAGGCACAGTGCTGGTGTCAACAAGTGATTGCACATTCCTATCCATAAGAAAGTTCATAAAATGATAACAAAAGGAAAAGGTGTTTTGTTTGTGAAGGTATCAGTGAGTAAAACAGACTTTTTGGTGCTCACAAAGGTTATATAAATTGCTGTTCTGCTATCAAAAAATACCTAGAGGTCTTTGGGCAGGAAGAAAACAGTCTGAGGCACCCACAGGACGTTTATCACCTCCCTTCTCCCTCTTAGCAATGTCTAGATGTTGTCTTGTAACTGGTATGGCCAAAGGACTGTGCTGGGGCTTTGGCACACAGTTGATGTGTCTCTGTCTCTGTCTTTATCAGAAGGCTGGGGGAATGCATTGATTCGGGGTGACCTGACAAGGAACACGAGTCTGCTCTGTCTGGCACTTGTAAAGTCACATTAATGTAATTACTGGAGGTTTAAAGTGGTATAGAGCAATGAAACCAAGCCAGGCCCAGGGTCTTTGGAAATTAACTCTGCTCTAAGCATTTTTATGTCAAACTCCAGATTGCAATGCGTTATCAGAGAGATATTGTTAATTTACAGGCAGAAGAGGACCCACATGCTAAAATTTTATTATGATTTTTTTTTTTTTTAATTTAAATTTGCTTGAAATCAAGAGTACATTTTCTCTTTACCTCAGTGAAGGCAGTATTTCACCCCTGGCACCATTTTTAAAGTCTGATCTCCTGCCTTTGAGGAAACCTGTGTTTGAAAATAATATCTATAATATTCTGATTGTATACCTCTGCAGCTAAAATATGAAAAATTCTTGTACATATTTTTAAATCTCATAATTTAAAAACTTTATAGCCAAGACTCATAGTTTTTCAAGTTTTGACTGCCTATATTAAACAATGTAACTGCAAAGTACTGGAATAGATCAGCTTCCTAAACATATTAACGTAATAAGCAATCAGCTTAAAATTGTTTGAAATAAACATGTCTACTTACTTAAATAAAGTCAGTTCATTTTCTTTCCCTTTGGTATGACTTACACCCTTTCTGAAGCACTTTCATCTTTTAGCATAATTAAAACCCACTAAACACTACTTCAGTTCATCATCCCAAACATCACTAATGGATCCTTCCTGCTCTCAGTGATCTGACGATTATGGATAATATTTCTCTACAGAAAAGTCATTCGTATCAGAAGCACATCCCAGAGAAAATTTAATTTGTAACTTATGTGCTGTAAATATAAACATCATGCTGAAAAGGTTTGTCTTGTTTATGCTTTTATGTAGGCATATTCATTAAACCTGAATTTTCTACGGTTTATGACATTCATTCAAAATTGAAATGTCACACAGTCAGTTTGGTCTATATGACTACAGAGACTTGCTTGCTGGTTTTCCTTTTCATTATTACCCATTACCCTGATGTGTCTACTTCATCATGCTTGCAAAAAGTATATAGCACTTTCTACTTACAACTTCTTGTGTCCTGTGCCTTTATTGGGAGGAGATATTTGGCTCCTACAGGAAAAACATTTTCATGGTGCTTCTGGGAGGCAGCAGGAGCAATGGGGATACATGAACTTGGCTGTCAAATAAGATGCATCTTCCTTCTTTTGTTATTCAGCTGCTGTTAAAGGTGTATCTGGCTTACAAGAGACAATTATTTTGGTTACAGGAAAAAGTACAGATGGATTTGGGAATGTGGCTCTGTGCAAGCTTGAGGCTGAGTTTTGCCCTTCAAACTGCAGTCCAGCAGTGATATGTGATGATGAACAATTCTCTGCCTGGAGAAAGCAATTCCCTGCAAGCACCAGGGAGCTGCAGAGCCAAGGGCTTTGTCATGCTCTTCATGGCAGAGACAACTCAGCAGCTCCATGGCCTCTGTTTTTTTGAAACTGAGCTGAGAGGTTCACATTGGTCCCCTTAGGAAATCTTAAATTAGCCAGAAAGCTATTATTGTGCTTTCTTCTTACTGAATTGCTTCAAGAAAGAATTCACATTACACTGGCCTTCTGCTGCCAACACTGCACTGAGCATATTTTGTTTTCACCCAAATATACTGATTTCAAGAACAGGCAAGACCTGCTCATTACTGTATTACTCGTTGCCTTGAGGTAAGATCCAGAAAGAAATCAAGAAAGAGGGAAGAGCAAGAATGAAACAAATAAATAGTCACCTGCCTGAAGTGCAGGAACTCAAAATTCAGTGCAGAGATGTGAACAATACAAAACAGAACCTGGGGTACAAAGCTGGGGAAGTCTTGTCCACACAGCTGGAGAAAATGAGTTTTCTGCTTTGTCTTCCAAGAATCAGTACTGGTACCTCTACTGCTTTTTTTATTTGTTTGTTTGTTTGTTTGTTTGTTTATTATTATGTATTCATAGTTGATTATTGGAAATTCAACAAAATAGTGTTGAATGAAAGCCTTCACCCCTCCTGATGAACAGTATCTCAACAAATGTGAGAATTGGGAATAGCTGAGTTTGTTTATTCCAGTAAAACTTCAACTTTTTTTTCTATCTACTCACTGGTTTAGCAGCCTTGTTTCATTCAATGTGATTTTGCAAAATTTTCAGGTCTCTATGAAGTTTTCAATCTCATTTTCATTTATACAGTTTTAATCCCATGCCTTTGCTCTCAATATTTTTAATAGTGCTCAGCAATTTGGAAGAGAAATAAAACTGTAAATCAGCTATCAGCAGTGTTAATCATATACATCCTGATTCCTTACTGCAGAAGAAGTGATACCATTGATGTTAAAAAATGTGAAGGACAAGGATAAGGATGGGATGGCTGGATTCAGGGCATGACTGACAGCATCTCCTACAGAAATTAAAAAGTTCTTAAAGTAGCTCATGGCTGTTTAAGTCACCCCGGGCTGCATCTCTCATACAGTGTCTAAAAAGTGATTCAGGCATCACATTTTGTAAAACATTTACCTATTTTTCAATTCAAATTCTACATTTAATATTTATAGCTTAATGCTTGAATTCATATTCAGACAGAAACACTGTTTGTACATTCTGGAGGAGTTATGACTCCTGCTGAAGCTGATGGAAAATCTCCCATGGATGTTGATAAGAAGCAAGGTTTCACCTTTCATATGAAGGCAAGATTTACCAAGCAATTGTTTTCATGTATTCTATAAAAATAAGGACTCATATGCATAGAGCTTGATAATATCTCCAGAGATACCTTAGTGGGCTTTTGCTGCTGAAGTTGATATATTCTGGGTTTGATATAGATTTTAATTGTGTTAGACTTAATTTCTATGTAATGTTAAACTTGTTGTATTTAATCAGAGAACAACTGTTACACCAAAATTAAGTAAATTAAAGTTAGAAAAACTTTCCTTCTTCATATACTGCTGAAAGTCTGCAAAGTACTGACTTATGGGAAGGTAGCCAAGACTAATTTAAATTGCTTTAAAAGAGATAAATATATTCCTTTTTTCTTTTTTCCTTTTTTTCTTTTTTCTTTTTTCTTTTTTCTTTTTTCTTTTTACTTTTTACTTTTTTCTAATTTTTAATGTGTGATGAGTTTTAAGCACTTTGATACAAGAAATACATTGATAAATTGCAGTGAGTCTGGAAAGGGCCAACAAGATATTTGTGTCCAGAGCATTTTCCCTGTGAGAATTTGAGGGAACTGACCATAAGCAGAAATGGCTTAGAGGGAACCTGGCATATCTTGCCATATTCTTACCATATCTGCAAAGAATTTCTGAGTAGATGGAGAGTGTTTAATGTGATTTGTGGCAGGAGGAGAAAAGAAAATGGTTGTAAATTAGAATGAGGATGGTTACAATTTGACATAAAGAAATATTTCTCAAGGCAAGAATGGTCAAGGGTTAGAACAGGTGTGCCCAGGAAAGCAGTGAAATCTTTCACCCAAGAAGACACTGAACTGGTGAAAGCTGAAAGGGAACTTTGTCTGAATTCAGGGCAATCCTGCCTCAAGCAGAAGGCTGGAATAGAAATGTGCCAAGGTTCAACATTAATAATTCTATTATATTAGCCTGAAAAGCATGGACTGCTAGAAGCAGTAATACGTATTCTACTTCTGTTTCTGATTTCTAGAATCTCTGATTGGTGAGGAAAGGGTGCAAAAGAGATAATTTGAATTTATTCTTGATGGTGACTTGGTAAAATTAAACCCTGGAGAGCTGCCATACTATACAACCTCAACTTTGTCAAGATTCTAAACTCCTACACACAAAAATGAATGAAGATTACAGGTTTTCTGTTTCTTGATCATGAAACCCATGTTTTCTCTGGCAACTTCTATTTTTAGTTAAAAGAGGATATGATAGAATATTTGTTCAGAAATTTTTATATGCATTATTCTACATTTCTCTGATTGCTCTCATTTCATACAGGACAGATTCTTTTTATTCTCTGAAATGTCATGGTTATTGAAAAACAAGTTAATAATTTAAAAATATCCAATATAAATAAATAAAATTAATAGTATAATAAAACCTGGGTTAGTAGAAGGTGTCCTGCCTTTGGGAAGGGGATCACAATTTGATGATTTATAAGATCCCTCCAAACCAAACCCTTGTTATGATTCAAAGTTTCTTCGATGCATGACTTTTTTCACTAGCTCAGAAGAAATACTGAGACTTCAATGCTAAGTGTTGATTAATTTGGGTATTCTCATTAAGTTAATAAAGTCAGAACTTTGTTATACTACCAAGTGCATCTGTTACTCTGTATAAAGGTGAATTTTCTTTCTTCTCTCTTCTCTTTCCCTCCACAGCAGCTAATAAAAAAAGGAAAGAAAAAAGTTAATTAAATTCGAATGGAATATGTCAAGCATTGTCAAGATTTCAATGGCTACTTTAATCAGAAGTAAAACCCATATTGATTAAGATGCATAGTAATTAAAAGTCTTTTTAAAAAAGTTTTGATAAGGAAAATTGTACTTCATTGCTAAATCTTCATCAATTTGTCAAGTACAAAATGTCAAAGCTGATGAATATACCTAATTGACATTAGCATTAACTTGGAGTAGAACATCAGAGAAAATAAGCAGAAATTTAACTACCTTTTTCTCTTCTTCCGTTGATGTTCTGATAGATGGATAAAGCAGTTCTAGGTAAGGCCACTTATAGCACCTCCAGTCAGGGAATTTTGGATTTCATTTTCTATAGAATTGCAGTCATTAGGACACAGGATTCTTGCCAGTTTATTTCTCTGTGGCACTAATGAGGATGTCTATCTGCTCTCCAGCACTTTACAACTAATCATGACTCGTTATGTCTTTTTATTATTAGCATCCAGTTAGCAGGCAAGAAAACTAAAGTACACCAGGGCAACGTGACTTGTCCAAGGTCTCACATATCATCGACCATGTAAAGACTTCAGACCTGCTAAGTCCTGGCTTTGGTCTATCTGCAAGGCTGCTGTTAATGCTGTTTAATGTTATTTTGTCCAATGAGGATATCATCCTATTTTCCATGACTTTTCTTTAATGTCAAAATATTTGCATCCAAATAATGTCCCTTAAAAGTGGATGTATCTCCTTCACTGACAGGTAAGTAATAGTAAAATGAATTAATTAAAAAAATAATTCTAGTCCTTGGTGAAGCTGATTATTTATGTGTTATAAAACAAATTAAAGCAATTCTTTGAAACATGCCATTCTGTAGGGATCATCATTTGTGTTTACCTTTTAGAGGGAAGATAAAGCGAATATGTGGATGTTCCTAAAATAGTGAATTTTAGAAGGAAAGCTCTAGATGTAAACAGAAGAAAATTAATAACCAGGATGAATTCCTTGAAGTTTCCAGCTGTATTTTGTGTTACTCATATACCATCTTTCTCCTGAGCTGTCTTGACTTCTGTAGGTTGTTTGGACTAAGGTATGGAGAACAATGTGTTCCCACTGGGACTGTAGGTTGGTTTTGCAACTGCAAGATAGAGAAAGAAATCCACTTCTATCAAGCAATAATGCAGATTTACAAAATACAATCACCTGTAGAAAGCTAATACTGTGAGATGCAGCATTTAACTCAGACTTAGCAGTAGTGGCTCTAAGTGTGTATTAATTACTGAGCTAACTTGCACCATCAGTTTGCTGTTCCAAGGAGCTCCAGAGACACATATAACAGCTTTTTTCCTTACCTTCCTCTTTGGCCCTAGACATATCCCCCACTTTGTCCCCATGATACTTGAGCAGAAATAAGTGTGCCCTTTGAGAACTTCAGTCCCTCACATTCACTTGTAAAATGTTTGTTGAGTTGCACACCCAATATCTGCCTTCTTTTCACAGTTCCTGTATCTTCATCAGCTAATGTCCTGTAATAATTTAAAGTCATTTAGTCTAAAATATAATTTTACATAGGTGTTTTATTCCAATGTTATCAGTCTGTGTTTGGATAGGTCCATACTGGGTGCGTTGTACATGCCTGTGGTGCAGCACAGGGAAGGAAGGACTGAGGAAATGTAGTGGGAGCCTCCTTTTCTGAAGATTAGGTGATAAATGTGCTTGTTCTTGAACTGGGATTACAGAATCATAACATCATTTAGGCTGGAAAGAACCTTTAAGATGATTGAGTCCAACCATTTACTGAGCACTGCCCAAGCCCACCACTAAACCCTGTCCCTGGGTGCTACATCTACATGACTTTCAAATATCTCTAGGGATGATAACTCTCTAGCTTCCCTGGAAAACCTGTTCCAGCATGTAAGCACCCCTTTTTTCCCTCTAATAATGATTCTAAGCCTCCCCTGTGCAACTTGAGATGAGTATCAGTCTGGATAATGGGTGAAATTCCCTAAGGACTGACATTTAGTGGCCTTCCATGGTGGGTACTGTAAACAGGATATAGCTTTTAACTGCCTGCAGTGGACACAGAAGGAGAGATAGGCAAGAAAATGAATTGAAAAGATGGGGGGAAGAAAACAAAGAGAAGCAAATGGCTGCTGAATTTTAAAGTTCATTTCAGCATTAACTTGTATAGCTCAACATCAGGAGGAAAAGCAAAAGTATTCAGCAAACTCAACAGGAAAGTAGAACAAATCTTGAGTCAGATTGATGATACCTCAGCAACTGTATTTCAGCGGGATTTAGATGGTTATATCCTACATTACACAGAAAGTGTGATAACCATGCAAGTAAATGTTAATTTCCATGGAAATTACAACAATAAAGCACTTTGAGGTACTATCTTTCATGCAGCAAAGGTCCCAGGGTACTTTACTATTCAAAACAATTTAAAACAGCGACAGACAACGTTTTCTGTGTTTGATTTAAAATCAGTGATGAAAAACAGCTTTTGCATTTCAGAAAATTATAAACATTCTACATTCAGAGACAAAAACTTTTCTATAACGCCTCTGATTCCACCAGTCACCTGAACTCTGTGCTTTTAGTCTGCCTCTCTGCTTGCTGGTGCTGCTGGATAAACCTTCCATTTGTTAATGAAAATCAACTCTCCCTAAGGCAACAATATTACAGCACAGAAAAATTACAAAATGGTACTTAAAGTTCAGTCATCCTTTGTGCCTAGATCTGTTCATGGAGAAGAAAATGTTTTCCGAAATAACACTTAAACTGGAAACAGCACCAGGATACTGCCTTGGGAATATCAGTCCTCATTCTGCAACACTCCAGAACTCGGGTCTCAGGAATGATCCTTACTTGCTCATTTTTTTTTTTTTTACTTCATTGTCACATTAAGTACCTTTGCTGTTTAAAGGTCTGTACTGGAATAATTTTTCATAAGCTTGTTCTCAGTAGAACCAGACTGTAGCAAATTTGTTTTAATTTCTCATGCACTTAGAAAACCTACCTTTTCTGCCTTCCTTTTGGGTATGTTCACATTGGCTTTTTTATTTCATGCTGAAATTTTCATGATTCCAGTTAGGGGACTTTGAGGGGCTGAGGAAAATCTAGATGCTCTCTTGCTTACTTTTCTTTATTACATTGATGTCATGTTTCATTGGCTGTAGATCTTCAGGATTTTTCATTACATTGAAATCAGACTTTATTATCTGCAGATCTTGTCTAAAACCTTTTATACACTAAGTTTGTTCTAAAAGTAAATCCTCCCTAAATGTGCTGGAATTAATTAAGTTTTATCCAAATTTAAGGCAGAAAATAATTAGGTAACCTGATGGAATATTCTCAAAACAGCTTACTTGACATTAGTTGCCATTTATTTGAATATCAGTGTTTGAAGGGCTTCACCTATTTTCCAGCTATTTTTCTGAGAGGAATAATGCAAAGGCATTCATTGTGTCTGAAAATTAACTGGAATTTCAGAGTTTTAGTATAGATTACATGGCTAGTTCTTGTAAAATTTGCACTAGTAAGAATGATGCTTTTACTTCTGTAGATGAGTGAAACCAGCGTGGTGTTGCTGGCACAAGGACTGGGTGTCATCCATGGGTCCTTTTCATTTAAGTATCTACCATATCGTATTTTCTCTTGACAAAAAAAAAAGTATTTTATGGAATGTCTTGAATGTGATCCCATAACACATACAGGACAAACAGAGCATGAGACTCAGCCAGCATGGATTTTGCAAAGGCAGGTTCTGCTGAGCAGCCTGGTGTGTGATGCCCAGGTGACCTGCCTGGTGGAGGAGGGACAGGCTGTGGCTGTGGCTGCCTGCACTCCAGCAAAGCCTTTGGCACCTCAGCATCTCCTGGAAAAGCTGCAGCTGCAGCCCAGGCCCAGGGTCACTCCTCCCTGGGTTAGGAGCTGGCTGAGACAGTGCTGGGGATTATGCCAGATCCAGCTGGGAGCTGGTCACTGTGGTGTCGTGTCCTGGTTTAGGGCAAATTTGGGAGGAAACCTCTGAATGGGGGCCCTCAGCTGGTTCGGGGGAAAAATATTCCCTCAGAGAGAAGTGGGAAAAAAACCTGTTTATTTAACTTACAAAGCAATTCCCAGAACAAAGTTGAACAATACCAAACAGCAACACCTCTCACTGCTTTGAAGGAGTTGACAAATTCAGCAGAGTCCCCTCTGTGGGTCAAGCTCACTCAGGCTGTTCTCAGCCAGTGCTGGGGACAGCTCTGGAACCCTCAGGACAAGAGAGACACCGAGGGGCTGGAGCGTGTCCAGGGCAGGAACGGAGCTGGGGAAGGGGCTGGAGCCCCAGGAGAGGCTGAGGGAGCTGGAAAGGGGCTCAGCCTGGAGAAAAGGAGGCTCAGGGGGACCTTGTGGCTCTGCACAGCTCCCTGACAGGAGGAGACAGCCAGGGGGTCGGGCTGTGCTCCAGGGAACAGGGACAGGAGGAGATGGAACAGCCTCAGGCTGGGCAGGGGAGGCTCAGGTTGAACATCACAATCCCTTTCTTCTCTGAAGCTGTTTCCAATTATTTGAAGGGGTTGTCCAGGGGGGTGGTGGAGTCACCCCTGGATGTCCTCAACAAATGACTGGGTGTGGCTCCCAGTGCTCTTGTCTGGTGGTGATCAGGTACAGGCTGGATTCAATGATCTTATAGGTCTTTTCTAACCTAAATGATTCAGTGATTCCCACACCTTCAACATTCCCTGTGAAATACTGGTTTTTTAGTATGAAAGACATGTAGGGACTCAGAGCTCTTCCTCCAGGGCTTTTGCAACCCAGCACCCATCAGTTAACTGGAACTGCCAGCCTTGTTCTCAGACCTTGGGGTGCCATAAGGAACCCAAAGCAGGGATTTATTCTCTGTATTAACTTAAACTCGCTCACACTTGTGAGTGAGTACTTATTGGGAACTTCCACCTGAAAATTTCAGTTTATTTTGAAGGAGAAAGGGTAAGGAGATACTTTTAACAGAATTGAAATCTCTACAAAATCTGTATTTTTTTCCCTAAATGAAAGCCATTTTTTGTTAAAATGCTCTGATTTGCAAGAGTGAGAGTAAAGTAATGTCAGTTTAGTTCAGACTGTGCAGAAGATGTGGGCTGTACAACATTTTTTTTTAATTATTATTTTAGTAATTTAAGAAATTTGCTTCCTTTGACCCCAGGTGATGGTTCTAGATCCCATGACGCAGGTTGCTTCCCTCTTACTTGTGCCAGTGCCATCTGGATTTGTTGCTAAAGAAAATTTTTCACAAATTACATCCACAGTGTCATCTGCAAGACCCATTTCCACTTTTTAACCTTTGAGAGCTGCAAGAGCAGATGGTGAGGGCTTAGAGAAAGGACATGAAATGGCCTTACTGATTTTGGCCAAAGATCCATATATTTATATAATTGTAGAATCATTACGGTTGGAAAAGTCCTGTAACATCACAAAGTCTGACCATTAACCCTGCCAGGTTCACCATTAAACCATGCCACCAGGCACCATCTACCCATTTTTGAACAGTTCAAGGGACATTGATTCCATCACTGCCCCAGGAACATCTTCCAATTCTTGACAGTCCTTTCAGTGAATAAATATTCTCTGTATATTAAATATGAACTTCCCCTGGCACAACTTGAGACCATGTCCTCTTGTCCTGTTAAGCTTGCACCTCTGCTTCTGGAGGAGGCTAAAAGCAATGTATAATGGGAAAATTATGCCCAGTAAAAAAAGTGATAATTTTGCTGAATACTCTTCCATGTGTTGCCTGGGAATTTCCAGACGTGTTGATAGTGCTGTAGGTGGTGTTAGCAGTCCTCATGGATTGTCTTGTTCATCCTGCCCTTGAACTAAGGCAGACTCCAGCACCTGGAGCACCTTTCAGGACTGTTCAGCACACCTCAGCATGGATTGTTTGAATAACCACATCCTGCCTTTAATCTTGCACAGCCTGCCTATGTTCATCTGATGCTCTCAGTGATTTAAATGAAAAAGCAATCCAAAGTAAATCTTACTGTCCCTTCCACAGGCCACTCATTTTTTCCCTCTTGCATGTCTTGTTCCTTACTAATTTGTGAACTGGATTTTTTCAGCTACCTGTCTACTGAGAATCCCACCTGCTCAGATACAGCATACACTATGAAATACTTAATGATTTTCCAAATGGTGTTTGTTGCTCTTTTCCTCTTTATTTTCTTTTTTTTTAACATGTTTTGTTGATGCTTTTGAAAATTACATTGGTAGTTTCATTGTCTGTTATGAATTTCAATTTCATCTCTGAGCTGTAATAATTAGCACAGAGTGCATTTCTTCTAACATGAAGATTAGGCTATTTGGGTTTAGTTTCCCCATGTTAATCACTTTTATGTTTGTTTGAAACAAACATCTTCTCCTATTCTACCACTGATTCTTATCACCTCCTGTAATTCTTCAGGCAGCCTTCATCTTTCCTACAGGTAAATACTACAGTACCATTACTAAAATGTGATCTTCTGCCCTTTCAAGTCTCTTTCAATTAGTGTTAGGACTCTACCAACCAATTTACTAACCTGTTTTCCCTTAACACTTTCATTGTGAGGAGTTTTGACAGAAACTTTTTGAAAAGATATCCAGGCCCTACTAAACAGCTCAATTCTCCTTCTCTGTGAGGTATTAAACTATTGTTTCATGAGGTACGATGCTTTCCAAGCTCTGAAAAAGCTACCTGTCAAATGGAGCCATAAAAATAATAAAATACTTCAACATTTTTGCAACTCTTCCACTATTTAGGCATTTCCTTTGAAATTTTTTGGGCATCAGTTTTTTTTATCCCTCAGAGATGGGGAAAACTTGCTGTTCCTCAAATAAAAGATGAGAAACTTTAGGGAAGCAGTTACAGAAGAAACAAAGTACTTTAATAAACTGATAACCTAGAACAAATTTTATAAAACTTACTATCTAGTGATTTTTTTTTTAATAGCAATTTGAATATTTCATGGAACATGCAAGGAGTATGATTTTATAAGCTTAACAAGAAAAGAAAAGTATTAAAACTGAAGCAGAGATTTTAAGAAGTTTAAAAAATCTAGTAGAGTGCTATCATGTTTTATCCCATGACAATTTTTGCCCCAATTTTTTTGATTTGTAGATGTGAGGAATGAAATGTGCTAAGAAGGGAGAACATTGGAGGGATGTGAACAAGATGGCAGAGGGACACTGTTTCAAGGCAAAGATCCTCTATCATCTGATCATTAACATAATTCTTCTTAATAAAAAAGGCTTCATGTGAAAATACTTAATTTTCTGTCATTTCTAATTTACATGCCCTGAATCAAAGCCACTTTGTTTAGATCTGTGACCATCAGTAGGTGTGTAAATAAAAAGCATTTCTAGTATAATTTCTATTTTGCAGCTGCTGGACTTAACAGGCTCTCTAGCGCTTTTCTGGAATTTCGTGCTTTTTTTCCTTGGAGAGCAGAACAAGGGGGCTGTAGCAACTCTGCACTGGAGAAGGGTAGAGAGAGCTGAAGATGTTCAGCCTGGAGAAAAAATGTTTTGGGACCTAAAAAGGCTCCAAGAAAGATGGAGAGGGCCTGTAGCGACAGGACAAGGGGGAATGGCTTCCCACTGCCAGAAGGCAAGGCTAGATTAGATGTTAGGAAGAAATTATTTCCTGAGGGCCTGGCTAGGCCCTGGTTGTGACTACTTCTGGATCCCTGGAAGTGCCCAAGGCCATGTTGGATGGGGCTTGGAGCAACCTGGGATAGTGGAAGGGGTCCCTGCTCATGGCAGTTGGAATTGGACTGGATTATCTTTAGGATCCTTTCCAACCAAAACCGTTCTGTGGTTTTGCGATTTCTTTTTTCTGTGGATAATGCAGTAGGGCCAAAACCCTGTCCATTACTTGGGCTTGTAGGTCCTTCCATAAACCTGCACAAAGCCAGGACACCGACATTTCTGGAGGCAGAAACAGAAATCCCTGTTTTATTTTCCCCTCCCTTGAGTCAGAGTTTCAGGTATCTGTGTGCAGACCACAGGGATGCTGATGTGGAACATACTGGGTAAGACTTTGGCCAAGTGGATAAAAAGATGATTTAATATGAACCTGCCTTGAGCAGACATCTCAACAAAACCAATGTCATCCATTATTAAGAATCTAAAAAGAAGTTGTCTCAATCAGAGTTAGTCTCCCAAGACCCTATTTTTAGTCTGTGTAGAGAAATAGGAAATTCTGGGAGTGACTCATTTGGCCTATTTTTATCTTTTACTTTAGAATGGAATGAATCACATCCACACTGACCACACTGAGAAGGGATCTGTTTACCGGAACTGGGGGTGTGGAGTGACTAAGTCAGATGCAGATCTCTCTGTTTAATCTGGTGACTACTAGAAAAGTATGAATTATGCCTTTGCATGGAACTCAAGCACAAGAAGTTAGATTGCAATATAGGTAGACAGAAGGAGACATGCAGTGGGTCCTTAGTTTCTCTTCCAGATGAGTTAGCACCATGTCTAATAGCTTGTTTGCTTCTGGACATATTTTGCTACTGGGCACATTTCCCAAGGGTCCTTTGAGCACAAGATGTTCACATCCTGTAAAGGAGAGGAAAGGATTTTAAAAGTTGGTAAAAGGGAAGAGGCCACTCCTGTCTCTCAAGTGCTCTCTAACACCTTTTGCCTGTCTGTTTTGGTCAGTGTGTAGCAATTAGTATATGCTAAAGGCCTTTGTAATGGGTAAGATTTAAGGGTGTGCACTGGCAGACTTCCTATATCAAAAATTCTGCATGTTTCTTTCAACATTCTAAAAATACGCAAATCAAGAAGATTTTAATGGCAATTTTTTTTGCTGCTGTTCATGAAAATAAGTAAATCAACGAAAGGTAATGAAAAATTTACAGAATAGGAAGAATATACCAAGCATGTAAAAACCCAGGAAGTTATTTTGCATTTTTTAGTCTGGAGATTGATATTGAAATTTTTTTTTCTCTTATCAACTTGCCAATGTAACTCTTCTTGTCACACAGCTGAAAGATGTCTGGTTTTACTACAGAGCCCAGCAGTGATTCTTATCACTTTAGAGAGATGTGTTCTTGTGCTAAGTGGTCCTTCAATGCTTCTGGCACTCCTGGTTTAGTTCAAATCCCAGTGGAATGGACCACAGGGCAGCAAAGAGACCACTGAGTAATTTTCTAGTCTGTATATAAAGGAGCTATGGAAAAATCAAGACTTGGTGCCGAAAATATTTCAAGATTTTTAGCTGGCTTAATATCCCAATTCCTCTGTCTGTTTTTTGCCTCTTTTCCTTCAGCACAGTCTGTTCTAGATCCTCAAACTAGACACAAAATTATATTTGCTTATAATTCTGGAGATCTTGAGCCCATTTTGTTGACATTGGATATTTAATACTCATGCCTCCATTTCAAGCTATTAAGGGTAAAAGGTCTATCACTTTACAGAGCTGAAAAATTAATCCATTTCTGGCTTGAAAGAGCAGATTGATAAGCAAAATTGGATTTGGATCAGAATAGGAGGTAAAAAATAATGACTATCTTTACTTTACAAATCAAGATCAGAGTAAAATAATCTAGAAATTTTATCATGAGATAATAGGAAAATCCAAAGGATGGGAGAAAGAAAAAGAGACTCAAATGTCATTAATTTAACAGGTAAAATACCTGTAAGACATCTGGGCATAGTATAACTGGAACCAATTAAGAAATGCTTTAAAAAGCAGATTGCAAAACAAAATACAACCAAGTACAGTATTGAATTATCATGTTTTTCTGGAAGATATTGACTGTTTTTCAGAAGAAGCACTGTGTTGACACCCCAGTTTTGTGCTTTTGTTCTCACAAATTGTTGCTGAAATGGTCTGTTTATAATACTTTATGGTACATTATCCAGCTCTTTGCCTTTGCCTACCAGCTTCATTTCAGAGTGCCTGAATTACCATTTCAAGTACTGTCTATAAAACTCCTGAGGAATTTACAGTTAAAAGTGAGCAAAAGATCATCTGCCAAGTATAATAGAACTGAAGTGATGTGTAACAAATTCACTTGCATGGGAATTGCATTTCAGAAAGGACTTCAAATCTGGCTTTGAGTACACAGAGTAATTCCACAAAGGAAAAGAACAATTTAAAAGCAATCAAAATATTGTGCTTGGTTTTGACTACAATAATGTAAAGTTTCTTCATAAGATTAAGGTGAAAAACTAAAAATGCCTGGAGACTCTGTCCCTTCCTGACAAAAAACGATCTGGCCTCAAGTAGTCCATGTCATTTCTCAGCTGCTCTACAGGAACATGATATTCCTGGGCATGATGCCTTCACTACTTAGGAAAAGCCAATTAGTACCAAACACTGGAGCAAAATTAGTCTCTCCATTGCATATGATGCTTTTCCCTCAGGGAAGAGATTGAAAGAGAAACAATATGTGACAGTACAGTCATGTTGCTTAATGCACTCCTGGAAGAGACCCAGCTATTGTTGTGAAAAGGCTTGTTTAAAGCCTCTGAGGAGCAGATTTGGGTGTTTCACTCCAAAAAAGAAGGAGAGAAAGGGATGTGTGAAATCAGGTTTTGTGTTTGTTTTCTTTTTTGTTCTTGTTTGGTGGTGGGTGTTGGGTTTGTTGTGTGTATTTTTTGGTGTGAAATCAGAATCATTTTCTTACATATTTTGCATGAAGGAAATTCCTAAATACTGATACACATGAACAAGCAGATATAATGAGTATCTTTTTTTTTTCTTCTTTATGTGAATTAAATGGTCTCATCTAGTACAAAATTAACACTAGTTTTCTTCTTGACAGAAGTTGGTAGCAATTAGGATTTTCTGTGATAATTAGCAGCCTGCAGTGGTTGTTGCTGCAGGGTTGTGAGGGAAGCAAAACAGATTCTAAGCAAAAAATAGTGTCATAAGCTAAATCTCCAAAATGGAGCCTACCTTCCTGTGAAAGTGTTCTGTCCCTGGAAGTGTCCAAGGCCAGGCTAGACAGGGCTTGAAGCAGCCTGGGACAGTGAAAGGTGTCCCTGCCCATGGCAGGATGGATTGGAACTAGATGGTGTTTAGGGTCTCTTTCAATCCAAATCATTCTGTGATTCTGTGATTCTATGATTCTATGATGATTCTGTATTAGAAAAAATAAGTGTTAATCATTCATTTAATTCATTGATCTTCACATAGCACCTCTCTTTAGTGGACCACACCCATTTTTAATTGAATAGTTTTCATCCTGTTTTAATCATGTAATACTGTAAGACTGTTTTTATAGCATGTTATCTGTGACTATATAGTACTAAAATTTGAGCTGGGGAATACTTTTTTTACCTTATTTTTACCTTAATTTTCATCTGCAATGTCTTGAATCAAAAGATTCCTCTCACATTGACGTGGTTGAGTAGTGGACCCAACATTTTTAGGCAAATGATTTGACTCAATCATGTTAAAGAGCTTTCCTACTTAAAGGACTTTATGACTTCTATGATTCTAGCCTTGTATACAAAGTAAACATACCTTTTGTTTTCAACTTCCAGATTTGCAAATCAGGAGGTGAAAGTGTCTGCACCTTGATGCAAGCCATTTTAATTTTGCATATTTTTAACAATGATTACATCTGTCACTATTCCATAGCAAAACTCCCATTCCCTTCACTTGGTGGTATCAGTAGCATTCCTCTTATCCTCAAGGGACTTGCAGAAATAAAATCCTACTGTACTACTCTCAACTACGTCTTATTGGATTGATCTTACAAGGTCTCTACAAAACATGTTCCCCCTTACTAGGGAGCAATTTCAAAGCTGAGACATTCCCACATCACTACTGAAAAGTTACTGGCTCTCAGTGACTGAAATTGATGAAATTCTATCCTTCTATGAAAAGAGCAGAAGATATTTCTGGGCATGTGAGAGAAAATGTGATCAGAAATCTGGGCTCATAGAACTGTTTGGGTCCAAATGGACCTCAAAGATCATCTCATTTCAACCCCATGCCATAGAGAGAGGCACTTTTTACTAGACTAGATTGCTCTAAGGCCTACCCAACCTCCTCCTAAACACTTCCAGGGGTGGGACATTTACAGTTTCTACAGGCAACCAGTCTCAGTGGCTCACCACACACAGGTGAAGAATTTCTTCCAAATATCTAATTAATCTAATACTACCCTTTTATAGTCTGAAGACATTCTCCCTTATTGTATCACTCCATGTTCTTGTCAGAAGTGCCTTTCCAGCTCTTTTGGAGGCTCTTTAGGTACTGGAAGGGGCTCTAAGCTCTCCTTGCATCCTTCTCCAGACTGAACAGACACAATTCCCTCAGCCTGTCCCCAGCCCTCTTGGCATCTTTGTGGCCTCCTTTGGACTCACTCCACAGGTCAATGTCCTTCCTCTGGTGGGAACCTCAGAGCTTGATGTTGTTGTCCAGCTGGGGTCTCATAGAATGATGGTTGGGGAAATCACTTTCCGTGACCTGCTGGTCATATTCCTTTTTACTTATGCATATATCTTATATATTATTTCATATCCCTGCATATAACATCCTTCTGAACAGTCTGATAGTGCATCTGTGTTGTTTCTGGGCCTGCTTAGCTGGGGGAAATACTGATCTCTGCAGACCAGATGCAGGGGCAGTGACAGGCTGGGAGGATGCTGCCACCATCCCCTGCCCACTGCCCCTGAGCATAGACACACGGGGGAAAGGCAGAGGACTGGTTTGGCGCTCAGTGGGAACGGTGGGTGTGTGAGGTTTATTCATCTCTGAGTGCAGAATTGTGTCTGTGCTGGTGCACAGCCCCCCGGGGAAGGAGGATGCCAGCACGGGGAGCAGGCTCGGCGCGGAGGATGCAGCAGATGCTCGGTGCCATCTAGTGGGATGAAGCACAGGGAACACCGGGAAGCCTTGACAAAAAAGGTGCCTAATCTCGCAGGTTATTTCACGGACTTTCGCTCACGACAATTTATATTTCTCTGCAGGGCAGAAAGCCATGCTCCTGGATGCATAAATACATACTTATAACACGCACGTCAGCACAGCACAGTTTAGTGCCGTGGCAGAGCTGGTTTTCTCACAGACAGCATCCACTGCCTCTTATCTTGCTGCTCCAGCTCTGAAGTATAGGGTTCTGCAGTGGTGAGCAGCAAGGATTTCTCCCTGCTCTGCCTTTTTTTGCTTCCTCGGAACTAAGATTAAAAGGGAAAGGATAAAAGAGAATTAAATTATTTGTGTGGCTATGAGGAAAGGCTGAGAGAATTTGGATTGTTCAGAGGGGAGAAGGCTCCAGGGTGAACTAATTGTGGCCTTCCAGTACCTGAAAGGGCTACAAGAAAGTCAGAAAGAGACTTTTGAAAGGGCTTGAAGTTGTAAGTGAAGGGGGAAATGTCTTTAAACTAACCGAAAGAGGTTTAAATTAGATTTTAGGAAGAAATTCTGTATTGTGAGTGTGGTGAGGCCCTAGTGCAGGTTGCCAGAGAAGATGTGCCTACCTCATTCCTGAAAGTGTCCCAGGCAAAGTTGGACAGGGCTTGGATTAACCTGGAGTAGTGGAAGGTGTCCCCTCCCAAGGCAGGGAGATAGAACAAGATGAACTTTAGGTCCCTTTTGACCCAAACCATTCTGTGATTCACAGCCTGAAATTTCTGGGAAACCATAGCATTATTTGGTGTCTGGCTAATAATTAATAAATAAAGTCCTCTTGCTCTGAGTCTCTCTCTAATGAGGCCCTGCAGCATAGCCATATACAAAACGCAGGAGAATCAGAGTGTCTAATCTTTGTCTCATTTGAAATTATCAGATATTAAATCTGGAGGAAAACAGGAGCACTGGTATGGTTGCAAAAAGTCTATGGTAGAATAAACATGTGTACTCAATATTATCCTGGCCAGCACAACACACTGAACTCAGGTATGTCCCTTTCTGAATTGTTCCTGGAATTACTGTAGGAAGTCACAAGTCGATTAACCTAAAGTAAAGAGGCAGAGTTAACACATCTTCTTTCTAAAACTAAAGGGATTATTTACTCTGTAAGGGATTATTTACTCTGTTTATCTTAACCTTGCCTGTAGGAAACAGAATAAGTCATCTTCCCAGAAATGTCACCTGGGGGGAAAAAATATGGCAAAATACATCCCACAATCTTACTCTTGCACCATATTTTATGAATTTTGTGTCATGTTTTCCATTTGGTTCACTATGATACTTTTCGAAAAGTTTTATTATGATTTATATTCACCAAATTTATATAGTGATGTAGGATTACAACTTCACTTTGCAATTCCTTAAAATATAAAAGCAACTCTAGGAAAAAGCTTCAACAGAACCTCTTTACCAAATATTTATTTTTATTCTTAAATCAATAATTAGCTTGTTATAAATTTTTGAGTTTCAGAAAAGACTATCTGCATTCCTAATCCCAATTAGTTTCTGTTCCTCTTGCTTGTTACCAGAAAGCTGACCTAAAAGCAGTAATTCTACTTCCTGCCATCAGAACTCTTACTAAGTGCCTGCCTGCCTCTGTTGGGATCCCATTTCTGAGCCCATTAAGATCAGTCTCTCAGAAAGCTATTTTTGGGCAGGTCTTAGATAGGATCAGATTATAAGACTGACTAAGATGCTCAAAAAGCCACTCAGAAGCAATTTTTTGTTGTTTTAATGTTTGTTTGTGTTTTTTTTTCCCCATTCTTATTAGCATTTAAAAAATCTACACCACATTAAGAGTCATAACAATTCTGAGGCTTGATAAATGTCTGCAAGTTACCCATGAGATGTCTTTTTTGTACCCTAGAAATCTAAAGGGTTTGGTTGTTCCTCAGAAGGCCTTGCTCTCAAAAAAGCCACCTGTAGCTGAGGAACTGGAATACAGCCAAAGGCAATTAAAGAAATTCAGTCAACTGCCAAAGAAAATGAAACCATGTTGGGGCTCAGAGTCCAGCAAGTTATTCAGAGGTAGTAATCTCTCCTATTAAAAAAAAAAGAAAGAAAAAAAGACTAAAAGTTGTTCCAGTTGTCTGTGGCCCAAGAGCTGAAATGCCAGAAGATGGGTGTCACATCTCAAACTGTGGCACAGGGCCATGCCTGACACTTCCTGATGACTGACACAGCCCTCTCTTTGTTCAGCAGCCTCTTCCCTGAGAATTTCATTGCTCTGCATCTTGCTGTTGTGCTCAGGGAGGCAATTAAGGAGCCCGTGTCTATTTTAGCAAGAGTGATGAGGAGTGAGTACACGAATCTTCTCCAGAATTGCAGAGGGTCCCCCAGGGCAGGAAGAGAGAGATTTGTGTGCCAGATTTTCTGTCTGTCATCTTCATGTATTTTCTTTGGGAACAGTTTGATCAAGAAGTGAATGAATACCTCTGTGACTCCTTTTGCAGCTAAATCAGTGAAATCCTGGGCTACACTTCCTCTTGCACAATCTCTGACCATAAGGTATTTGTGATGCTTGAAAAAAAGATTTTGAAGAGCTTCACCACCCTTCTTTATCTGAGTGCATATTTCAATCCTTGTTTTCAAATGAAAAGAAAACCCAAACAACAACAAAAAAACCCCACACCAACCCCCCCCCAAAAAAAAAACCAGAAGAAAAACCCAAACAAACAAAAAAACCAACCAACCAACCAAAAAACCAAAAAAAACTCCTCCAAAAAACTCTTCCAAACATCACTAAAAAAAAAAAAGCAAAACACAATAACAACAACAAACCCAAAACAATAAAACCTCAAATCAAACAAACAAACAAGCCCGGGGATACCCCCAAATCAAAACCCACTTCCTGTTGCTAAATCTCATTCACTATATTAGGAATACTCTGACCATGATTATAGAGCAGGGTACATTAGGCCAACTCTGTGAATATATACTGTTTATTTACAGATGCTATAGAGAGCAACATCAGTAAACAGGTATTTTCTACAGGTAGAGTTTCTTGGAAAAATTGGGATGGTTTATGCTGCAGACAGATGTGAAGGACCTTCAGAAAACTATTTTACTGACCTATTTTTTTTTTTTTAATTTTATAAAGAGTCTCTGCTGAGTCTTGTTTTTCAGAAGGTTTTGGTTTTTTTGGTCTTTTTTTTTTTTTGTCAGGTTTTCAAAAAAGCTTTCAACAGTTTGGATGCTGAGTGCTCCAGAATATCCCTCTACAGACATCAGGATAAATTCCTGTATACCTGCTGCATCCTTTGAAGTTCAGTTGCAATTGGTGGGATGGAATGAGTGCCTGGCCCAGGCAGGGTGCACAATTTTCTGTGGATTAATGCCATGTGTGGGAATCACCGCTATTCATCGTGGTGCTGAGTGCTTTGTAATAAGGCATTGCAGTGCCTCTTTCCACCAATCTGCAGCTATGTGGGATCCATTACCATCCTCGGGATGAAAGATCTGACTGGCCTGTGCAAAGAGCTGGAGAGCAAAGAGAAGGATTTAGCCCTGCTCGCACTGAGGACGGCGCAAGGACCACCACCAGGGCAGGTGCTTTTATCTCTGAGCTTATAAATAAAGGAAGGGGGAGATGAAAGAAAACAACAGCCAACGTGGCAAAAGGCACTGCAAAAGATGCTGTGAGTATAAAGAAAAGGGAAAAAAAAAAATAAAGAAATCATCCCCTGTGTGTGTCAGCTCTGACTGCAGGTGGCTGCGTGTCTCATCCAAACCTGCAGGTGTTTCCCTCAGAACTCTGGCACCCACAGTCTTTCCTTAGGGCCTCTGCCTTAATCAGAGCAGGAGGAAAAATCTGAGATGAGTACCACTACTTACTGAACTCTGCAAGAGGGGAAAAAAAATAATAAAGCAAATTTGTTTAAAATAGAAGTGCACACATGAAATGCAGCATCTGTCTACAAATTAGGAAGAAAAAAAATTTATTGCTGAAAGCAGACACTTTTTGGTTTTGTCCAAAATAGTGTTATCAAAAAATGAAAACACAGAAATGCATATTTCAATTGATCAAAATGTTTGGGAAATAAACATCTGTTCCACTTAACTCTTTTAGGCAAAAATATTTTTTTATTTTATTTTGAAAAGAATCCTAATTTTGCTTTGGCATGCATATTCAAGTGAAATATTCTAATTATCAGTTGAAATTATGCTGTCTCAGAAATGGCATTTCTATTTTTAATTTATTTCCATAAAGTTTGAAAATTAAATAGGAAAAAGCTAGCCAGTGAACCTCTAAATCACAGCAAACTGTTGCATTATAAGTACTGAAGACTGAGTAATGTGGAAAGAAAGTATAAACCTCTTCAAACTCCTGCTCCAAAAAATTTAGGTTGAAAGGTTTCTAACAATGTAGTCCTTGGGAAAAGACAGAGTTTGGTTCTAGTGGTGGCCTTCATATGTCCAAGTGTACACTACAAGGAAAGACCTGAAAGGTTCTAATAGCAGAAGCAGAAAATGAAGAGATTGCCCTTCTTAAGTCTTCTACACTGTTATGTGTTCATCTCAGTGGAATAGAGAATATTCCTTTCTGGATAGTCACAGAGGAGGCAGAGGAGGCAACAGAAGCTCTCAAAATATACCTTTGAAAGACATAAAAACAATATAAAATTCTATTTTATAAAAATATAAGAATATTTTTATTTTAAAAAACCCTATTATTTTTAAATTTTTCATCACCAGGTAGGAATGCTTACAGCATGAAAGGGGAGTGAGCTACAAGAGTGCTGTTAAGTTCTTTTCTTCTAAAGCATCAGAGATCCTGAGAGAATGCACAGCTTCTAATTAACTAGAGTTTTCTACAGCTTTACAATGTAATAAACCAGAAAAATGTTGCTTAACTCATCCATAAAATTATCCAAATCCAAACCTATAGACTGTGTGCTGTTTCAGCTCCCATTTTAATAAAAATATAGATGAAAAATATCAGTGAGGGTTTGGCAAACATCTGGCTCTGTCCTCCCACACACACAACTTCCCAGGCACAGAAGATCTTTTAATCCTGCGAGTTCAAAAAATCAAAACATTCAAGCTTTTGCTAGGAACATTCAATCCTGCTCTTATCAGAGCTTGTGATTCTGGGAGGTTTCATAACAATAAATGCATCCCACATGCTTCAGAACTGTCCCTAACAGCACAAAATGCAGACAGCTGCTGCTTTTTCCTTCAATTGCACCCCTGCCTTTGGGGTCTGAAGTGAGGGAAGGTCTCCTCTTTGACTTCTGCAAACCCCACAGTTTGCTCCTGAAGGAACACAGATATCTTTAGATATCTGCCTGCTGTACGTAAAGAAGACATGCTTTAAATATGCCAGTGTCAGCTTTAAAATTTAGAAAATATCCAGGGTTAGGGGCGAGATTTTACTTTTTTCATGGTGGTTTAAGCTGCGGGTTGAATGGAAGAAGGATCTGTGTGGCAAGGGAGAGTGGCACCAACATGAGCATAAATTAATCTTGGAGAGTCTGCCCAATTTGGCAGCTTCAGCAGAGCTTTGCTTTTGGACTGGATGGTGTCCTCACCACCAGGAAAAGCTAAATTCTGACTTTCCAGGGCTTTGTACGTTGTGTCTGCTGGAGCTGGCAGGTGAAGCTCTCCTGGGAAGTCCCAAGGGAGAGACCTCTGTGCCCTGTGGAAACTCTCTGTGCTGCATCCACAGAATCACAGAATGGTTATGGGTTAAAGGACCTTGAAGCTCATCTCATCCCTCCTCCTCATTCCACCTTCCACTAGACCAGGTTGTCCAAGTCCCAGCCAGCCCATCCTTGAACTTTCTTCCAGGGATGGGAAGTACAATATTTTCTATAACAAGTTGGGAATAGATAGATTTGGTGAACCCTTTTCCTTCTTTTCTGACACCTTATTGATATATTCCTTTATTCAAATATTTTATGAGGTGCTTGATCTTTCTTCCTGTAGCAGAGTTGCAATTTTCTTTTTTTCACTCTGCCCTTTCTTCTGGAAGGAGTCAGCTTCACAGCATCCCTCTGGATTTGAGGAGTGACATGAAATGGGGTTTGGGTTTGACCTCAGAAAAATGAAATATAAATTGTTGTGAATTAAAAGGCTACTTCCATTTGAAATGAAAGCATCTGATATTTCGTCAATTTGGTGTGTGCATTCCTATTTCTGCTTTTGTAGTGGATGTGTAAGCTTTACTCTTTATCAACTTTATAATAATTTCTAACAGATCACTAGTGAAATTCCTTAAGAACTCAAATAAAATAAGTCAGCAATTAAAAACACAAAGAAATAGATGTAATTAAATGAGACATGGAAGGGTATTTTCACTATTTTGAACATCTTATATGTCTGTATTTCAACCAGTTAATTGAAATAATAGGGGCATTCAAATAAGGACAGGAAGTTTTACCACAGAACACCATTTCAACTGTTGTTCTTTTTTTGGAATTTCAGGAATTTTTTTCCCCCTGGAGTAAGAAAAGAAGAAAGCAAAATTCAGAAGACATTAAAAAGAGAAATGAAGAGAAATAGCAACTTTAGCAGGAAACTACATGATATGAATTAAATATCATACAAAGAACTGTGTAAGATTTATATAAAACAATAGTAATATAAAATTAACAGCTATATTTTTCAATTTCTTGGTTTTGCTGCTTTGTGATGTGATTGTGTGTGTGTAGGCACATGTCATCAGTGGGGAGTGGTGAAAATTTTGATCTTTGCTGCCAAGTGTCCTTGTCATGCAGAAGAGGAGCTCTCACAGACTGCCTTGGGAGTTCCCAGTGGGGAAAGATAAAAAAGGGAGAGAAAGAAAGGTAGGCTGTGTGCAGAGAATATTAGAGAAGGAATAAAGGATACGGGCAGCCTGAGCTGAGGACCTGCACTAGGACACAGGTGAGTTCTAGGACACAGTGGAGCTCGGTATCACAGAAATACAGAATTTGTGAGGAACTTTCCTGTCCAGTGACCAAGCACAGGAACAGACTGAACAGAGAGAGAGAGAGTCTGGGAGTCTCCCTCTCTGGAGATATTCCAGAACTGTCCAGATTCAATCCTGTGCAGTGTGTGCATGGACAATACTGCCTGTGCAGGGATGTTGGACACACAAAGGCCCCCTCTGAGTTCAGTTGCTGAAGGGGAGACTGGAACACATTTGTGATAAAATCTGTGATGTATCAGCAGCATCCAAGAATAAATAAGATGAGAAAATCTCCACATGTCTTGGCTCTGTTTTTACTGTGTGTTTGTCACAAAAGAGTAACAGGGAGGTTGGAATTATCAAGGAATTTCATGGTAAATGGAAATATAATAAATTTAGAAACCTGGCATATTTCTGTAAGGATTCAAGGAATAGTGGAGTAGGTTATCCTAGACCTTAGTTAATAAATAGTTGCAGATGAAAGAACAAAATCAAAATACATATCAGAAATTTTTAAAAATTTGTTTTTCCATTTTTAGAGGAAGTGGGAAGGACTGCTATGGTCCACAAGACTGAGGCTTGCCCTTGGAACTAAAAAACTGCATCCATCACCATGAGGGCACTATCCAAGTCTTCACCCTATTAAAATGTTGAGATAGTTTAGTTAAAAAGGTCATGAAAATGGTAATAACTCTTACCATAGTGGAGGATACACACAAAAAAAACCCAAACAAACAAACAAACAAAAACCCCCAAACCAAAACAAAAGCAGAAAAACAAACCAAATCAAACCAAACAAAAAAACACCAAAAAACACTAACTGCAAGTTGATGTTTTGTTGTGAGGGAAAAAAATAGAAAAAAGAGACAAACAGTTGTTGGGTAGGAATGGTGGCTTTGATTCAAGACTGGACAAAGGATTGAGATAGGATTTGAGGATTTTTTTTTCTTTAATAAACCAGAATCATGTGTTCATTCCACTTGAGGTGCACCAGTAGCACCAGCTTCTCTTTGTAATTCATGGCCCCTCATTTTAACTCATAATGTGTCTCCAATAGTGAGATGCACAGAGGTCAGTCTGAACTCTCTGTCCCTCTTATCTTTTGATTACCTACATTCCCCTGCCCTCTTTAAACAAACCATTGCTCAGATATGATAAATAACAGCTCTCCATACCTATAAACTTTTGACTCTAAGAAGACCCCATCTGGGTCTGTTTAGCAACATTGCTTCTCTGGTTGTAAGGTCTGCTAATAATTTGGACTAGGAATGTAAGCAGAGAGACAAGAGAGGTTATATTTTGTCTGTAAAGCTTACATACATAGGGTAAAACATATTGAGAACATAGAACTTTGGGGAATAAAATGAGTGTGAGATAAAAACCAAATGTTTCATAGCTTTTGTCTCCTGTGTGCCAATAATCAGCCCTATTCACTAGCTGTGGATTCAAAAGATGGATTAAGGTTTGGACCACTTTGCCACTGAGCATTTATAGAACATTTTAATCCAAAGTGTCTTGGAGTTCCAGTTGAAGAGGCTGCAAACTTTGGAAATAGGAGTGTTATCACTGTGCACACAGCTTTGGTCCTCTCCTACTGTGTTTCATCCTGGGACTGAGCCCTGGCCTCCTGAAACCTTCTCAAAGGTCAGGTTATAGCAATCATTTTGTGCTGAGTCCTCTGAGGCTATGAATGCTGCCCCTGCCAGGTAATTTCAGCTGTGTTCATTCACACAATGTCAATATAAGTCCCAAAACATCCATCAGTTGAAAAGTCAGTTTTGTCAAGATCAAAAATTATCTTTGCAACAAAATTCCTCAGAGCATTATTATGAAGGGAAAAGATTGAGATTTAAGTCACTGTTTCCAATCAGAGGGAACTGAACCCGTTGAGGCAGGCATGAAATGTGTCTGTTCTCTTTGTTGAAGAGCAAAAGAAAATTCTCTAAAATTGAATCTCATCATTTCACAGATAGAAATCTCCTTTTTTTCTGGCAGACCTGCTAATAGTTTGCTTTCACACTGGACAGCTGGCAGTCATCAGTGGCAATTAAATCACAATTACAGCAGACACAATTTCCAAATTCTACAAAAATCTTTAATTTTTTTTTTTCTTGTAAATGCTCCTTAATCTCAAGAAAACAAAAAAATAGAAGGAACAAGTTTCAGCTTTAAATATATGATCTTTCCAGAAGATCAAGATAGTTACCATCACCAGAAAACAGCCCATCATGTCTAAACAATAACCACATAAACATGCAGAAAGGAAAACAATTTAAAATGTAATCCAGTGATCATTGGCTTCATCTTTCCAAGACAATTTGGAAATATACCAAAGCTTTTCTATTTGTTTTCTAAATCACAGTATATTAGCACGTCTGATGACACAAAATGTTGTGTGCTGTGTTTCTAAATGAACTTATTTTATTTTTCTTAAATTGGACAGGAAAAAATTTGATTTTTTTTTTCCATATAGGATGTGATGTAACTTAAGTAAGAGTTCACAGCCCTAGTGTCAGTGGGGGACTGAATACTACCAAAAACTACACAGATTTCAGGCAAGTCAGGTATTTGCAGAGATGAGGGCAAGAGAGCTTTAGCAATATTGAGAAGAAAATGGCTTAGCCCTGAAATACTGCAGACAAATAACAGTATTTTTTGAGTAGTTTGCTGATATCTACAAGACTGAAGACCTTGCTAACCTAAAACATACCTGTACCTCTAATTCCTATGATGAGTGAAGAGAGCCTCTGGCATTTGCCCAGGGCTCCAGCTGCCTTGGTGCTGCCCATAGTTAATGAGGATGAGGATGGTTTAGGAGAAGACTGAAGGCATTGAGTATGTGCAATGTATTTTATTTAGTTTAAAGTTAAAGGGTTCTGTTAGCCATGATGTAAAAACAGTCAGAATGTGAAAAATAGAATTTTAGGGAAAGGTTTTGCCATGGAGATCATGGTAGGATATGAGATCAGCTGCAGTAAGATACAGAAGTTAGAAAGAAGAGAAATTTCCATAAAGACTTAAGGAATAAGATGAATTTTTCCTTTCTTTCAACAGGAAAAGATGTCTTAAGAGATTAAACAGACAAGGAAGTCAACATAATATGGCAAAACCCAGAGACAATTTAACTTACAGCATCAAAAGCAACACTGAAATAGACAAAGGGAGAATGAAGAGTCTGAGGTCTGACCAGAGCTCCTGGGGAATGTTTAAGTATTGTCTGCAAAGGTATAAATACTATGGCAGTGAAAATTTTGTTCAAACCTCAAACACTACTGGTGCACTGAAGTAATAGCTCTGTGTGAGAAGCATCTGCCTAAAGAAGACAGCAATAAAATTAGAAGACAAACTGATACTGAACCAAATTCAGGATTTTCTAATGATTTTCTGATGATTTTCTAATACAAACTGGATTATCAATCATGGTGGTTTTGGTTTTTTTTTTTTGTTTAATCAGAACATGCTCATCAGTGTAATCTCTGCAATGTGAAGTAAAAATAATCTTTTAATTTACTAGCATCAACATTATGAAAAGATGCTGAATACTTTGATGTAGCAATGCCCATAAACCTATATACAAGTTATATTTTCTTTATGAAATGAAAGCTTCTTGTCTAAAACTCTGAGAGAGCAGACAGGAATGTTGTGCAACTTCTGTACAGCAGCTTGCAGCAGGACTGCTCTACAGCTGTGGTGGTTTCAACAAATAAGGGGTGCAGGCCTTTTGGAAGGGCATCTGGCTTTTTATTGTGCCAGTATGTGTATTTAGGGAGGAAAAATGGCAGCCTTTAATTGTGAAAGTCTTTCTTTATGCATGAGGAATTTGTATGACCGTTTGCTTGTTTTGTTTTAATAGTTAAATAAAGGTTAAAAAGGTTTAAGGGTTTACCACAAAAAAATTTAATGGGTTATGAGAAAAATCCAACAAACACCAGGTGTTCAGGATTTCTGCTCTTCAGTCTGCATTTTTATGAAACCCAAACCAAATATTTGTATTATGAGATTTCAGTTTTCCTGAAATCTTCACTTTTGCCAACAGATGGAAGTAGAGTCAAGGAAATAGTGAGCTGTTGGTGTTAGCATATTGTTCAGGGCACTGAGACATCTTTCATAGAACTGCAAAAAGAACATAAAAGAATGTATTAAGAGTGTGAGGGAAGAATTTCTTAAAAAAATCTTAAAAGATTGGTCTCAGTCAGAGAAAATATGCAAAACAATATACTTAAAATCTTCAACATAGTCTGGTTTTTGACCTAAGCTTCCTGAATTGTGTCTTGTGCTGTTACACTGCCTCCAATCATCTTGTCCAGCAGTGCTGAGGAGGAAGAGAGCACAGAACTCTCCATCTGCCTCTGAAAAGATGATTTATGAGCACAGAGTAGCCATCAAGGTCACCCAATCTGACTTCCTCCAAGGATGGCCAGAGAGGAAGTGACCTTGTGTCAAAAGCTTTTAATTACAGTAAACCAAACCACTTACATTCTTTTCATGTGAATACATTTTCTATTACATCTCTTTGAATGATGATTACTGTCTAGTCTAGATGAAATTTTGGGGAAACACATGCTTATAAATAGCTTCTATTACTAGAAGATTTGCAAGCTCTGCTGTATCTTTAAAGAAAAAATGATTTTTTGGCTAGGCACAGAGCAGAGCACCAGAGCCTTCAATGTACTCACACAGATTTAACTGCCCTACGTTTTAATTATTTATTCCCATTGTGAATAGTATGTTTATTCTCATTTCTGGGAATACATGCCCTAAGATTTGGAACACTCTCCTGTGGTACTTGCATTTCTCCACTGACTACAGAGACAGGCAAATCAGATGAACACCTAATTTAGGCATCCCAAATACCTGAAAGGATGATTTGGGTCATAAGGATGTAACCTGAAGCAGTAAATTGATAAAGATTTTATCAGAATGTATCTGAGGAATAATTTAAATTATTTTCTTTTCTGAAGCCGTTAAGCTTTAAAATCACTTACATAGTCCATTTGTCTTAATACTGCCATGTCTAAACATAAACAAAAAGTAGAAATTTCAGGCCTGTGTGATCTGACACACGCTTAACTATTTAATTCCTCTGAGAAATTGCATACTCAAATAAATTCCTATCAATTTTATTGACAAATCTAACACATTCCCTCAAAATATTTTGATTTAATTGAATCAACAATTCCTGGTGAAAAGTATTTAAGTATGTTCCTGTCAGAAATCACTCAAGTGTCTGTTATATCCACGTGAAAGGACTTATGTCAGCACTGGATTACAGTAATGCATCAGAAACTTGTTCCAACACTGATGAGTTTCCAGTGAGAGACAGAGAAATAAGTCACATCCCTGGCACATCAAGGAGCTGTGCAGTGGGTTGGTCACCTCTTTGAGGAAGAGGCCAGGGCATCAGAGGGCATCCTCTTCAGTCCTTGGGAAGATCATGGCCACAAGCAGAATTTCCACTTTGCCTCCTTGCATGAGGTGATCTTGAAGGAACAAAGTGAAAAAAGCAGAAACACAGGTGAGCATGTTCAGAGTTAAGGTCACCAACATGGACCATTGTCCTTTCTTCTACTCCTGCCATTGAGCAAGAATGTCAGTGGTCTGTCCTTACTTCTCAGAATGGATACACTGACTCTTAACTTTTCTTCCCAGAATAAAAATCTGGAATTATTATTAATAAAAATCAATTCTTATTAGCAACTACTGGGATTATATTCCTATTTTATTAGCAAGTAGCTTTCTGAATACATCAGAAAAAACCCCTTCTTCCAGTTAATGGTTTCTGTTCTGTGTGCTCTTAATATAAAACTTCCAAATCTCGTTAGCAGACCCAGCCATTAAAATGCACAATGTTAATAAAGCACAATGGAACACTGCTGTTACAGTAAGTTTGGAGTACAAATGTGGTAACATTTATAATCACAGTGGAAAATTGAGTACTGATGGTGTGTACTATTATCTTGACTAATATGGAAAATACCTTATCAGATGAAAAAGTGTAGGAATGTAGAAATGGAAACTTCTTATTCTGTGAGTTGAGGCAATCCAACACTTTGGTGAATGTTTTAGAGACTGAGATTTGATTAGACTGTTGCAGAAATCCACTATTCAGGTGTGGCCTTTGGATTCACAGAGATGATCCTGTCAATCCTTTAAGCATATTTTGTGGGGTTTTTTTTTCCGAGTATGTCATCTAGGATTTTAGGTATAACATACTTTGTTCCATAGCTTGATTTGTAATCCAAGATTTATCTGGTAATCAGGGGGATTTAACCTCTTTTCAAAAGCTGGAGTCCATGAACAGAGCTAGTTAATCTGTTTACACAAATATATATTAGCCATATGCACAGCTCTTTGGATTGCTTCCCATACTACTCCCTGGGTACCAGGAAGGCAAACAGTTTTGGTAAGATTACTCAGAGAGGACATAAATAGAGACTGGGGTGGGAATTAACTTGTGCAGTTGGACAAATAAAAGTAGGTAAAAATAAACAAATAAAAGTAGACATAAACACCTGGGTGTCTACACGTCAGTTTACCATCAAAAATCAGACTTTAGCCAATACTGAGAGATTGTTTAGCTCTTAGGGTCTCCAGATCCATTTGTCTGCCCTACTGTGGGCTGGGTGACTCTCAGATTCTGGATTCCACGCCAGGCCAGGCTCTCAGCCCAGATATCCCTGGTGCTATCAACTTCCTCCCAGCTAGAAATGAGCAGACAGAGCCCATCACAAAGATAACTAGAATAAGGGTCGAGGACCACCACACTCTTCCAGGTCTGAAAACTGGTTTGCCTCAAGACAACCCTAGTTTGCTGTTGGCTTTTATTTTTTTTCACAGACATGCCCATCTGTAGAAATTCTCAGTATAAAAGAAGTTTCCTATGGCATGTTATGTGAACTGCAAAACAACAGAGCTGTTCCATGATGACTCACTCTAGCATGCATGATGTTGTTGGACATTTGGAAATGGTAATTTTCATTCCTGTACCACAGTTTATGCTAAGCCTTCTGCAAAACTCCAGCACAGAGTTGATAAACCCACTGAGTGAAAATCCCTTTGAGATACTGCTGAACCAAGGCCAAGAGAACCCAGTGAGAACCTGACATCTCATCACTTCTTACTCTAAGGGGGGGTCAATGCTGTGTGTGGCAGTAATTCAGCTGTAATTAAACAGGAACTGATATATTATTTCCTTCAATGAAGTATAGAACCACTTCTTACTAGTACTGCTAATTAGACAGTAGAGAAGGTATCATGAAAAAATAATGACCACTTTGCCAATCCCTGGTTTCCTGGGCCATTAATGCCATTAAGATATTTCACTCATTTTGCATTTTGAAACCAGAGCAAGAGAAATGTTGTTTGGATGCATTGGCCCATATTTTCAAAGTTATGGCATGACACTTACAGGGGTTATGCTTGAAAAAGAGGACTCCTGGATTTCAAACTTGAGAAATCTACCTGATAATATTTGCTTTTAAACCTGAAAAAGTGCTGATGCTGTTTCCTAAAAGCAAGCTTCTACAATACCCAAATAAAACTTGTGAAAATTCCTTTTATACTGATTAAACAGAAATTATCTTCATAACTGTGTTGTGTAGCAGAGCTTTGGCTCAGAATATGAGCATACCTCATCAGCTGTCCTGTCATGCCTCATACCTTGAACAGGTTTTTTCTGATTAATGAGTTAATTTGTTTCAAGGAGAAATGAAGATAGCATTGCCCTACTGACTCTGGCAGAGTGGGACTATTCCTGGTGAAGTCACTTATTTTAGACTGGAAAACCAAAATTTTCTGGAGTTACCTGACAAGGCCCTGTGTTTTATATAATCACAGAAGAGTTTGGGTTGGAAAGGATGGTAAAGACCATCCTGCTCCATCCCCTGCCATGGCCAGGGACACCTTCCACCAGACCAGGGTGCTTCAAGCCCTGTCCAGCCTGGCCTTGGACACTTCCAGGGGTAGCCACAGCTTCTCTGGGAAACAAATCCTTGTTGCCTTCTTTGTAGATTCTCAAAACTCACCTGGACATAATTGTGTGCAACCTGCTCTAGGTGAACCTGCTTTAGCAAAGGGGCTGACTAGATGATCTCCACCCTTCCAGTACCAACCATTCTATGATTCCATGGCTCTGTGACATCTTCTTCAGGACGAGCCTGTGGATCTCCACCAGGATTTGGAACCACCTCTGGAACCAGAAGATAAACCAAGGTTACTAAGCTAGGGGACACAAAAATGGTATCAGCTAAGATAGCAATGTGTGGGCTACATGTTCTGAGACCTTGCTCTACTCAACTGTTGAGAACACTCTTGTTGCCCTGAGATGTCCCAGGTGTCTTTGTAAAATGCATTTACCCACTCAGTGAAGAGAAGCCCCAGTAAAACTGAGCATGGCAGCTATATTTGTATTGCAGCTGTACTGATAGAGAATGAAAGGGGCAGAAAAAGAACAACAGAGTAATTTTCTCTCCTGAAAAATCCCAGGGCAATTTAGCTTTGCAAGTACACTTCCTTACCCTACCCACTCCTGCAAAAACCACCTAGGGAATAAATTCTTTCTTGTGAAAAAGGACAGATCTTCCATGGTGACAAGTAGTTGGAACCCTAGTTTTCTGCTCCAGCTGCAAAAACATTTCTAACTATTATTAAATGCTCAACTTTTTTTCTCCTGTTTGCTTGAGTTTTCCTTCCTCTGTGACCTTGCATTCCCTTGAGGTTCCCACATGCTAAATCACTGTCCCTCATCAAATGAATGCTTTATTATCTTACTTCTTAGTCTGTTATTTTGACAACTTTTCTTTAATTTTTTTCTTTTCATATTTTTTCCATGATTTGTGCTATTTATTTCTGTAAATGAATCTATAGTAACTGGGCTCCTTCAAACAGAAATCAACAATAGGTGCCACAAGCTCTAAGGAGATTTATTTAGACTTTTCAGATGTTGAGAATTTTTACTTTCATGTTTTCTGTTTTTAAATAGGATGAAGAGGTTATTTATTATTTACAGTACAATTTATTTTATTACCCTTCATTACTCCCAACGATGGTAGATGACGACTGCAATGCTGGGAAGCCCCAGCATCTTCCTGGAGCACCTATCCTTTTACCATGCATTATAAATTAGATGATGAATTACTAAAGAACCAATTTGTATTTTTCTGAACAGGTTAGACACTGGTGACTCTGCTGTTACTCCTAATGTTCTCTTTAAAGACCAAAATGCTGATATGGCCAGGAAACATTTTCAATAATTCTGCGGCATGCAAACTGTGCAAAGAGTGACCTCCAGGTCCTAGATAAGAGCAGCATGGCTCCTGCAGAGTCAGAAAATGAAACCTTTTTGTCTCATCTGACTTCAAAACCCACAAGATTCCCATTTTAAATAGTTATATTTTATTTATAGAGCAGCTGCCTACAGGGCTAACCCTGGGTATACCGGACACTTGGTGGAAGAATTTAATCTTTTTTTCCTTCACTTTAGTAGGCTTTCCATCTTCCTTTGCTTGTCCCCTCAGCTTTTCTCCCTCAGATCCCACACGTCCATCACATATTTTCCAGCCCATGATCCCCTCAAACCATATCCAAATTTTAGGTAGGAAGTCCTTCTTTTAACAAAAATAATGACTTTTAATGTGGCAGTAGTTATTACAAATGCTGAAAATAATGATGGTGTTCAAGGAACAACTTGGAGCTCCAGTTCCCAGTTTTTGAAGTGCTCTTTGGCATGCACTGTGTATCTGGGGAAGTGTAAGCTGTGGTATATATATACACACCCCTGGACTCATCATGTGTCACTTCCAGTACCTCATTGAATCATGCTCCAGGCTTCTTCTCTTCTCAACAGTGAAAAAATTTAGATATCTTCTTAGGATATTTTATTTAGTCCTGAATTCTGATTAAATTCATGCAAATATGACTTCAATAATAATAGGCCAGAATGATCAAACCTCCTCCAGATTTCTTCAGCAGATAGGATGTACCTACCTCCAAGGTACCATTTTCTCTCAGCTAGCTGAAGACAACTTCAATTTCCATTGCACTGTCCAGGAAAAGAAAACACTGCAACTTTTCCTTTGCATCTGGTAGATAGAAGCAATAGAAAGCAAAAAGAAAAGAAATTCTGAATCTTCCACTATATTTAGCTATTTTTGTCCATGATGTTATTATTCATAAGACTTTCTTAAATGGGAAATTAATAAGAAAATAATATATTTAAATTTTCTGTCACAGAGATGTATGAAGGGCTAGGTGGAACACCTCCAACATTCGCCTGAAAACCTCACTATTTAGTGCACTTCATTTTAATACCAATTCTCTCCAGAAATTCTTGCTGCAATTAATTCGAGCCATCTAAATTTAAAGCATACTAATTAGGCAGCCAACAAAAGGGAAAGTCTACCCTTCCAGGAAATTGGAGTCTTAAATATAGCTCTCACCATTTAACTATTTGGATTTAAAGGGAAGAAAGGTATTTTGAGGCAGAAGCTTCCTGGGCTGTAGAGATATATGAGCTCAGGCACTCACTATCAAACAGGATGAAGCTCTGTATTAGTCTGGGAGAATAATGTGATTTCTATTACACTTTTACCTTTTTTCAGCTAAAAAATTTAAGTAGCATTGTAGAAAATTCAGAAGTAACAGAACAATTTACTTTTTCTTATATAGAGCTCAATAATTGAAAAGTGTTGAGTTAGACTGGATATCTCAAATTGAAAAAAAAAAAAAAGACTGAAGGATGCCTGCAGCTTCTGACAAGGGCTCATAAGAGTTATGATGTGCTCCCAAACTACCCAATAGACTTTTGCAGCACTGCATGTGGCCCATGAACTCCAAGAAATGAATTTCAGAAAACAGTGTAAAATCTCTTGTTTCATGGTCTTTGACAAAAAAGCAGATCAGGAAATTTAATTTAATTTATTTACAAGTTTCCTCAAAAAAAAATTCCTGGTTTATTTTCTGATTATTTATTTTTATCCACTCATAAGCTAAAATAAAACCTGTGAGGATCAAACTGAAATTAATGATGTTGCAGGCTCTTGCTTGCCAGCTGGAGAACTTGCCCCATGAACTTTTCAAACTGGAACTTTTTCAAATTGCTTGTCCAAGAGGTAAGTGAAAAGCTTTCTCCTTTCTCTTCCTTTTAGGGCAGTTCATAGAAATATGAGGATTGATTTATATGAAAATTTATTATTTTTCCCTTGTTCTCTTTCCAGCTCCCAAATACAGTCATTCCTTCAGAAAGATGTGAAAAGCTTCATACTGCCTTTATATCAGTTTCTGGATAAGACAAACCGGGTTCATTTAAAAACTTGAATGGGAAGATGATGTATTGCCATTTTCCCCTCTCCCAATAGCACAGTCAAGTCACAATGAGAAGAGAGAATATGGTCAGCAGGACACAGAGAAAACAAAATTCAAAGATTCCTTCATTCAAATGAATTTTGGAATTGAATTAGCTGACAGTTCAGATAACATGCAGTTATAAAGATGCAGTTGACCTGCACCCTAATGAGGCATATCAAGTTGGGTGGATATGTAATTTTTATTCTCAAATATTTTTCTCTACCCATCATTCCCACAAAAATCTACATCAGTCCATAACAGTGTTATTCAATCTAATATGCTTTGAGTTTGAGGAGATTGGTGTGGTATCTACTTACTCTACTCATCTGTTGGAGGATACCATTGGAGGTGTTAGATTTATGTCAACCTAGGAGAAATACAAACAGCTACCATTCTCAACAGCTTATTTTCTTCTACTCATCCTTTCAAGCTTTTTAATGCTTGCAAATTGCAAGCCTTTATTATTATTATTAATTAGTTAATAATAACTATTTAATACTTTTCTATTTGGGGAAATAGGTAGGTGTTTGTTCAGCCTTTCTTAAAATTGTTTAGTGACAGACCTGAACAGTGGTTACATTGGATCTTTAGCTGTATATACACAGTATTAGCATTATATATTTCTAACATTCTGATTGGATGACAGAACGACATGTAGGTGCCTGTCAAAGGCACAGTGTGCTTGTACACACACACTGCAGGTGTGTGAACCTCTACTGTTTCCAATTTCGGTAGATAACTGTGCTGATTGCAGCTGGGGTAGAGTTAGCTTTCCTCCCAATGGCTGGTGTGGGGCTGAGCTTTGGGTTTGTGCTGAACACAGGGTGGATAACACAGAGATGTTTCTGTTATTGCTGAGCAGGACTTGCACAGAACCAAGGCTTTTCCTGCTTTTTGCACTTGCAGGCTGGGGAGGGGATGGGGCTGATTGGGAGATTAGGAGGAGACATGGCCAGGACAGGTGACTCCAAGTGACCAAAGATGTCTCTATGCTATAGAGCTAGGAGTGGCAAAAGGATGTAGCAACACAAGACTTCCTTCAGAGGCAGAAGAAAGCAATTTATTAAAGAAGCAATCACACTTTTATAGACTAGATCGTAGAACTGAGGATAGACTCAAACTGATTTGTCCAAGGAAGGAAACACCCTTTGCAAACATACTTTTACCAAAATATCTCATCTCCCATGCACCCTCCAGTGCCAACTGCAGGTGCTAATCTCTGTTATTAATTCTTCCCCTTCTGTTTCCTTAGAGTAGCTTGAGAAAGACTCAAGCCTTCCCTAGCTCTCACAGCATCCACACAAAGGGATGTTCCAGACCATGTCATTTCATGCTCAGTGTGCAAAGTAGGGGGGAAGAAGGAGGAAGGGGGAATGTTTGGAGTGATGGTGTTTGTCTTCCCCAGTCACTGCTACATGTGATGGGTTCTGGCTCTCTGGAGCTGGCTGAACACCTGCCTGCCCAAGACAACTGAACTAATTCCCTTTTTTGCTCTGCTTGTGCTCATGGCTTTTGCTGTGCCAATTAAACTGCCTTTGTGCCAACCCACGAGTTTTCCAGCTTTTACCCTTCCAACTCTCTCTCTGATCCCACCGGGATGAGATGAGCCAAATGGCTGCAAATGGCTGGGGGCTGGATGGAGTAAAACCACAACAGTCAAAAAACTTGGTCATTTTAAACCTTCTTTACATCACAAAACTCATCTGAAACTCATGTAGGGCTGGCACCTCTGGTCTTCTATCTGTCATGCTACATTCATAACGCGATGCTGATATTTATTTCTCTGAATGATTTTGAACCTCTCAAAATGGAAAAGTCACATTATTGCAAATAACTTGTGCATCTTTAAAATATTTTTTGATCATAACTATTACGGGAAAACCATCCAGAGCCCATTGTACACCAGTGACAATGTAAAATTTTTGATCTGCTTCTGCGCTTTCCTGAGATAATTCCTGATATGGACAATGAACAAATGCCTAGGAGTCCTTTGAAATAATTTTAAATTCAGGTGTTATAATTTGACCTTGTTATAACAAGTTATAACATAACTTGTTATCAAGTTGTCACTGTTAAAAAGTATTTATGAGATTCCCTGATGAATTGCCCTAAAATCTGTACATGGTAAGAACTTTTGTCAACCAGATGTTTAAAGCAAAATGGCCACCAAACATCTCATTTTAAACTTGAAGGTTTTCTTTTGATCTTTTTTCTTTTCCTTAGAGTAATCTAATAATATTAAAACTATCACTGTGTATGAGAGAAAAGTAAGCACCTTTTTTGAAATTATTTTATACAGTAATGGCATGTGTAAAGAGACAGTTTTGATAGGAAACTTTTCTGTAAGTACTTTTGTAGTCTTTGAGTATTTTTAACCTCTTCTTTTTTTCTCTAGCCATTATCCTGTTGAAACCAGTAATTTTTTTCTATAGAATTTCCATTTATGCCACATCTATGACTTAAAAGACAGGTATTCAGTGAAGCAGAGTCACATCAAGTTTCCAATTGCAACAGATCAAGACTAAAGACGAGATTATTGTAATTGTATATATTCAGTGACAAAGTCATGAGCCAATGGTTTAAAATAATCACTGAAATTTATATTTAAACAAATTTTTATTCATGCAAATAATCCAGTTGATGATGATGGTAAGTATGAGTTAATATCTCATACAAGGAAAATCTAAGTATTTCTCATCACAGCTGCCAGAACGGAAATTTGGAATCTAATCATGCCTTAGAATTTTTTTTTTTTCCCCAGGATTTTTTTGGCTTTTTCTGCAGTTACTCTCTGTTGCATCACCTGTTGTTCTTTTAAGTGATACAACTGCTTTACTCCTCAGTGAAGGAACACATATGCTGTATAATCTGCTTCTCCCTGCTACAATTCTATCCCAGCTCTTGTCTTAGAGATTCAAGAGTCTTATACCCAGGCCTCTTAAAGGCAAATTTACCTCAGGGAAAATTTTAGGAGCTAGATTTGGGAGTTACTAGATTTGATTCTTGTGATGCCTATCTTGACTAACAAGTTTAAAATGTTAAAAAATCAACAAAAGAAACAAAATCAACAAAAAAAAAAGTCTTGTTTTCAAATATTTATGAAACTCAAAAGCAACAAACAAATAAGAAAAATCTTGCCATCTGCTTCATACATTTTAAAGAAATGATTTTTAGAAAAGGGAAAAATTATAGAGGAAAAAGATGGAAGAATATAAGCCTTGAGAATTAAAGTCCATTCTCTAAAACCTACAGACTAAATCTAGTATGAAATGATTGATTCTTAGTTTTATATTCCAAATGGTTCAAGCACAATATTAATTTTACCACAGATATTCCATGAGTGTCAAGTTTCCTATTAAATAGGTACAAGAATATTTAGATAAGAGTTTGAAACTGGAATGTATAAACTGTTTAATGGACTTGCTAATTTCCTAGTAAATTTCCATCAAAGAATTTAAGTCACAGAAGAATATCTGCTTTTCCCTTATGGAATATTATAGCTAAACCTTTGTCTTTGGACTGGTAAAGTCATCTGCACTGTTGTACTCACAGCTCAAGTAATCACTGTGCACAGAAGAGCAGCTGGTTGTCTCCCCTTTTCTTGACCCAACATACACATACTCTCTTAAATAGAGTATTTTGCTCCCTGTAAACCACCAAAGATTCCTTGAGGGAACTTTTTCTGTCAGTTAAACTAAGCTGCTAAAACAAAATTTAATTATTTTTTTCTGCCAGAAGCTAAACCTGGCCACAGAAGCTTTCTAATTTATAACAAAACTGTATTTTAGCCTGCTTCTGATGCAAGATTTTCAACAACCTCTGTTGCTGAAGTCCCAGTGTGGTACATGTGGCCAGGACAATGTAAGAGAGAAATATGAATGAAGCACAATGTGCTTCCTAATGCTGCTGCCTCTGAAAATGAATAGAAAAGCATTATTGGAGCATTTAATCTACCACATGCATATATTTGTGAAGGACAAAAGTACTAAGGGAGGAAAAAGGACATAGATGCTTCTGGAGCAAATGACCTGGAATAAGAAGGAATTGCAGAAATACGTGAGGAGTATCAAGGAAATCTGGTAAGATTTACTTTTAACAAAACTCTGAGTGTTTTAAACAGCATTTAAAAGAAAACAAACCAATAACAACAAAAGAATATTTCACAACTTCTTACAGTTGATACTTTGTGTGTGTCTATATATATATATATATATAAAAATAGAAAAAAAATTAAGTAAATTTCTATTTATATTTGTATCACCTGCATAATTATACATATGATAGCCTGGAGAGGCCAGAATTTATTTTCAGTCTTATGATAATTTGTCCCTCATCAAACTTATATTCAGAAATATACTTTTTTATTTGATTTGTAATGCCTGAGCCAAGGGTGGGCACAGAAATTCCCATTATTGTAAACCAAAATAGAGCATCTTATGAAGCTTTTGTCTAGGTTGCTCATTATTGCTCTATATCTATTACCATTCCCAGAGCTGAAATGTAGTAACATAATGTACAAATACTCTTAGTCTGGTTCAGTGCAATGTCAGATAGGCTGGCTTAAATTTGTAGCCTTTCTGATTTAAAGGTCTATTAGGCTGACTGACCACACCAAAACTGATTAGAAGCAATCATTTGATTTATTACTGTGACTCAGCTGGGAAGATAGTAATGAACTAAGAGTGGCCAACAGCAGTCTTAAATCTCAACAGCTCTTTTTGCAGGGATCATGTATTTATTCCCCAATATCCTCGTGTTGAATATATTCTTAATGCCTCTCAAGATACGTTTATCTCTCTCCTTACTATCTAGTGTATGTTATTAAAAATATCACATCAATTAATATTTATGCATGTCTTTATACATAATGGTTTTTTAGAGACTCATAATCTGGCCAAAATGACACCCTCCCTTTTATGGATTACTGGGATATGTTCCCTGTCTGCATAGATTATAAAAAACAAATAAAATATTAGTAACTATTCAGTAATTCTTCTATCATAGTTCAGGACACTTCATTTTAAATTCCCCCACTATGAGCTAAATTCAACTTTATCACTGCAAAACTTGTAATATATCCATTATCTTCAGATTAAAGCTAAAAGCTTTTGATATGACAAGCAGGCAATTCATCCTGTTTATCATCTGACAGCTAATTCTCCTCCTCGTGCTGCAATAGTGGAGAACAAGTGTTCATTTTGTCACACTAGCTTTACCCTGCCTGAATTTCTTCCCTTAATGCATGTTTGTATTAATCTCCAGATTGTCTTCAAAGTGAGAAGGTGGATGTCCCTGCCAAAATTTTAGCACTTCTAAATAATTGATATAATCTCACTGGAACTCAGAGAGAATTCTTAACCAATCCATCAATCTATTTTAAAGAGTGAGCACAGACTTGGGGAAGTGGGGGAAACAGAGATGAAAGGTAATTACTTTCAGCAATAAAATGTCTAGCCAGAATTTCCATCCTTTAAATTTACAAATTTTTGTTTGGCTCTAAGTGCCTTTGTAGATGAACAGACCAATTGTATGAGTGTTACATTTGCTGTTTACTCTATCTCCTCTCCTTCAAATCTGCCCAGACATCATGCAGAAATGGTAAAAGGCAGATGTACATTGGCCTTTGCAGCTGTAAACTCATCAGCTGAATGATAATTTTGCTTGTGGGTTACAGGATTCTCATAGGAGGTTAAAATGTGTCCATGGGTTCTCAATTAAAAATTGGGCTAAATATTGAAAGAAATGAAACTTATGTATTCATTAGTTTATTTTGTGTGGGGGGGGTGGGGGTGGAAGTGTTTGTTTGTTTTCTTTTTTTTTTTTTTTTTTTGGTTTTGTTTGTTTGGTTTTTTAGTGGAAAAATGAGAAAGGGAGCCCTTACAGACACAGATATGTTTTTCCTACAGAAACAAATCAAGTGCTAAAATAGTCTTGTCACTTTTACTATTAATGTAATTACCTGTGCCTTAGGTACAGAGCAATATTATTTCCACCAGTTTACCAGCTGCTAACAGATTAAATTTGCAGATTTTGATACAACACCTATTGGGGAATTATTGTCCAATGCACAGGGAAACTTTATGGTGGGGAGGGACAAGAGAATTTGTTCCTTAAGGTGGCTCAAACCTGACATGATTGACACTGCTGGACCCAGTGTCCTGTTTGAGTTCACTCCTGGGCTTTCTTTGAAATGCTACAAGTTCAGCATTTTATAAGGAGTGGTAGAGTCCAGATTTGGATTTGCCATAATAAAATTTAAACAAACTACTGACAGGATGTGGGAGAGAGGCCTTGGGGTGCCTTGCACACTGCTGCCATGTACCACTTCATCCCTAGAAACAGCTGATCCAGACACAGGTGCTATAACTCTGGGAAGAGAGAAAAGTAGGATGCTTCCCCAAAATATAGTATTTGTAGATAATACCTTGAATGTAGAAACTATGACCAAAAATGTGGTATGCCCCAAAAACACGAGTCATTAGCTCCCCAACTTTTCTGTGACAGGTAGGGAACAGAAAACTTTTAGAAGTCTGGGTGCAGCTCCTTCAAATACAGCAGGGCCCAGAGACCAGGCTTTCAAACAGTACAATTTTTTGGGAACATCTGAAATATTCTCATAATGTTGATGACTTATTTAGGAAAAACTAATTATGAGAATAACTAGTTAAGCACTTGCTAGAGAAAAACATTGATTAGACACGAGAACAGGTTTTCTGGAGAAGCTTGTGGCTCCCCAGTCTCTGGAAAGGTTCAAGACTGGATGGAGGTTGGAGAAATATCTGGAAGTGGAAATGGTGACAGGAGGCTGGAGTGAGATGGTCTCTAAAGTCCCTTCCAATGCAAACTGTTCTATGAGTCTATAACTCTCTGAATTGGACCAGCTGCATCTACTTTATTTATGAACTATATTGAATAAGGATCTGCTTTTAAATCAGAGCCTGTGAGACAAGAATCACTACCAGAGGATTAAAATGAGTGTACCATTAGACAATCTCAACTTCTAAATGTCTTTACCCAGATGATAATACTAATGATGAGATACTGCAGGAATCTCAAAATAAACAAGCAACCCTATTGTTTTCCAGTAGGGAGAGATGTGAGAAAACATATACTCTTGAGCTAATAAGTCCATAGGTTTATTCACAACAGAACTTGCTGCAAGCAATAGCAAAACCAAAACAAGTCTCAGGATCAATTTCGCCCTGCTCTGATACATGGGGAGGCACTGGAGGGGCTGTGGTGGATATCTCTGATACACTTACCCACCCCAAGGCTTTATAGGATGAGAGTAAATGGCCTCAAGTTGCACCAGGGAAGGTTTAGATTGGATATTGGGAAAAAAAAAAGCTTTGCTGGAACAGTTTTTAAGCCTTGGCACGGGGGCTTGGGGTCACCATGCCTGGGTGTGCTCAAAAAGCACATGCATGGTACTTAGGCATGTGGCTTAGGGGTCAACACCGTGCTGCTGAGCTAGTGAATGGGTTTGAGGATCTTGGACGTATTTTTCCAACCTTCCTGATTGTATGTCACACTAATTCTGCTGGAGTAAGCTGCTCTGGCTTCAGGCATTCCTAAGGTGTCTGCAACAGAGCTCTACCAGTACAAGGATTTGTGTACTTCACATAAAACCCTTTGAATAATTTCCATCTTAAAGGATATCTTCTTATTTTCCTCTCCTCTAAATCTTACTTAAAAGCAAAGATAGTCAGTCCCTATTTGAAGGTTTTATTTTTAATGACCTGTTTTTTCATCTGAGTGTAACAATGGAGGATGATTGAAGAGCTGAGACCCAAAGACTCTTCAATTTTACAAATTGGTTTAATTTGATGAAGAAGGAATGCTACATTTTGTTAAATTATATTATGATAAAGAGGAGCTGGTAGCTTCTCAGCATGAATCTGAAAGCAAATTATTTCCGCAAAAAAAGGACGATGTATTTAACCAGACAAGTAATTATGTTGTGGTGCTACTATCTCCCCTGCTTCAGATTAGAAAAAGAATTCAATTATCACTCCATTAGATCAAAAAATAATTTTAGTGATACATTCAAATTGAATTCATTTATTCCTAAGCATGCTCTGGATTAACCTTCATGCATTCAGCTGATTAGAATCTTCAGTCAATACTCTTATTCAAAAAATCTACATTAACTTGCTACAATTTGTATTTTATGTTAACATGTCCTGTTATTGATTTTTCTGATACATTATACCATAAATCATATTTAATTTTCCAGGTCGGAGAAGTGAGTTTCTCACACAGTTTAATAAAAATTGTTTTTTCTTGCATCTTACCTCCTTACCCCACTTTCCAGGTAATTACATTTCCATCCCCATCTTGAGATGCTGTAAAGGTGTAAGTTCAGAGGTAAAGCCCTCCAAATCAAAAAGGAAATCTTATCCTTGTTTTATAAATCTGTGCTTTTCTTGACTTTTGCATTTTACATTTTGGCTCATATTTTATGTGATTCTGTTTCCTTCTCTGTCACAACCTGTTCTAGCAGACTAAGGTCCTGTGTAAGGATAAAACTCTGGCAAAGCAGAAATAAGAGTAAGGTGATATCACTTTGGTTCCATATATACTCTGTGTAGGTGTAAGAGGTTGACTGTGACAGGTTTCAATACTGCCCAGGGAGACATTTGGATGCTTCCTTAGCAGATCAGTCCTGACAATCTTTTCCCATAAAATCATTGTTTTTAGCATTTTAACACATGCAATATCCCTGATACTCCAAAAATTTTGAGTAAAACGTTGCATCAACAGGCCAAGGAGCTTGTCCAGGCCTTTCAAAATTCTTGAAGATAAGTCTTATGAGCTCTTTTTTCCTTTTAAATTAAATATCATAGATGATGCCGTCCTCCCAAGCAGGATCAAGAGGCAGGAGGAATATTCTGTAAGGAGCTGGGAGAAGTCTCTTGGTTCTCATGGGGCACATCAACTCAGCAGGTGTCTGCTGGAAATAAAGCACAGCAGAGAGCAAAGAGCCAAGGAGGCTCCTGAGGTATGTGGACAGACCTTTCTGACTCAGCTGGTGAGTGAGGCAGCCACAGCAGGAGCCTCACTGGAGGGGCTGATGGTGAAGAGAGCAGGGAGATGGCAGATGTGGTGGCTCAGGGCTGCCTTGACCAAAAAATGAGTTTTCCATTCTCAGAGAAGTAAGGAGGGAGGTCAGCAGAGCTGCCCCTGGGCTTCTGCAGGGCAAAGTTGGGCTGGTTCAGACTAGTTGACAGATTCCCCTGGAAGGCAGTCCTGGTGGCAAATGAGTCCAGGAAGGCTGGGTGTACTTCAGGAAGGAAAACAGAGACACAGGATCAAGCAATCCCCACGTGCCAAAAGATTAGCAAGTGGAGAAGGGGATTTGCCTCTCCAGAGAGTGTGGGATGAAACTTGGGGGAAAGAGGGAGAGTGCACCTCCTCTGGAAGCCCAGGTGGCACTTAGGAAAAATTCTTCACCAAAAAGGGTTTTCAAGGACTGGGCCATGCTGCTCAGGGCAGTGGTGGTGCCTCCATCCTTGGGGTTATACAAGATTTGTACATACAGCACCTAGAGGCTTTGGTTAGGGATGGGCTTGGCAGTGCTGGGGTAACAGCTGGACTTGATGATCTTAAAGTCTTTTTCCAACCTAAATTATTCTATGGCTCTATGATAATATTCTCACCTCAGTGGAAGATTTTAATGTGTTTTATCATCCTTATATGAGAGAGCATAAAATCTTGTGCATTTTTAATTATAGAATAGATGTGGGCACTAAACACTTCAGAGAGGAGTAAAAATTTTATTTTCTATAATTTTTAAGGGTTACACATATGGTCACATGTCCCAAAATTACTAAAATATTTCTAAGTTACTTTACCACTATGCACTGAAATTTTTTTTGCAGCATTTTAAATTACTTTATGCATGTTCTGTAGTTCAAAAATCAGTATAACTCAGAAGCTATGACTGCTTTTCATTTTGTTCCTTGTTGACGTTTGTTACGTTTTATTTCTATTTATTTCATTCATTACCACAGAACTTAGAAGTGTGATAGACTTTTAGCAAAATGATCAACATCTTTGATAGCTGAATTTTATTTCTGACTAACTCTAACATTGAAAACTCTTAGTTAATTTATGCTAATTTATTTGCCCATCCAGTTAAAGTCCTCATCTATTGTATTCGTAATTTCTCTCTGATTTGGGCTAATAGCCTACTAGAAAGAAATTTTATGAAGTACTATTCAGCATTTATTTTCCCTACTTAAAGTCCTTAGGAAAAACCCCCCCACACTTAATGATTATTTCTATCTGAAAAAAAATAGGCTTTTTTTGCAGCTGTGCCTTACAGCTTAAGAGAGACACTCAGCCTTTGCCTCTCACACTGAATATACTGTAACATAATTTTATGTGTGCTTTAAGAAAAATCTCCTCTTGTTTTCTAGCTCCACTTCATGGCCTGAAAGCTATCTTTACTAAAAGATAAGTAGCAAGTTCAATCAGTTCACTGAAGCAGTGGGTTTCTCTGAGGTGTCACTCACAAACCATCCACCAGCTTTATCCCTTCTGTTCTTGTTACAGCCCAAATGGAGCATCCCACTCAGGCAAAGCATACCAACATATAAAAATGTTAATTTTATCAATGTAGTCTCTTCAACAAGCTTTCTACCTCAGCCTCCTTAAAAAAAAAAATTCCTTTGTTTCTGAATCTGAGGAGTATGCTCATTTATTCCTATTTTATAATTCTCCTGAATTTCCCTTTACTGCTGCCTTGTTTTCCTATTCTTAATTTGACAATCTTCTCATATCTTCCTACAGGTATAAGAATTTGCCTGTGTGGAGCCAAGCTTTGTTTGCCCAGTAGTATCTTTCAGGTTCAAAATTTTTGCCATAACTTGGCATCAGCATAGTTCCACTGCTAAACTTTATGTCTTACCCAGACATTGAACACAACAATAAACGATCTCAAGAAGAGGGTTAGCAGGACTTTTCTATTTTTTTCCCTAAGTCCTCTAGGCCTAGTCCAACCTGTGGATATTTGCAATACAATGAGAAATGAGATGAATTACAGTGTTTATCATCATCCATGGGCTTGCCAACCTCCATTAAAAAAACCAAAACAAAACACAAAAGAAAAAAAACCAAACCAAACCAAACCAAACCAAACCAAACCAAACCAAACCAAAACAAAACAAAACAAAAAAAAAAAAAAAAAAAAACAAAAAACCAAACAAAAAACCCCCAAAACCCAGAAAATCTGTGGCTGCCCCATCCCTGGAAGTGTTCAAGGCCAGATTGGATGGGGCTTGGAAGAGACCTGGTCTGGTGGAAGGTGTCCCTGCCCATGCAGGGAGGTGAAATGAGATGAGCTTTACAACCCCTTCCAAAACAAACCATTGTGTGGCTCTTATCCTGTAACACTTAAAACCTGCAAAGCACTAAGACTTGTTTCCAACCCACATAATTTCTCCCCTTCATCAACACTAGTCCCTTCTTTCTATTTCGTGAATTTCTGGCTTGCCACTTTGAAGAAAACATTCTACATGTGCAGTATATAACAGCAATTTTTCCTTTAGTGTTTGTATTGGCTTCCAGCTGCTACATGTAATGTAAAACAGGAGGAAACAGCCTCTTGAACTTCCTCTTTGTGATTCCTGCTCACCTATGTCATGTATTGGCTTAGTAGGGGAATTATTTGAAACTAAATTTTGTTGCTCAGTTTTACTACCTTATCTACCTCCAGTGTTTGAGCACTTTTATTTGTGTGTTAACATGTTGAAACTGACTCATGTCAAAATCTTCCAAGAATGAGTGGTGTATGGATGAGCAACTCATAGCTTTATTTGATTTATTTCTATCAGGCTCTGGCCACAGGTGATATTTACAACAGTGAGAAAAAATTATAATAATTATAATAAAATAAATAAAAAAAACCCAACAGCAACAAAAAGAAACCCAACAAAACACACAGATGTCAGTCAGAAGAGCCTTCTAAAGGCAATAAGGATCTTAGAGTCACAGTAGAATTTGGGTTTGAAGAGACCTTGGACATGGTCGCATTTCACTCCCCTACCTTGGCAAGGACATTTTCCTTCTCCCAGGTTGCTCCAAGCCCTGTCCAGCCTGGCCTTGGACATTTCCAGGGATCCAGGGGCAGCCACAGCTGCTCTGAGAAACCTGTGCCAAGGCCTCACCATGCTAACAGAGAAAAATTTCTTCCTGATACCTAATCTAAATCTACCCTCTTTCAGCAGAGGGCTGCTCCCCCTTGTCCTATCACCCCACATTCTTTTCAGAAGTTCCTCACCAGACTCCTTGTGGTCTCTTGTGCTGGTTAAAGTGCTAGAAAATCTCCTTGGGCTGTCAGAAGAAAAGAGCAGCAGCAGAAAGAAGTGCAGTGGAGGAGAAAGTACAAAAAGAGTAAGAAGGGAGTGGGACAGAGTCTTGGGGACAAAGGAAGAGTTTCTGTCCCTGCTGCCAGTGTAGTGCAGCCACTCCTCGAGCTCAGGCTTGGTGGAAGTGGCTTTGGAAGGGCTGATATTTGGAAGCCATGAGCAGTGTATGTTTCCTTGTGGGTGTGGATGTTGGGGCTTTGCACCAGTTATTAGTGGTTTGTCATCAGTCCCATCTGTCTCCTCTCAGAGCCAGGATTAACAGAAACACAATCAAGACAGTTTTCTTGTGTTCAGGCTTGTTCATTTACTATCTCTTAAAGGAAAATACAGAAAGTACAACAGCACTTCCAGCTGCCTGCTAGAAGTAAGGAAAAATGGCCACTACTTAACTACTACAAGGTCTTTTAAAGCTAAACAGTCCAGTAGAGAATTAACACCTATACTATTTATACTTCTGACCCAGTAACTGGACTCCTATGACCCTTAGAGTGACACTGACTGATCATCCAGAAACTACTACCTGAAACCCATGAGGAAGAAGGAAGAAGAAGGTGATGAAGAAAAAGATCATTCAAAATCATCCGTCTGGTCTTATACCTACCACTGAGCTACAGAAACCTCAAATTCAAAACCCTGTGAAAATACACACTTCTAATCTACACATACTCACGATTTCTAGCTCATCATTCATATTTAGAAGCCCTCTCTCCAAGGCCTCAGGTCCAAAGCAAAGTTTTCCAGGAGATCTGTGCCTGGAAGCACAGAAAGCTTAAAAATTCCAGATTTCTGGGATCCAGCATTTTGTGATAGGAGCCTTTGGACAAACACACTGGGAGCTGATCAGCTGTAATGTACACACAGACAAGGGGAGAGGCAGCACCAGAACTGTGTGCGTGGGGAGAGGTGCTCTGCTGAAGCTCACAAACCTCACAAACAGCTCTGGCTTGGTTTCCTCCTCACATTTTTGGATTTTTGGGGTGTCTGACTTCGTGTCCTTAGCAAATGGAACCCATGCACTGTCCAAGCAGACTGGTGGACTCTTCCTGTTCCAAGGAAAAGCCAGGTTTTCTCTAGGGACAGCTGAAAACTATTCTGAACTTTTCAAAATATTTTTGAAATTTCTAAAAAAGGCATACATAATAAGAAAAAAAAAATAGAATGACCACTTGCATGCAATAGACAGAGAGTCCTTCTTAATTTTGTGAATTATTCCATGTATTATGTATTTTCCTCCATATGACTCAGATTTTGGTGGTTTTTTTTTTTCCCTAACAGTTTATTTCATAATTTCCCCTTTTTATGGAGTGGTGCTCTTTCATTGTTGGGTTCTGGTTTATCCTTTTTAAGACAAGTAGCAGGCCTTGTGCATTTTGTTTGTTAGTTTCCTTGTTTATTTTGAGTTGGGTTGGGTTGGTTTTGATTTTTTTTTTTAATTGATTTGTTTTTCATTTTGTTATTTATGTATTTTAGTTCAAGGGGTATCACAATGCCAATATTTCAATATTCTTGTAGTGTGCATTGACTGCACAACACTGGTATTAATTCACTGTAGGATACAGAGAAAACTATGCAGGCATTGCCACAATCCCTAGTAATTAAGTATCTTAATGTTTGCATTTCAAATTTCTTATTGCAATTGGGTTTTTTGTTTTTTGCTCAAAGAGAGAACATCCTCAGATCTCTTTCTTTAGACAGGTACCTGAATCCAAAATGCTGCAATTTATTTGAAAGAAGGGAGAAAATTGCAACCACTGAGTTCAGCTCACACACAAAAAAGAGGGGAATTTTACATTCATTGAGCTAACCACTCTTCACTGCACTGTTTCATTTTAATCTAATGCCATTCCACCTCCTCTTTCTTTTGTCCTGGCAGAGTCAATTATAACCACAGATTGCTACATGGAATTGCAGCACTAGGGAAACTGTTAGCACCTAGCTGCTCTGGCACAAGATCACACTAAACAGCTTATTAAGATTCAGCCATCAGCTCTGATGAGTTGCATGCAGTAAAGGGCTGGGATTTACTTCCAACTCATTTAATTACAGAAATCAATGAATTCACAGAGCAAAGCCATGAACAGGAAGATCAACTTGACTTGGCCACCGTTTCATTTGAGATCTCAAGACGTTACGAGTGAGGCAGTACTGAGAATCTGTTCAGTTTTGGAGGTTTGAACAAACGAAACAATGGTAACACAGTTGCACTTATCTTTACCCTGATATCATAGTATTTTCAGTATTTCACAAATAAGAAACAAAATTGAACAAATTTTGTTCATCCAACAAATAATGGACAGTGTTATAAATAGGGGCACAAGGGTATTTATCTTATAACACAGGCATTCTCTCATAAATAAGGGCACTAGGATACACTGGCAGAAAATTATTTAAGAATTCTACATAACTGAAAATCCAATTGGTTGCACTGAAGAGGTTTTTTACATTTGAATAGCTACCTAAAAACTCTCTTACCTCTCTCCTCCAAAGCAATCAAAGAGAATGGTCAATCGAAGAACCTCACCTGACATGGTAACACCAAGAATCTGATCCAGCCTGTTTTGGTGATTGCTAAAGTAGCAGCTAGGGTATTTAAATTTCATAAAATGTACAAAGCTGAGGTAACCTCAAGATATTTTCCTCACTGCACACAAAGCTGAAACAGCATGAAAGGATGAGTAAATGCTATAAAATAAATTGCAGGGTTTTTAGGATCTTGCAGTGCATCACTGTGTTTCCTGGTTATCCCCTGTGAAAGCATGGCTTTTGTCACATGGTTTCACAATTTATTCATTAAACTTTAATATGTCATATGCCTTGCTTTCCTGGTATGAAATTACTGTGTGATGTTAACTACAAAACCAAATACTAAACAGAGCTTTGGAGAGAACAAGCCCTCAGGAAAACAAAAAAAGAGAGCAAAGGAAAACATGAGTAGGTAGAACAGAACATGAAGGGGGAATAAGGACAAATTAGAAAATAAAAGTAACCACAATTTAAAAATGCAAACAGAAGTCCAAGATATGCTAATCAAAAAATGTCCTATTATGCAAATGTAACAGTAATTGCTGAGCATATGTATTTGAATCTCAAAAGGAGAGAAAAAAATATGTAACAGCTACTGATGCCATATTGTACATTTGAGTAATTTAAGATACTGATTTATATTTCTTTTGGAGGTTTCTTCTCTTTCTTTCTCCCACAAAGGGAATCCTTCCTGCATACAAATGAAAAGCTCCAAAACACTTTATCCAAGGTTAATAGTTTTGTGTTAATTTTTTTTTTTAAGATTTAGCAAGTCAAATAGTTGCTGAGCTTTGTGGCATGGAATTAACGCATCAGGGCAGAAGTGGGAAGAAAATGATCTGAGTGAATGAAGAAATTCAAAAGACAGTGATTAAAAGAAGGATTATGATAGAAAGTTAAATTAATTAGCTGGATGAAGAACTATAATAAGACAAAGACTCAGGTTTTTAAGAAAGTATGCATTCCTTAAGGTAGCAGTGTTTTAATTAATTCAACATTATAATGAGGAGAAAAAGAAATTAAAAACACTTTTGGGATCTTCTTCAATGTGTGGTTTGGTTTGGCTTTTTGGGGGCTGAAAAGGTGTTGAGTGGGGGTTTTATTGTTTTTGCTTCTTTTTGCTTCTCATGGATAGGAAATCCTTGAAGGTGACATTAACTCCACGAAGGCAATACCCACAACCCATGGAACTGCCTGTGTAGAGTTTGAATAGAATTTAATCCAAGAAAAGCTATTTCTTTTTTCTTCTAATGCAATGTTACCACGTGGGTGAGCTAGCAGGGTCCCTGGAGGCAATGGGGAAGAAAATGTCATTGCCCTCATAATCTGAAACTCTGGGCTTACTGAACTCACTCTGAAGAATTCTTGGCTAAAAAAAAAGGGTTAACTGCCCGGATCAGGTTTCTTACTCCAAATTCCAGCACAACTTAAATACTAATACAGGACTAGTATGTTTTCCTTCTGCCTGCAGCACAGCACAAAACATATGGGACCAGCAAAAGTTCTCAGCATTTGGGGTAAATTTGGGGCAGAATAGCATGTAACATGGAGAGGATGAATCACACTAGAAAAATTCATGTCCTGAACATCATAATGAGAAATAAACTGTTGCAGTTATTTCTAACAGAAAAATCTATTGCTGTGATTCAAAGTATTTTGCAGAGACAAGGGAGAATAAAAGTACCTTTAACACCAAGAATTATAATGGGGATACCCAAAACATTGATGCTCCTCTGCAGCACCTGGGCTGATGCAGCTCCAGACTGAGACACTGACACAGAGATGCCTGTTGGTGAAGGAGATGAGAGAAACTTCAGGTAAGTGAAGACATCCCTGTAGGCTTGATAGATATGACATGGAGACCAAAAAAATCCCTTACACTTTTGGGGTGGTGTATGGAAACTATGTGAAATAACCTGAAATTCTCTACCTAGTATTATACACCATATATTTGAGCAATAAATAACCATAGGGGCTGAGAATAGGGGGAACTATGGCCTCTACCTCACACACTGACACCTCTACCAGGCTATTTAATCTCATGCAGAATTCTGCACCTCAAGCATTACATGTGGATGCATATTAAGTGACCACATATTAAACTGAGTTTATTTTTATGAAAATTTAGAGTCTCTGAAGTCTGAAATACAAACCTGGCAGCTGGCCTGCTCCAGTAACATGAATCAATAAAACACTGGCTATCACAATTTTCAGTCAGAAAAGTAGATCCAAGCTTCTCCCTGTGTGTTCTGCAATTAAAATTTTTAATGGAGAAAATTAAAGCCAGACAACAATGGTTAGAAAGTGCATTCCATTTAGGAGCATCCCAATACGATCACACAATCAATATAAAAAATAAAATCACATAGAAAACTTCTCTTAAAATTATTTCAAGATTTTCACTTAAGGGATGATTGGAGAAGATTTTTTCTGAGAGTTAGCAGTTTAAAACAAAACAAAACAAAACAAAAAAAATTCCAAAGACTGGATTCAACAGATGTGTCTATCAAGTTATTCTCCCCACCTAATCCTTTAAAGTGATTGCCCTCAGGTTACCTGGTTATCTCTCATCCAGCTGTCATGTGGAGTGAGATCTCACTCAGTGTTTTTAAAGTCTCTGGCTATTTTTCTTTAAGAAAGTAAAATGGTGCTAAACTATTTCTCAGCAGTCCATACCCTGGCTACCTGTCCTGTTATCCAGATGGATGAGACTCTCTGTTACTTTTATTTAGTGTAGACAATATTACAGAAGTCCACTTTTGCAGTCACAATTTTGTTTCTGATGCAATTATACTTTTCTGGTGTAACTGTTGCTTTTCATTGTGGTGTAAAAGCACCTCTGCAGCCCTTCATTCCTACCTTCTCTGTTCACTTACCAGCTCATCCAGGGATATTTTTGATCCGAAAAAGCGATTGAATATGGACATTTACAGATTTTATGGCTAAGATAATCTGTGATTTCTCCTGGATGAGACAACTACCATACAAAAATGGAAAGATATTGAAAGAGGAGAGGAACCTTTGGCAGTGTGCTGTAAACCTCTGAGATACCACTATTTGCAAATATGCAACACCAATCTCTGATGAGGTTGCCAAAATACAAAATTAAACTCTTCAGCATGGCTCCTCTTTAATTATTGCTGTTCAGTAATGTTAAAAATCCTTTCTGTAAACTCACTGCCCCCCTTCAAAGATGGCATTGCCCCGTTCTTTCATTGTCTTCCAACTTACACCTTAAGCTGGAATGGAATTTTTCCCAGAGAATCTAGACAGGATAGGAAATGCAGAGTAATAGCTGTGGTCTGCACAGTGCAGCTGCAAGACTTGTGGATCTGTTCTCCATTCTGGGTTATAGCTCTGCAGGGTTGTAGTAAACTGCAGGAAGGTATTTTGGTCCCTCCTTTAAGCTTCCTGTATAGGAGCATTTAAAATTCATGGACTTTGACTTCTCAGAAAAGGATGTAAATCCAAAAACATTTTGATCAGCACATTATGTTCCGTTGGTGAGATAATCAACACTTGAGCAACTGCTCACAGCCTAGCACAGAAAGCCAAGTCATTTCACCTTTCTGCTAATCAAATCCTAGCTGAATGCAATTTGAATAGTTTTGAAAAACAAGTAAGACTGATGAGGGCAAATTGAGTTCTAAAAGAGGCATTGCAGAGCAGAGAGGGCAGCAAGTAGGATGCTGTAAGAAAAGGCCATTTGCAACCCCTTTGCAACATTTCTGGGAGTGAAATGCCATCATAATTTTTAAAAAAATGAGAAAGAAGTCCCATACGTCTTGAAGGGAAATTATCATACAACATCAAAAAATAGATGTTCCACATGTGGGCTTTTTAAAAACATGATAAAAATTGTAACGCAGAAGAAAAATATAAAAAGCTGTGATATCTCTTGGTAGAAAAATGTGTGTGGGAAATGGAATCTGATTCCCCCTGGTGAAAATGATCAGACAAACACCTTCTCACTACTCAGGTGCTTCCATACATCAGGTTTAGCCCTTGCTGACAGTGTTAGCTTCCTGCAGCAGCACAGATAGCAGGGCCAGAGGGCATTTCTGAGCCAGATGATCTTTGACTGCAACAACTCTGCCTAAGCATTTTTATAGTCTTTTTGTTGTTTTTTTTTGTTTTGTTTGGGGTTTTTTGTTGTTGTTTTGTTTTGTTTGTTGATTTTTTGACAGATATATATCTAAGATGTTTTTTAGAACCTCCAGGAAAGAGGAATCTCCAACCTCTCTGTGTTTCCTTAAAAATCCTTAAGCTAGGTATTTTTCCGTAATTGCAAACCTAAATCTCCTTTACTGCAATTCAAAGCCACTGCTACTTGCCCTAGCCCCAATGAAAAATAAAAAACACTTTATTAATTTCCTTTTTGTAGCCATTTTTTACATATTTGAAGATACTTAAGTCTCTCCTCACTCTTGCCTCCTCTAGACTAAACAAATTCCATCATGCTGAATATTCAAGGCCTCGGTGGCTATTTACAAAGTTCTCGTATATCAGGGCACAGCAGATCTGAATGACTGTCTAAACTCCTTGGTAAGTGATGGTTCTTCTCCTCTGTCCCAGGGGAGCTGCTTAGGTTGAGGCAAAAAGGAATGTGAATGAACTTGAGATGCTTTATGAGCGAGTTCAGGTGCCTGCTGTGTGTTCTTCCCAAAGATGTAAATGGATATTGTGGAACTAGCTGGCCTTCTCAAGAGGAAGAAAAGAACAAAGTAGAGCCAAAGGGAGGTGGTAGCTTTCCAGGAAAATTTGTCTACACTAAAAAAGGAGTTTTGTTGGTCTTGTTGAAACCTAAATTAGAGGTAAGGAGCTGAACATAATCTTTGTGTGTCCTGAAACTTTTGCCTTCCATCTAGAGCACATCTGGGTTCACCTGTGAAACCTCTGCTGAGGTTATAAAAGTCATCCAAGGCCATACATTCTGAATTGAACTGAAATTGATGGATTAGCAGAAAACTAAGTGCAAGGGTCTAAGTTTAGGGAAGAAACAGGAAGTTCCACCTGAACACATGACTGAGGACTGAGCAGATTGTCCAGATAAGGTGTGGAGTCTCCCTCACCAGGGATATTCCAGAGCCCTCTGGAACAATTCTGTGTCTTATCCTCTGGAATGGGGCTAGGCCAGTGACCCACTAACCTCACAGGTTCTGTGAGATCCTCTGAGTGTGTGATTTGCTGGGTTGTGTCAACACCAGATCAAGTACCAGCTTCACAAACTGGCAAAGGATTTACTACTCACCTCTCTTCTCTTTGTCGAGTCCTTTTTTTTACTTTTTCTTTTATAATGTGTTGGTCGATGCAGGCATGGCACTGGACATAGCTGGAAAAAAGAAAATCCACAGGCAATCTTTCCCTCTTCTGGAGAGTGAACATCTCTTGACAGATGCTAATTACATTACTGTATGAGAAGGTGCTCAGATGCTGAAGAGATGGGAATAGATATATAAATACAGTAGGTCCTAGATCCCATTATGCAGTCACTATTTGAATAAAACCTAGACTGACTCTCAATGATGCTGTGGTAATTGAGTGGTGTGAAAAAGGGGAGAGATACAGCTCTTCCTTCCCACATCTAATCTTTGTGAGAACTCTTCAGATGGAAAATTCTGATAGATTTGCAGGGAGTTTGACATAATTCTGCACTGCCTTTCTCCTGTTTCTAAACTCAGCACCTGAATATTTTCCAGAAATACTAAGCAGTGTGACTAAGCATCTGTCAGGTGTTTGCTCTCTCATCTTCCCAAGGGCAGAAGTAGGAGTGTGTGTATAAGCGGAAGCAGATGGCAGAGTAAGCATATTCTGTATACATGGATATGGTGAATGCACTAATATTGTTTAAATACCAAATCCTCAATAGCTTTGCTTTAAATAGCACTGTATCAAGCTAGTGGGATGAAAGTCATGGAAGTGTTTTGAGGGAAAAAGCTGTGTAGGAGAGGACATGATGGGGAGAGAGGGAGATGTGCAGAAGGGGATTATTTAGCACTGCAGCAACCCAAAGGCACCACTGGATTAAGTCTCTAATCTGCAAACAGAGAATTGATTTGGTACTATTAAAAGGCAAAAAATAAAACTGCAGCATAGTTCAGTGGCTTTTCTGAAACTAACAGGCAAGAGCTGCCAGATTGAATGAAAGGTGCCCAGAGTGGTGGTGAGAGGGTAAAAGGAAGCCCGGAGTGGGGAATGATAGCTCACACCTGAGAGAGAGAGAGTGGGAACAGAAATAAAGGCACTGCTGACTGGCCTTGAGATGCAGCCACTTTATACTTTTTATCATACTTTAGGACACTGTTTTAGGAGCCAAAGTCCATCAGATTGGCTGCCCTTAGCACTTAAAACAGAAATTTCTGAAGAACAGGGGCAGCTTTTGGGGCCAGCAGGGTAAGAATGAGCAACTCCGAGGGCACAAGGTGGATGAGTGTCAGAAACCTGATTGCTCTGATGGTTGCCAGATGGAGAGCAGAGCCCTGAGCTCTGACAGCTCCAGCTGAGGCTTTTCACAGGGACAGAAATCAGGCAGCATCCCCGAAGTTGCCTTATCGTGGTGAGGGTAACTTTAAAAGGCTATTGTAATTTGTGAAAGAAGTAAGTAGGTCATTGTATCTTATCCAATTCCCTCCCTCATTTTGTTTTCTTCTCTCCCTTCAGGAAAGTACACTTCCTTACACACTTGATTGCTTGTTTGCAAATGGGAAGAGCTTTTCACGGAGCACCCAGATGGCAAAACAAGTTCAGCATTATTGTCCAAACATGAGCAGTTTGCATGGAGGCTCAAGGCTGTGTTTATTAATGAGTTGTAAAAACAATGAAACCTCACCAAGCAAAGAATAGGAAAAAAGTATATATATCCCACGTATATTATTTTTTTTGTTTGTGTGTTCTTCTGTCACTTCACAAGACCCAACTTCCCTTTTAAAATTGCAAATGTCATGTGCTGGTTGATGTGCTATGGGAGAGACATCAAAACTCAGAATATCAAGTTGAAATAAAAACTTGGTTTCTTCTGATTTTTATTTTTGGTTGTTTTGTTTTGTTTTGTTTTGTTTTTTTTAATGGAGATAGTGGATATTTTTCAATCATGAAGTGTTGTGCAGATCTGGATTTTTTTTTTTTATACTGTGTAAGTGCTAAATATCACCTTTCTCTTCTCTATTGCAAAGTCTAAGGGAAGGTAACACAGAAGCCTGTGAGGGGAGAAGAATAAGAAATAGCAGGCCAGTATCAACTACTGTAGAATATGGGGAAAAATTTTTTAAAAGATTCAATTAGAATAAAGGAAAGCTTATTGTCTTGGGGAATATAAATACTCAGCAAGCATAGAAACAAGCAGAATACTGAAATAACATAGACTCTAGAACTGAGAAAGCAAGGAAAAGAACAGAAATTCAAGTCACATTCATTGTGTGGATAAAGATACAGATTTTGTTTTTTCATATATAATATATATATACCAGGGAGTTTGTGGGATACTGTATTGAAAAAAATGTTTTTCCCATTTTGCAAATAATCCAAAATTCATAAGCCTTCATTATGTAATAATGCAAATACATTATATTAGGAGACTTTTCTTTCTGTATATTATTTTCCATAGCCAAATTATCTATGTTATATCAGAGGGGTCAAAATGTTCAAGGGATGAATCATATTCATATTTTTATCATATTCATATTTTATCATATTCATATTTTAGGCTGCTTCATGAGAAATTGCGCAGTAACAACCTCCAAAAATTTCAGCTGTATCTATACATCCTATACTAAAAATTACAGGTATCAAAAGTTCGTGAAAGATCGATCATATCCTCAACTTTTTTAGTCTAGTGTTTAAGTTTCGTTCCCTGTATGCAAAACCACAACTAGAACTAGTACTAGTGAAACATGTCAAGCTGCAGACAAATTAAACTCACGTGTCCTCACTTGAAAATGTCAGTGAAGACAAAACAGAGGTAAGTTGAAGACAAATTTCGGTTTTATTTCCTCCTCTTGAGGGCAACTTTGCAGTGGGAGCCCAACTGAGATTCCTTTTAGGAAAGGCAGAAATTAATCTGAATGATCTTGAAGTGACATCCTATAAACCACAGTTCAGTGAGACATTGAAACATGTGTCTGATTTCTATGGGACTGCCCAAATGCCTAAAAAGCAGAGGGTCTGAATTTCAAATCACAGCATCTGCTCTTCAGATTTGAGGTAAATGTGTATCCAAGTGTCTTGCAGTATCAGAAACAAGCCTTATGCTGAACACTGAAGTCCCTCTGACTCATTTAAAAAATTACCTTAGAAAATTCACCATTCGAAAATAAGCACCTTTTCCTTTTTTTTTTTTTTTTAATTGTTGGTTATTCTCTTTTCACCTCCAGTGACTAAATGCCCTCTCTGGGGCTCCATGGCCATGACTTCTAAATTCCCTTCCTACAGGTTTGCTCCACAAGGTGGCAAATTGTAATAAAGCACATCCCTATGTTTCTGCCCTGCAGTTCACCTTAAATGAAAAAAATCCAAACTAGATTTGATTCCCCTATCAATGGAGGCTTAGAACAGGAGAATCAGGGACTGCTCTGAATACTTTTTATGTGCTTGCTGTTGCCAGGGAAACCATTCCCCTGGCATTCCAGTGCTGAGCATATCTTGCACTTCTAGCATTCCAGTTCTCAGAAAATTAAAACTGTATCATGCTATCATGATGTGGAGAAACTATTAGGAAATCAGGACAAATGCTGCTTAAATTAATATTCCTGACTTCTAAAAATAAAATATTTATTGAGATTAGATTTGAAATGCTCCATATATTTTCTTTTTTTTTAAGGACTTGCCTCATACTGAAACAGATTAAGGCGCAAGGACAGACCCTGGTTCATGCTGAATATGCAGAAGAGACTGCTGATATTTAGCAGTTATTTTCTCCACTGTAACACAAAATTAGCTGTGGAGTGTGTGGCAGACAAAGAAGATTGTGAATAGCTGTGATTTCTTGTGTCATGTCATAATAAATGTGATGATCACATACAGTTTTTTATATATGGGTAAACACATCAGGATAAATTTATTTCTGATCTATTGATTTTACTAAATTATCCAGTGACAAATTTGCCACGGTGTTTCATGCCCAGACTTTGATCCTCTAGAAGTTATTTATGAAGAAAAGAGCTAATACAGTTTTCCAGGAGGACCCAGACATATGATCAGATTTCAAATTAAAATCTCATATTCTGTGTCCACAGCAGGCTGGAACTCATTAAAGTATTGTCCTAAGCAGCAGTGGTAACATCAGGGCGAGGAAACATCTCCTTAATTTGAAGAAAAGTAAAATCTGGAACCTATCACTGAATGTTTCAGGTAGAAATGTTTTGTCCAATAGTCCTTTTAGTACCTTAGGCTACATCTACTCAGTGGTCAATAGGGAACACATTTTCCTTCAAGTTATCTCTGTGTCCAAACCCTCACTTCCAAGGATAAATTCAACAGGAACATCAAAAGGTACAAGCAAGAATATAAGCAAAGTGACACTTGGAGGGAAAGAACATGAATCTGTCTCCTACAGGTTTAAAACTTGCTGTGGGAACTACTGGGTTGGCCAAGTACCACCAAAAAGAAAAATTCTGCTCTTACCCCTGTTTCTGCTTGTCACTGCCTGCTGCCAAGGGATAAAGCCTCTTCCAGAACATAATTGTCATTTTCTGGGCTGGAACTTGGAGTTTCAAAGAGATACCTTAATGTAAACCTTCTCATCTGTTTACACAGAGCACAAACATATTCTTTAGATGGGAATGAGAAAAATGATATATGAACAGATGAGAGTGCAAGGCATAGGGATTTTGAGGAGAAAATTATAATTTCTTGTGTACTTTAACTGGTACCACAACATGTATCCAGACAACTTTGTAGTAACATAATATTTTTTTAGGCAAAATAAATGGAGTTTGGCAATAATTTAAATATCTTTATGTTTTATTATTATTGTCAAAGACCAGAGGAATTATAAAGTATTTTCTGTGTAATTTCAGGTGAAAGTAGTATCCATGACTGTACAGTTCATGCCTTCTGTCCCCAGCTGAATCCATGAACACATTGCCATTTACTTCTCTCCCACATCATTGTTTAAATGAGCATCACTAGCAGGAACTGAGGCAAGAAACAGCAAGGTAAAATCTGCTGATTGAATCTAAAAAGCATAAAAGGAGAACTGCAATTGGTATCTTGGTTTCTTTATTGCTGCTCAAGTTCCCTTGAAATTTTAGTTCCTTGCTGCAGCCAAGGAACATAGAGCCAATGATATAGAGAAGTTAAAAATTGTTTTGTAAGAATGATTTTTTAGCTCTTATCCTGCCTGGAAAAAAAATAGTGAGACAATTTTTTTCTACACACGCAGTGCTTAACATCAATTTTGAAATTGAAATTTGGCTAGCGTTTGCCATGGCCAATTGTCATTCAGGGAAAAAAGATCTCTAGCAGCATGCATGAAAAACTCAACCTTTAGTTTTAAGTGTCTGTTTGAAAACAGATATTTTTCATAGAATTATTGTAAATGTTGCTTTGGCTACTTTCCAACACACAGGATTATACCTCTATGTAAGGTTGTCTCAATCTATATTTGGAACTAAATTTATTCAGAGCCAGAGATAACCAGATAGGTTTATAAATGGATACTTATTTCAGCTATCATTCTCTAATAGCAATTGGATGTCAAAAAATAAATAGCATAATCTGCAACTTTTCCTTTTCTTGTTGCTGTTTTCCTGTCCTATCTCAGAATATTTGAGAAGTTGATCTTGAGCTCTCTGAGTATTGCTTGTAGATAATGTACACAAATAAAGACTGACCTTGTCTTAGAGCTTTTAGAAGAATAGGTAAAGGATGTGAGAAAGTGAGACTTATTGTAGAGCTGGGGAATTGAAACACAGAGAAATCCCACGAAGACAGACATACAGGCTTCATTCGAGGCAAGTGAATAATAGAATCACTAACTTTGTCCAAATAATAGCAGGGGGCATGGGGAGGTATCTCCAACTGAGTGTGGTTCTGAGGAGAACAGTTTTTTATTGAGGTGAGCATAATTAGGAGTGAATAAATGAATAATTGAACTGAATGTCTAGAAAGAACCCTTAACAATGCTTGCTCTGTGGGGACACAGAATATTTTCCTCAGGGGATTGACAGAAGATCTGGTACTTGAAACATTCCAAACCAGACTGGATGAGGAATTGAAAAGTTTACAGTCTGTCCCAGAAAGAAGTGCCCTGTAAGTGCCTTTAATGTAGGTTTTACCTTCTTCCCATTCTGTAACACTGTGATTTATGACAAGCAAGCATTCAGATCTCTACTAGAATTAGAATTACTATTTAAAGATCTGGTTTCTCATCAATATATGAGGATTTATAGACCTGATTTCAAATAAAGTTAATGTGTTTTGCATCTGTAAATCCTTTCTGGGTGATGTGAGGCTAGACCACCTAGAATAGGAAAAAAAAAGAAAGAAAAAACAAAAATAAAAATAATAATAATAAAAAAAAAAACAACAAAAAAACCAAACTCCTCTGGCATACATAGCAATTTAAAAGCTGCATCAGATTTACCTGATAAAGGATAACAGCTTCTCTGGTGCTGTTAAGGCCTGTAGGAGAAATAATTATACAGGTACTCATATTTACTTAAGGAAAAGTATATACTATTTAAATAATCCTTTGTTGTGCAGCTACAAGAACTGCTGATGAACGCCCAAGGCTGAGTTTAGTCCTGTGATATGTATGGCAGAACCTGTTAAACAAAGAGAAGTGATGCATGTGCATCCAAATGCAGAAGTATTTAAACATACCTGGAAAAATTTCAAGTTTTTGAGTAATATAGAAACCCAGATCTTTATGGCCTGAGGAGCATATTTTTAGCTAAGTGGAGTTTTCAGACTTGCACCTTGAGGTTTGTTGTCTATAGCAATCCTGAATCTTATTTTAAATTTAATGTTTCCCATGATTTTGGATTCTTGCTGCTGGGAGCGACTTAGAGTGTGTCCTTCTAGTTCATATGTTTGTAAATTTAAACTTGTTAAAGGTCAGAGCTGTAACTCAGGACCATGAGGCTATGCCTGAACCATGCAAGAGTTATATAAAATAGTATTCTTATGGATTATTAGTCACACTGAAGTCAGGGAACATGGCTGATGGAACAGTCCTTGCTGGAGGGTCACCTCGCCCAGGGACAGGAATGCCTGCTGCACCCCACTGCCTTTTTTACCAAACTCATTGCAAACAGCAGCAGTTCCGGGCTGTAAATCACATTCTTTCTTTTTAACTTCAAGGACTTGTGCTTTCTCAGCTTCCTTTTTGACAAGTGACTTTCTTAGGGATCGTTTAGAGAGCAACAGCTGATAAGTATAGATAATTAACTCCATTTAATATAAAGAATGTAAAGTTGACTAAATAGATGTTTGGATACTCTTATTTTCAAATAAACTTAATACTCCAATAAGTTAGGCTGCTTTAACTTTTGTCCCTCTATTTCTTCATGTAGTGTTCTGTTCAGCTTCACTTAGAAATATTTCAGTTTATCTTTCCTTATTATTTATCTTGCCTCTCCTTGTGGTGAGCAGACAAATTCTCAGGACAGTCTTGTTGGAAGTAGCAACAAAGATATTCCTTCCCTAAAAATGAGAATACATTATTCCTCATCTCAGTTTCACATGTCATATTGATTATTATGGTACAAAACTAAAGAAACCAAAGGCAGCTGTGTTACTAATGTATTATTCTGAGGCTCAGGAGCTGGGGATTTGTATCATATAGAGCAATATTTTTTCCCCTACTTTTTTAAAAAATTGTTAATTTTTTAGGCATTAGTCACCTCCTCTCTCTCCACATTTGTCTTACTGTTTTACACTAAGGATGGGGCTCCATCATTTATATCAATGTCCATGACTTTAAATTTTTATTGTGACAGAAATAAAATGTTAGATGAGAGTCAGTTTTCACAACCTTGTTTTCAACAAGGGAAATAGAGAGGAAGAGGTTCTGTGGATGTCTTTTTGTCTCCAATGTCTGTTGAGGTCATAAGGACCAGGATCTGGCAGGTGAGTCTCTTTCCCTTTTGGCTGTTCAGTAAAACAATCCAAGATTCACACTTGGTGGCAGTGTTTGGCAGAAAATCTGGAGAGAGCCCAGGAGCAGCATCCAGGATCCAAACGCAGGTCTGGGCTCACGTTTATTAGGATGAAAGATCCAGTTTGAATTTGTGGATGATATTTGTGTGTGCTAATCAAAGCTCTGTCAAAGTCTGCAGAAGTAATTTAAACGACCATTAAAATAAAAAGAGAGAGGAGCTTTCCAGCCAGCCCCCACGGCTGTAATAAATTCCTGCTCCGTGCAACTTTCCCACCTGGCTTGTCAGAGCCCGTGAACAAACAGACATGGGGGGGTTTGCTGAGCCCCCACTGCTGCTGCTGGAGCTCCTGCTGCTGGCAAGCAGGACCTGTGATACCACTCTCGTGTTGCTATCTGTGTTTGCCATGTTTATCTAACACAGAGCAGAGGCACCGGTGCATTGCGGAGAGCAAGGCTCTTGTAAAGGAGATTGCAGATAACCAGATGTCATTCCTGTCAAGCAGCTGTGCCTACCTGCCTGCACTTGTGTGTGTGTGCTGGGCAAAGAATAGCTAGGAGATGTACAGAGCAGGTTTTTATTTTCTCTTCTTCAGGTCATGATTCTCTTATCACGCTTGTTTTACCTAAGCCAGGCTTAATGTAGAGGTATCAACAAATAACTGTGCCAGATAAGTAGATTTGGATATCCTCCATATTAGGATGCAGCTAACTCAAGGCTCTGAAGGCTGATCTTGGAAAAAAACACCTTTACAATGTCAAGATCTGTCTCTCAGTGGTGCACACAGTTTGAACCTAATTCTTTGACATTGCTTTATTTCCACCCCTAACGCCAGAGACTGTTGGTATCTATTAACATCTTATCTGCTTAGGAACCATCTGCTTATCAGGGCAGAGCTGTAAACTCTGGCACCAGGGTGACCTTTGCCCACTTTCAGCAGTCTTGGCCTGTTGGATGCAGTAAATTATTTGTTACTTTACTCAAAGGAAGAAGCCTGTAATGATCACGGGGCTACTTTTATCTCCATTTCAGGTCTCTATTTATAAGCATTCAGGCTTTCAGTAACACTGCTTATAAACTCATATGTATGGGAAATATTTCAAATTGAGATGAAGTAAGTTCACTATACCCTAAAATATCATAAAACTAGCACAGAGGTTTCTCGTCCCAGAAGATGGATAGATGTGATATGTTCTTGGAAAGTTATCACTCTAGTTTTCTCGCTTCATAAGTGGTTTTGAGGCAAAACTGAAATACTGGAAATGTTCATGCTGATAAGCTGGAAGAATGTACATTGAATCAATCAACATATTTTGTTTCAGTAATTTAAGATGTGATTAACTGAGGTCTGGACCGCTCTAATTTTCAATTATTTAAAGTAATAAACTAAAATTTTGAAATGGAAAAGTTATTATATCAAGGACACTATACAGACATATAATATTTGGTACATTATGTAACATGTATGTTCTATAAGTCTCTATAGGTAGATGTACAGAACTCTGAAAAGCCATTTTTTACTCTGTGCATATTTCCTGTGGCATACAGAAAAAATATTGGGGAGAAGGTATTAATTCAGTTCTACAGCAGAGATATGAGGCATTTAGATTTCCAGGCTGGAAAACTAGCTACTGACAGCAGTGATCAAGAATAGGAAAATAATTTCTGGACATGGTTGATTAAGCTTCCTGCATCATGAATGAATAAAACCTAAAAAACACATAGAAATTCCCAGCTGATGATTTCATGAAAGGGAGTGACCAAGGCACCTTCATTTCTTTACCCAGAGTAAGAGAGAAATGGGGGCTGGAACTGAACAACCAACGTCCCACTTCCAACCCCAACCATTTTATTATTCTGTGATCAACCCCTAGTGATATTGCAGGCACAAGAAAATACAGCTGACAAATCAAGCAGTTCTAAGATGCGAAGGGAAAAACAAAAAATAAAGGTCTGGAGAAACACCAGCACAATATCACAATATCAGCTATGACCTGTAAAAATAATTTTGGTGAGTTGAAAGGCTAACTGGGAAATTCAGACAGAGATAACTCTGCATGCTGAAAATACACCCTTAAAGAGATGTATAAATGCCCATGGGATCAGACATCTGAGCATTCTTGTGGTTTAAGAATTCACTGTGTGTCAGGCAATCTGGAGTAAATGTCTGATTGCTTAATCTTAGTTTATGCAAAATATGAAGTAATTTTGCATAGCTTAATGCATCACCAAAGATGATTAAGACAAATCGCCTTGCCTTGTACTTGCCAAGTGCATGCAGAGACAGCTACTGAAAAACATTTGCTGTGGGTACCCAATTAAGTCATGATTAGATAGCTCAGCCCCAGGAACTGTTGAGAGTGTCTAAGAAACATAGTTGTGAAGATGTTTGGGAATGTAGAGATGGAGATAAGCTCTTTCGAAGCACTTTCTCTAAGGGAAGAATCCAAATTTGCCATCCAAATTTCCTTGTTCAAACGACAGCTAGGTAGCTGGTGAGTCAATCCATAGACACAAACCAACATTCCTGAGCACTGGGCAGTGTGACCACATCAGGTTTCTTTTGGGAAGACAATTTGGGGCTACCTAGTGCATAACAAGCCAATGGTAATCACCTTTGTTCTTGTGGAACCTGACAGTCTAATTGAGAGAAAAACAGCATGGGGCTTAGATAACTCTACCTTAATAGACTCAAACTGCATACATTTCCATAAAATGAAATGTTAGTCCTAAATCTTAAACTCTCTGAAAATCCAGAAAGAAGAAGAAAAAAAAAAAAGCATCTCAAGATAATTCAGGGAACATACATTTTATGGATTCTCAGAAAGGATTATTAGGAGGCTTTTTTGAGAACTGTTCAGAAAAATAGCAGTGCTAAGTGACAGCCCAGGATTGTAGATTAAAATTCAGTAAATATTAATTAGAATAAATGCAATTATACATACATCTGAGAACAGAGAGGGAAATGAGGGAGACAAAGTCAATTAAATGTAAATTTAAATTTAATTGAAATTCTAGATAGTAGAGATATTTTTTGTGAGCTACTGAGGAATCCCTGAGTGCTTTCAATTCCTGATTGACATCTCTTGCCCAACTAATGCAAACTAATGGATGTTTTTGTGTGAAAAGGGGATTTAGTATGCTCTGTACCTTTTGCTGGCAGCAGTGTCCTTTTCTGAAGCCACAAGTCTCCCACAGAAGAGTAACAGCATAACACTTAGGGCATTAAAGATTAGGTTTCTACTGAAGAAAAGGTATATATAAATATTTTCCTGAATATTTTCACATTTTATGGCTGGAATCCAGTCAAATATTTACTCAAATTGATTTGAAACACAAATAAAATAAATACAATAACAAATACAATAACACAAATAAAATAAAATAGACAGAAAAGTGACACATTCAAGCTTGATAAAACCTCTATTTATTATTTTCATTATTTTCAATTATAAAATAAATGCATTTCTTTTTATAAAAAAGAATGCAAGTGGGTGGACAAGGTACTAGGGGGAAGGGAAAAAGAAACTTTTCCCACAAAAGAAAAAATAATCCAAGAATTCTAACCTATATAAAAATCCGCCTGAAAAAAACTTAACTCTCAAAATAAGCCAAGAATGGTATTTTTAAACTGACATTAAAACACTAGAGGATGAAAGATACTCAATGTTATATGCAGCAGTCACATGTTTTTTCTACATTTATATAAAAATTCACTTGGTTGGTACTTTGTTTGAAAATATTTCTCATTTTGCAAAAGCCTAATGTTGGTACCATGGTTTTCTCACATACTGTAATAGTATTAAGTACTGTGGAGGACAGTGGAATTTTTCAGTGAATTTCAACATATTGTGGAGGTAGGGCTGCTTTATGACAGATGGAATTCAACTGGGATACAAGCAAGGTTATCCTTGTAGACAGAAGTACCCTATACTTCTCATATGTTTCTCAAGCTGCAAGATTCTTTGAGGATCTAAAACATTTGGAAACTCATGGAATGTTTGACTAAGATATCTGTTCATTATCTGGCAGCCACGGGAAAAGCAAATATGATTTTCAGTTGAATAAAAGCAAAAAAAAAAAATAAAATAAAAAAAAAAAGAAAGGAAAAAGAAAAAAGAGATAGAAAATTTCTAAAAGATAAAATGCTTGGAATAATCACCTTCATGTGGAACAGGTGTGATTACAGTTGCTTTATCCCCACAGCAGTATCTAGGCCTACCTTCATATCTGTGATATGAAAGACCATCCAGCAGTGAAGAGTAAGGACTTTTTTTCAAGTTAGCATGGAAATTTCATTATGAAAAATCTTAGGAGTATTTTGATGAACAATCCCTACCTAACTTCAGACTGCGTATCAACAAAATGCTATTTATTAATTTTATTCTTTTAAAGTTCCTGCCTTGATCTTGAAAAAAGCAAAATGTTAAGATATGAAATTCACAGAATCATAGAATGGTTTGGATTTGAAAGGTCCTTGAAGGTCATGGGCAGGGACATCTTCCACTATCCCAGGTTGTTCCAAGCCCCATCCAGCCTGGCCATGGACACTGCCAGGAATCCAGGAGCAGCCACAGCTGCTCTGGGCACCCTGTGCCAGGGCCTCACCCTCAGTGTACAGAATTTTTTTCCTAATATCTATTCTAAACCTTTTTCAGCTAAGGACATCCTTTTCCCACCACTACAAGCCCTTGTAAAAAGTCCCTCCAGTAGGACTGAGTATAGTGAAACAATTACAGAAATCCTCACTCACCCAGTGGGTTTCCCTGCTTCAGGAAGCCTTCCTATCAAACATGATAACAGTTTTCAAAAAGCAAGATAAAGCAGTCTCTCAGAAACAGCAAGTAGCACTTGTAAGAGCAGACAAAATGGCAACACAAAACGCCTGACTTCAAAACATATCTGATGGATTCACAGGGAAATAATAGAGAGATCCCAGTCCCCAGGCTCCCTGTGCAATCAGTGCAGAGTCACACGGGTCACGACTGGCAGGACCCAGCTCAAACATCCCAATGGCATCCCCTGGGAAGCCTGAGGAAGCGTGCCTCGTGCTGCAAGGACCGAGCTGCAGACACAGCCCAGGCTCAGAGTGCGCTGCCCAGGGAGGCTGAGCTGCAGCAGAGCTCTCACTGCAGAGCACTGCAGAGCAGGGTGGCTGCATGGATTCACCAGGTGGAAGAATGCAAGTGTCCTCCAGCACATGTGAAAGGAATTGGGCTCTCTGTGATTCAGAATCTAGGTTTTTCTCCATAGTCTCAAGACAACATGAAGTACTGGAAGCACTATTCTGATATTATCAGAGGGAGCAAATATTGAGGTTCATATGCCTTTTGAACTGGATAAATGCTTCTTTTTATTTTAGTAAGGGGATTTATAGTAATAACTCATAATAAATATGGGAATTTTATCTTCCTTTAACCACACAAACCAATTAGATTACTGCAATATTAAGGAATGCTTTAATATAAAATAAGCTTACTGGAGTATGAACTTGAATTACAATCTTGCTGCTCATGACGAGCTTGCTTAGAAGCAAGGGACACTGTAATACCCTGTTAAGTTTTCTGTGCTGTCCTTTGTTCTCATCATTCATCCACCTTAACAAAACACAGGTAAAATTATTCTTTCACTGTTTAAGGAGACAGTTCCTTAAAAATTAAATAGGGGAGTATCTTATATTTAATTAAATGAGAAAACAATTTAAATTAAAATACCATACTGAAGTCCATTTTGTCTATCATTGAAGTAAAGGGTAAACTTTCATTCAGTTCAATAGAAACGGAGTAGGGAAGGACTGCCATGCATCACCATGATAGATCAGTGCAGCTGATTTTTCTAATTAAGACTGGCTGCAAGGTCACAAAGACATTTTTTCTCCTTTTTCACTCTCTTTTCCTAGAATGAATCTGGCATGAAAAATAACTTCCTTAATGTCTATTTGGTATGGAATAGTCTCTGCTTCAAGTTAACAGTAGATTAACACTGTGAGAAGCAATAATATTTTTGCAAGTGATTGGAGGAATACAGTCTGATTTCTCAGTCTTTCATCTCATCCCTCTTTAGCACTGTGTCCAAGAAAGTGTCAGACTTTCAGAGAATCTTTCTCATACATAGCCTCATATAGCTAAAGAAAAACGTCAGCATCACACAAAATTTATTAATATGTTAGTCTGTAGCCTTGGTACCTTTTTGTAAACCAACTTTAAGCAGTCTTTGTATTTATTGAACTGATACACAATATAGGCAGTGACATGAAAATATAATTTATCATATCACAGAGGAAGCACATACATTATTATCAATGCTTTATTACCTATGTTTAAATTCCCTCCCTGGTGTGCAATGGAGTGTGAGTAATATCCAGATTTTAACTCTTTCATGGCACTTCAAGTATGAGGATTCTTTCTAGATGCACCTACATTACCAAACCTTTTCTGCTGGGAGTATTTTCTGCCACAGTTTATATGTTTGGAACTTAAGTAAATTACCTATAACTTCAGCGCCAGCCACTACAACCAAGGTAGAGGTCACTTCTTAGTGTGTTTCTTCTTCTTGTGTTTGCTAATGTTAGCCCAGAGATGAAAATGTTTGGTAAGAACTAAAAAAAAACCAGGAAGTAGCTAAAGGACATAGGAAAATATCTACCATGTGGAAAAAGCACCAGATTCGTGTGGCTTTGTTCAGAGTTCCAAGTCTACCACAGAATTCATATAGAACAAGGGAAATGGGTAAATAGTAATAGCACAGAAAGGGAAAGGGCTTTAAATTGAAAGGGAGGTGGGGAACATTCCCAGAGAAGCTGTGGCTGCCCCTGGATCCCTGGAAATGTCCAAGGCAAGGCTGGATGGGGTTTGAAGCATCCTGGGAAGGGGGAAGGTGTCTGCCCTTGGCAGAGGGGTGAAACTGGACAATCTTTGAGGCCCCTTCAAACTCAAGCATCCTGTGATTCTATTATTTGACAAATATGCAAAATATAAACTATACATTCCTTCTCCCCCACCTTCCAAATATGCTTATATTAGCATTTTTTTTGTGAGCAGAAACCTTGGGTTTCTAAACATACAGCTACAAAAGTCAATTGGAAATGCCTGACTGCAGTGTTGCAGGTGTGTATCAAACTTCAGACTTTTCTCAGGTGGTTGACTTGCCAGCTACATCAAGGTTCCCTCCTTTCATGGCATTCATGCTGTCTGTGAGACAGAGAGTGTATCCTGATGTGCAGCTTCTTTCTGGCTTGGGTTTCATTTCTGTCTTCACTCATTTGAAGGAAGAGCTGGTTTTCAATCCTTTGGGAAAGAGGATCCAAACTTCATAGCAGTCTTTTGACTTGATGTGCTGGTGAAATATTTCAAGTTAGGTCCTGGTTCTAGAAGAACTACAAGTTGGAAGGGCGGCCTGCTGTGAAAATACTCTTAACTGGGTTGCCTTTATTCCACTGTCAGTCAAGTAACATGTAATTAAACAAGTCTGGTAAAGCATAATTGAACAAGGAGGGTTCACCAAGCATTTATTCTATTCCAATATTTCAGGTTGATTTTTAGATACTATGGAGGCATTTGTAAACTACTACACACCTCTGCATGCTGGATTGCTTCCATTTGCACTTTTAAAAGCTGCTATATGAACAGATAACAGCTTTTCAAGCTGAAAATGAGTGTGAACTATTCTCTAAGTTCACACAGGGGGTAATGTTTTTCTTCCCATTCATCAAGTTTGCTAGTGTCAATGTCTCACCTTGCTCATCATTAATGTGTAAAATTACACTAAAATAGCATGAAGAATTGAAATATAAAGATGTGTAACCCAGGAAATTCACACAAATACGATTTCTTCTTTGACTCAACCTCATCAGCTGGTGTTTGGTGTAAAAAGTTTTGACAAGAGGCTTCAAACAGGACATATCTCTACCTACAGTGTGTCTGGTTATATGGTAAAAAAAAGATTAAGGCTACACCTGAAGGATATTGAGTACTGCAACACCATCAGCTTTCTTACACATCACAGGATTGGAAGAAAAAGGTCAAATCACAAAGAAAGTGTGGAGTGCATTGACCACAGAGCCATAGAGGAAGGTTTGGTTAGAAAGGGACTTCAGAGATCATCTTATTCCAATATCCTGCCATGGGCAGTTACAGTTCCTGCTATCCCAGTTGCTCCAAGTCCCATCCAGCCTGACCTTGGACACTGCCAGGAATGGGGCAGCCACAGCTGCTCTGGATGGTGATAGTGACAAGAACCAAGGGTACCAATGTTGAATTGATCATGCTCTACCAGCATCCCTGGTGAACTCATCACTCATAATGAGCAATTAGCTGGAGTTCTAAATGAATTAAGTGGAGTTCTGAATGTTGCTGATGATTCTGTCCTCCCAGGCACTGGCTGTCATTTCACTTTATGGTCCTGTAATTTCCACACAAAGGGCTAAGTATGCCTTAAACTAAAATACTGCTAGATTTCTCTTAATACAGATTGTGATATAATTAGTATTCTGACCATCTCATAGAATCATCAGTGTTGGAAATGACCTGTAAGCTCAAGTTCAGACATGAATCCAGCACTGTCAAGTCCATGAACAATGTCTCTTGATGTTTTGAGTGAAGAGAAAGGCACTTTTCTTCCTCCTTTAATTTTAGTGTTCCCAGAACAATTTCTCCTTCCTGGTGTTACATTCTAGAAGTATCATAGAGCAGCACTGGCAGTTCTCTCTTTTTGTCCAATACTCTACAAGAGGTTGTCTTGTTCTCAGGACAACCTGATCCTCATTTAGAGTCTGCAGGTTTGCTCTGTTCTGGAGGGCTCTGGATACAGAGCAAGTGAGGGCTGTGAAGGAGGGGAGTAAAGAGGAACATCATGTTGTTCATCTGTGCATTGCAAAGAATAATGCTGGGCAATATTATGGCACAATGTCACATTGGAGCAGTGTCACATCATCTTGAATTGCAGCCCTGCTGCAGTACAGACACAACTCACCTGGCTTATCCATCTCTCTTCCAACCCTTCTCTTTTAAGGCAGGAACACTCCCCCTGTTTATATGTTGTTATAACCCTGGGCCCATTGTGCTTTATACTGAATTATATCCAGGTGAAATGAAGGAATTTTGGTTTTATAGCATTTTAAAAAAAGTATAACAGTGATGTGTATATATAAGTCGTGAAACTACTGAGCCCTTCACAGAGAACATGGTACTAGTCCCTTGAAACAGGCAGGCATATTTCCCTCAGGGTTAGAGCCTAAACTCTTCAAGATGAAAATAATAATAGTAAAACTATATGGTATAGACTGGACATCATTAACATTGGCATACATAGTGAATAAAATTATTCTAAAACTCAGGAGGCTAGCCTAAATATTACAAAAAATGCCTGCTGCAGAAAGGTCTGCTATAAAATTAACAGGAACTGTTAGGTGCTGTTGGAAGCTTAAATTATTCCTGAACCCATTTTAGTCATATCTGTGCACATGGGAGATCATGGGTTAAATCAACAGAGAGGCAAGAATTTACAGTACAATTTCTTACTGAGGAGTTATATCTCCTTATGTGAGGGGCTGAATTTGATCCTTGATTTTGAGGAATTGGCTTGAAGCTAAATAAGTTTCAGAATTAGTCACACATTTTCAGATCCCCATGGCTCCTACATAAGAACAAGTTCAGTTGCCCCTGGAGGTGAGAATGTAGGAAGTAAATTAAAGCAATCTTTTGCCATTAAGCTAGTGTGTACATTGAGATTAATTTTTGGTGCCAGCAGGGCTTTGCTGTGAGGATGCTCTCAGCAGGGCTGCAGTCCTAACCTATGGCTGTTGCTATAGGGAAAAAAAACCTGTCAGAAAAGGGGTGCCACGGCACCAAAAGGGGAAACACTCCTTGATACAGCTTAAATTAATGCTAATTAAAATAAGAAATAGGTAGCAGGAGGGAGATGGCAGTGTTAATCACCATAATATAAGGCAGGGGGCTGGAAACGCTCCACCAGGATCTGCGCCTGTACAGCTCAGTTTGTTTACAACAAACAAAATCTTCTCAGCTACTGTTACTGTAGCCATGGCAACAGTATTGAGGTTACATCTATCAACAAAGAGAGCAAAACAAAGATAAGGCTGGTGTTTAATAAAGATGAGCCGTGATAATTATACACCAGGCAAAAGACGGCTGCGAAACGAGTAGCCTGTGCCCCCAATTCATGTGACGTTACCTCTGCAACAATAGAAATTAGATAAACTTGTGACACCAGTGCTGCCATTTCCCTAGTAGGTGGACAAAAGGCATTAAGCATACTCCCAGTGCTTTTAAATATTAGACAGGGATGCAAACTCCTTGCCCTCTTATTCATTCCATGTGTAAGTCATGGTTGTTTGGGTGCAAAAGTGACATCTGAGGTTGTGTCAGAGAGCATAAGAGAGAAAAAGGATTGCTGAGGCTCACAGGCACAAATTACCCAACTAGAAAAAATTACTTATTATAAAGAAGTATCATTTATACCACTTGGGATACACACCAAGTACTACTGAATTTTATCTGTCTATCTATTTATTGTCTCCCTTTACCTCCTTGCAAATTTTGCAATTGGCACAGAATGTCCATGTGGTCCTTTGTGAAGAGGTCATGTGCGATTCAGTTTCCTGGGAATTAAGTCAGCTTGTCTTCAGGATAAGAGGCTGAACAGCAGGAGTCTTCAGATGCTCTCCCCCCTGACTCCCAGTTCCACAGCTAGGGACATGCAGGAGAAGCTGTGCTCCAGAAGTGGAAATGAGAGCAGGAGATGAAAGGATGGGTGACTTAGGAAGTCTTTGTTCCAGCTACTCACATCTGACATATTGATCCCTTTATTAGTCTGAGAGGACTCGTTGGGAATGATTCAAGCTAAATTTTAGGAGGACATTTTGTTGCAGGACTTCAGTTAACTAACACAACAGGTGAAAAAAAAATAAAGCAACTCAAATAATTTGAGTAAAAGGAATGAGAAAAGTTCTTTCAAACAGAGGTGTTTGATGGGGTTACTATGGTTACCTATGCCAAAAATCTTGTCCACCATCTGTCCAGCTGGCCTCCAGGAAATCCTCAAGAAAGAGTCCCAGGTCACATCTAACATTCCAAAGCAGATTTTCAGGATGACATAGAATATATAAAATGCAATTTACATATGGCTACCTTATTTAGAGAGATGAATTCCTCTCTCAACCACTATCAACCTGCTTTAGATTTTACAGCTGGGAAATTTTTAAAGATAGATTATTTAAGACCACTTGTCTTTAATCATCTAAAAGCTAGGAACTCAGTCTAAGGAATTAGTTGACTGGACTACCTCATTAGTATCTGCAGAGAGACCAGCCCTGCCATAAAACGATTCATCACATCTAAAGATAGATGTCTAAGATGAGTCACCCTCTGAAGGCTTTCTTCTAAAGAAAGAATAAATGACTAACTTAGAGGAAACAGATCTCTCTTAGTTAAAGTGAGATAAATTTTAAGTGCATTCTTAACTTCTTGTAATGATTTCTTAATTTTATTAAGTAATGGTTTTATTATTTTTTAACAGTTGGAGACATCATCTGATATTTTTTTCCTTATGTGTTTTTTATCAATCAGCAAAAATTAGGATGATATCATTAAACAAAGGAAAGGAAGGGATCTTTCTCTAATCTTGAGGTAAAATGATAAAGTTTCACTGAAGCCATTTATAGAGAATTATTCTTTTCACCAGATCTGTGTCCTGAATATGACCAACCATCATGGCTCTTTCACGTAATTCTATTTTTGTACATTTTTTCTCAAAATATTTGACAGTGTAAGGTTCAATTGCAGATGGTGAGAGTGTTTTACACAGAAAGAAACTTAGAGGTTTTGTTTCTTGCCTTTTGGTGTGGCATGAAGACATGCATGGTTCTCTCAGAGAATAATTTTAGAACTGTTGGAGTGTATAGAGATAAATGAAGAGCATGTGTGTGTCTCATCCATATAACCCATTAGAAATCATCCTTAAGTACTCATTTCCCTTAATTGAGTCTCAAATAATATTAGGATACATGGCCAAAAAACTCTCAGAACATGTGCAAGCAATATAAATAAATGATGCAGGATTCCAGTACAGGCATTGTCAAAACAACTATTAACTTCAATGACTTAAATTTTGCAATTTTTCCTCTAGTTTTTCTCTTGGCTTCAGTGAATCTGGGCAAAGTCAAGTGTGCTTAAACTGAGTAAGCACCTATAGCTAAGTGCCCAAGCGTAAAAAATGTGTGGCAATGCATTTTTGTAGCACAACTACCTGAGAGGAAATAGATGTAGGAATAAGGCTCAGCAGAGAGCAGTTAAAGCAATGGGAAAAAATTACACTGAGCATCAAAAACAAAAAAAAAAAAAGAAATCACATTATATAATGACATGTAGTGTCTCAGGGTGTTCTAGATGGATAAAATGCCTTTATCTTTCAAACCTGTCTTAACAGAAACTCAAATTTGCCATCTGAAATTAGGGACTGTGAAAGGCTTACAGTGGCTTTAGGCATGACTTTCCAACTCTTTGGGAACTGCATGCAAATCACAATTGCAAACTGTGTCCAGTAACTGCTCCTCCAGGAAGGTGAAGACTGTGGAATGATTCCTGTGCTTCTTAACATACCATCCCATCAAAAGTGAATTAAAAAGTGGCAGAGAATTCTGCCGGTTGCTTAGTTCATTTTATCCTGGGCATGTGGGTTTCCCACTGGAGGACTTCAGAGGTGCCTCTCCTCCACCAATTGAACAGAAGCCCATGAGCTTCTTTTAGGAGTGTTACTTCTCTTGGACCATAAAATTGAAGTTTCTGTCTGTTTTGTGTCTCAACTCAGCAAAATAAATCCTTTCCGATGCTTTTTACAGCACCTGTTTGCCTGGATTTTTTTTTTTACACTTATTCTTTCAGGAAAAAATTAAATCAATAGAGGACAATTTATGACATGTTTTATTGCTGATTGATCACTGTTCAGGCTGTAAGACGGACATGAATTTCCTACTTCCTCTCTCTGCTCCCTAGTAACTTGTATCTAATGATTCCCATGGGGCAATCCAAGCTGGAACAGTTTGTGTCTCATTAGCTTCTCTTTCATGAATTTAAGGCTCCCCAGAATCTCAAAATATTTTGTTAAATATTTTGGTTTCTTGTTTAATCCTCAAGCAAGGAACAGGTTGCTGATTTTTCACAATGGATTTATCTTTTCTCCAGCAAGTTCTGTAAAACAGAGACAAACAGGCAACAAAATGCTCCTTCCATAAATGTACTCCTGGCGAAAATTTTATTCCAGATGGTGTCTTCATGGAAAAAGTTTTTCCCATAAGTATACACAAAAAAAAAAAGTGCAACTAATTTTCAAAAGTGAGTATGAAATGAAGTAGGAAACAATCAAAAGAAAAAGAAGTTCTGCTGAGACTGAGACAGATGCAGTTTGGATACTGGCCTGGAATCTGGAAAAGATAATTTAATTACTGACAGTGTTACAGACTCTTTAGCTCAGAAAAATCAATTTATCCCTGTATTCCAATACAACACTAAAGCTACAACATGTTCTTCTGTTTGAGTTTACTTAGTCTAGAGGGATTTTTGTTTATTTGTTTGTGTGTTTTTGTGTTCTAGGATTGCTTTTAGCTCTGCCTACTAAACATCATACAAAATGTCATGCTATCAGTAAAGGCTTCAATGAAGGACTTGTGAGCTTACATGGGTTTGTCACACAGATAAATGCGATTTCTGTGGACTGGATACAAGCTGAAACCCTCCACATTCCCTCTGTCACCATAGGACGCCTACAACCCTACATTGTTTTTAAGCCAATATTTCAGAAAGCATTAACCTGTGAGTCCAGATCTGGGAAAAGAAGGAGAAAATCACCTCTGCAGCTGCTCTCTGCCCTTAGAGGTGCTGCAAGGTGAGGCAGCATCCACAAGGGTGTCAGTGCAGGTCCCTGCTCTGAAGCTGCAGCTGCCTCCTCCTGCCATGCACTTTGCAGCCCATCCCTCACAGCTTGATGGAGTGCTGCTGGAGTGGAGAGCTCAGCCCAAATCAGAGGTGCAAGTGCAAGGATACAGCTTGCCCTGGCTTTAAGAGGCTACACACCACCACATATGTCTGTGTGTAGTCTACACATAGCCACTTTCTGCCTAAGCTGCTGCTTTAACTTGTGGCATTAACATTATTCACTGTAACAGAAGCTTAGGCAACCAACTTGTGTACAGACCCATGTAGCTGAGAAATAATCCAAGTCCAGGCTGAGCTGCATCCACTGTGCTGGAGAAATGCTCAAGGCAAAAATGAAAATTACTTTGGAGTTTATTAGACACAGATGTAGGTCTTGATCTGCAGAATGTAAAGGTGAGGCTAGGTTAGGAAGAAAGGTCTGCATTACTCTGCTCCATTATTGCAATTATCTCCTTTAACTGTTGCAGTGTTTTAACTGTGTTCAGACCCAGAAGAGGTCAAAATCTCATACAATATATACCCAAACTCTCTAGAAGATATGTATATAATATTCAGAAAATACTTCAATTTCCTATTAGAGCTTCAGAACATAGAATGCTTTAGGTTAGAATAGTTTAGAAGTGACCTCAAAGACCATTCCATTCCACCCCCTGCCACAGACAGGGACACCTTCCACTATCCCAGGCTGCTCCAAGCCCTGTCTAACCTGGCCTTGCACACTTCCAGGGATGGGGCAGCCACATCTTCTCTGAGCCAAGGCCTCATTACCTTCACAGCACAGAATTTCTTCCTAATATCTCATTTAAGCCCTTGTGTAAAGCCATTCTGGTCCCCTTTCCTATCAAAATCTGCCCTTGTAAAAAGATCATTAAAAATCATCCGGCCAGGAGTCAGACTTGGATACACCTCTGCGCCAAAATGACAACGCAATAGATCAGGGGCAGTAAAGAACTAGAAAACTTGTTGAAGTCCTTTCCAGTTTGTGGCTGCCTTCCCCCTTCCTAATAGCCCTTAACTTGCCTCCAAAGGCTCAGTTTTTGGTTTAAGAGAGACACCATGGACTGCCTTGCCAGATGGCCAGGGGAAAAAAAAAATCTCTGAGTAATGGAAAATCTAGGCTTTCTGAAACCAAGGGTCGTGAGATCTATTAGAATGGAGACTGATCTCCAGAGAGAAACAGTGGAAACTGTTGCATGAGTCATTTCAAAGTGGGCTGAAAAAAGTGCTGGAAAACACACCACAGGGAGTAATCTTGCACTGGATGAGGGATAATGTATGTGATTTACACTAACAGGTCTTTTCCATCTTTAATTTTGATGAATCTATGATCCCCAGAAAAACAGGCTTATTTCCTCAGTTTAATATACCACAATCTGGAAGAGAATATGACAGAAGTGTTTGGGGATGTGGTCTTTCATACAGCCCAGTAAATGCCAGAAATCAAGCTGCCAGCACACAATGCCATTTTGTCACTGTCAGTGATCCACTCAAGAAGACAGACAAAAAAATTGTGATGCTAGGTCTGTTTCAGGAGAGTATTTTCCATTTTATCCCTCCTTATTAAGTGAAACCTCAGACCATATGACCCATGTGAAATCTCTGCAATAAATACAGAAAATTCATTCCCATTTCTTCCATTTCATGATACATTGTTCCTCCTAATTTCACTGGCCCACAGTCTGTCTGCTAATGGGATGTTGTCTACATTGTCTGCAAGAGCATTAAAAGGTACTTTGGCTCATTGTTTTTGCCTTAAGTGAGCACTTTTGTTACCCCTTTTATAAAAGACTGGAATCACCATCTGCAGGTTTTGTGGGTTTTCTATTTTTTTTAAACAAACAAATCAGGCTAAATCACTGGAGAGCAGTGTTATTCTAAACAATTTATGAGACAGTCTGTCTCACTGTATTTCCCTGTAGAAGGGATTGGGCTGATTTTATAAATGATTTATTACTGTTTTCTTCTATAGGCACCAACAGACTAGACAGAAAAATCAAAGTAAATTGAATGCAAAATAATCAGTTTTCTATTTTTTGAGTGGGATTATATACACATCCATAACCATACACTAAATTTTGCTAAAATGTGAAAGTAACTGGTTAATGAAAGAAAAGCTATAAAATATCAACATAAAAATATGTGATGGACTAACATTACTTGTGAATATAAAAAGTGGCAATCAAACAAAAATCTACAACTGCTGGTGGAGAGAAACCAGCTTGTTTACTCAGTGGTTAAAGATCCCATTAATTCCAGGTGGCTTTTCTTTTCTTTTTTCTTTCTTTTCTTTTCTTTTCTTTTCTTTTCTTTTCTTTTCTTTTCTTTTCTTTTCTTTTCTTTTTTCTTTTCTTTTCTTTTCTTTTCTTTTCTTTTCTTTTCTTTTCCTTTTCTTTTCTTTTCTTTTCTTTTCTTTTCTTTTCTTTTCTTTTCTTTTCTTTTCTTTTTTCTTTTCTTTTCTTTCCTTTTCTTTTCTTTTCTCTTTTCTTTTCTTTTTTCTTTTCTTTTCTTTTCTTTTCTTTTCTTTTCTTTTCTTTTCTTTTCTTTTCTTTTCTTTTCTTTTCTTTTCTTTTCTTTTCTTTTCTTTTCTTTTCTTTTTTCTTTTTTCTTTTTCTTTTTTCTTCCTTTCAACTCTGATTGACTTTAGATTTGACTTTGAGTTAATATTTGTATTTAATTTCAACCAGGAAACAAAAGCAAACCAAACAAAACAAATCCCCCACATTCAAAGGGGTAAAGCCCAAGATCAGTCAGTCTGGTCCAGGCATGTCATGTTTACATGTATCTGACATTCAAAAGTCAAACTTAGCCATTATACTTTGGCAGTTCCTAAACTAACTTTTTAATTTGTTTAGCCATATCTAGAAGACTTACTAATGCAGATTTAAAATAAGGCTGTCACTTGGTAATGTTGTTTACAAATTACAAGTATTTACATGAATTTTAAAATACAACATCAGTTAAACTATATTTATACTTCCATTGTTATGTTCAATTGAAAATACTTTAACAGAACAACATAATCTAATGTGAAGCCAGGTTTTTTAGCCCCCCTTTGTAGAGAACAATGGCAGCTTGCTGCAGCTTGATGACTGTGTCAACTGATCAGAAGTGTACTGCTAAATGCACCATTTTGTCTGCAGTCCCAGTGAGCAAGAAACCACAAACTCATTTTAATTTTACAGAGACAAATTAAGAGTCAAGCATCTTCATTACGGTGCAGCTGTTGTAAAAACTGAGATAGAAAACAGAAGTAAAAGTATCTTCAAATCACATCCATATTGGCATCTCACAACTGCAGCTTGATTGTATTGTTAATTAATTCTCGAAATGCACAATAAGCCAAAGAGACAATTTATAAAGCATACTTGTCATTTAATTAGTAAATTAACTTTTTATCTCAAACATTTTTTCATTTAATTAGTGGATACTGAAGGCCAACATAACACCAGCTGGAGAATCTAGAAAGAAAAAATAATTTCATTTATCTAGTCAACAACTTTTAGTAGAGTGATCTGTGAGTTCTCTTCTGTTTGGTTGTTTATGCTTTGCCATTATAAAGCAGAATGTGGAAATAAAATTTCAAAGATGAGTTAATATTGTAATTCAGAAGATCAAGTTCGTAATTATTCATATCTTCAGTTTTTTAAATTATACTCAACTTCTGTACTGCCATGTTAGTCACATGAAGTCAATTAAATGTACAAGTGTTTCTTGGACCAGACCCTCTGTATAAATTAAGGAGATTTGGAAATTGCTCTGAGAAGTGACTTGTTACAAGATGCTCTGTTCCGAGCACATATGGAAATGAAATGAAAATAGAAATGACTAGCTCGAGACATTGTAAATCCTAAATGGTTCTTCAGTTTTGTGCAGACTTCTTTAAATACAGCCAAGTTGCTAAGGGCCATTCTAACTGAAGCTTTAAATGTCCCAGGGATGTTAGGTACTGGATAGACATCTTTCTCATACAGGAACCAGGAATAGTTTAATGTCTTCAGGAATCCAAATCTTCACCAGAAGTTATGAGGCTATTTTATTTGAAAGTACTCATTGTGTTCCACACTTTCCTCTTTATAAACTCTCAAGGGATGCAGGCAAATCCCTCCCATGCAGTCCACAGAGCACTCTTCTAGGAATGAGCAGTTTTCTCCATGGACTGAAATGGCGCAAAACTGTGTCTCCCTTCCAGCAGAAGGTTTTTTTAATCATAAGTAGAGGCATATCTAGATAAATTTGAGGAATGAGAAGTCCTCCACACTTTGTTGTTGAGGTTGTGCCAGAGTATAGGTTTTCAGAATTTCAGAATTGCTCAGAAGAACATTCATTTTCTGTAAGTATCAGTTCAAGGTTCTAAGTATTTCTGGATCCTGTTCTTAGTTGCTTCTCACTGGTGTGAAGATGATATCTCCCATCTCACTGAGTGTTTGAAATATTCTGTTTGAAATATATCTGGAATAATGGTAGACACGAGGGATATCCTTTTCCCCATGCAACTTACTGAAGAACTTACTGAAAAAAATCTTTTTCCATACACAAAGTGTTCAAATTGCATATGTGGTTCTTTTCACTCTCTTTTTATATTCTGAAGCAAATGATAATATTTTGATACTAACAATATTTTCTAGGAATATTTGGTTGAGAGAAGCTTGTGGTTTCTGACTTTTTGACCTAAAAAGTTGATTTCCCCAGCCATGATTCATAGCTTAAGTAAAAAACAGACACATAAAAAATTTAGAAATAACAACAGCAACAACAAAAAGGGGTAAAAAAAGAAAAAAATGGGAAAAGAAAGGACCAGAAAAAAACCCACCATCCTATCGTGAAAGAAATAGATGATCTTAAATCACACAAAAATATGGGAAAGAAAGTGTAACTTGTTTAAGAGCTACACACTGCTGAGTTAAACTATTTTTTTTGCTTATATTTCAATAATAAGGAGGTTTCAATGTATTGTGTCGTGGCTGTCATTTTGTTTTATAACAGATTCTTTCCCTTACAGGAGAAGGATCATGATGATCTGTTCTTTAATAGACATTGACAAAGTCAAGGATTCCTGCTCTTAAAAGTCAAAATTGCCCTAAGAGGAATATCATCCTCTTAGGAAGGAATAATATATTTGAGTCAAACAAATAGAAAAATAAATATTTACAACCCGAAGGCAATCAGACAAAATGCAAAATTGCACATCAGATTGATTGGCCCAATTCTACACAGAGAGAGTACTCTCAAAAAAAAACTGCTGGAAGTCAGTCTATATTAGTGTTTCAGATCTGTTGAAGAATTTATATTTGAAATACATTCTTCTCTACACAGACACATAGCCTGTTTTTCAGAGCATATTTAAGAATTACTGCAACTGACGCTCTCAAGAAGGCAAAAACTCAGAATTCTTGAGTTGATATGCCTTCTAGTTATTTTATAATTCTGCTAAGATATGCGTCTTCTGAGGTACAGTTTCTGAGGAGCAAGTTTTCATCTTCTCCATCCCTATATGAAAGCTGGAATGACTGTCCAGAGTGAAACATGGCACAGGAATCTTGCAATGTTTCAAGATATGTTAGTTTTGCATATTTTTATAGAACCATGTAATGCATGTTCTATACCATATACAGGTCTAATACCATGTACTATACATATTATTTTGATTTGGCTAGTTTTTATTAATTTACATTTATATTATTAGTAGTATTAGCATTACTATTACTATTACTATTACTATTACTATTACTATTACTATTACTATTACTATTACATTTACTATTACTATTACTATTACTATTCCTATTCCTATTACTATTACTTTTCTACTACCATTATCATTAGTATTGGTATTA
>CM067592.1:2253947-2306447 GCA_034336665.1 Luscinia megarhynchos | reverse complement strand
TTTGTGAATTCTCTACAAAAATAGTGCAGAAAAACATAAGCAAATTCTTAAAATTTCCCACCAACTGTACAATTGTGCTTTTGTGGGCACAGACACATCGCTGTGACATCATCTGCCCTGGTCTGTGTACAGTGATGGTTTCCAGAGGAAACACACTGTGTGTGAGATTCACCATGGGTGTGAGGCTTGGCATGGTCTGGGCCTTTGTTTGCAATCACTCAGAGTCAGGAAAGGAGAGGAAAGGGAATCTGTCTTTTATTACAAAGGCACTACTGGGGGCAGTGCTGAAATGTACAATAAATAATAATGATAATGATAATGATAATGATAATAATAATAGTAATAATAATAATAATAATAGCAAAGTAAAAGTCTTCTATCTAACAGCCTGTTTGGTGTGTGAAACACTTAATTTAAGCATATCCCTTTGTGCATGAATCATTGAAAAGCCATTTTTAATGTAAAATCTAAACAGCATTCGTTCATCTTCTTCAACTAAATTTTGCCATTTCAGGGCTGCAAAGCAAAATTTCAAGGCTTTATTTTAAATGCCAGAGGAGGTCATACCAGACAAAAATAGTAATCTCTTTTGGCCCTAAGATGTAGGAAAGAGAATATGCATAGTGTCTTTTGTGAGGGAAAAAAAAGAAAATTCTAACATAAGCAGAAGCAAAGCCTTCTCTCTTTCACATATAACACAAAAAACAATTGGTGATCCGATAATTTGTGGGTAAGAACTTTGTTTTCTAAATATGTATCAGTATGAAGATGGCAGGTAGTGAACAATTTCATCACTTTTTCTGTATCTCTTTTGTTTTGTTGTTGTTATTACTATTATTACTATTATTATTATGTCATCATAATCATCATCATTATTATTAGCATTGTTATTACCTTTTCCTTCTCTGCCTTAATGAAAGACCCTTATCTCAACACACAAATTTTACTGGTTTTTTTCCCCCACAATTCTCTCCCCCATCCCACTTGGAGGGAAGAAGGCAGCAAGAATTGGTGTGGCATTAGCTTCCAGGCTTAACCACATCAGGAATTGCAATGATTTTACTTAAAAAAAAAAAAAAAAAAAAATCTATGCATTCTGAATAAATCCCATCCTGGTTACATGAAAATCATAATCCCAGCACAAGCTGGAGAAGTGAACCTTCAGGGTTACCTATCTGTGCCCTTCCAGTAGCTGAAGGGAGCTGACAAAAAGGATGGAAAGAGACTCTTTAACTGGGCATGGAATGACAGGACAAGGAGGAATGGCTTCCCACTGCCAGACAGTAGGTTTAGATTGGATGTTAGGAAGAAATCCTTCCCTTTGAGGGTGGGCAGGCCCTGGCACAGGGTGCCCAGAGCAGCTGTGGCTGCCCCTGGATCCCTGGCAGTGCCCAGGGCCAGGCTGGATGGGAATTGGAGCAGCCTGGGACAGTGGAAGGTGTCCCTGCACATGGCAGGAAGGTTGGAATGAGAAAATCTTTAAAATCCCTTCCAACCCAAATTATTCCATGAATATGTGAAATGGGCAGGATGAGAGGAGGAAGTGAGGCCAACCTAAAAGTTCACCCAGGAGTTCATGTACTCATTTTCATATCTGCTGCATGGATCCTTGTGGGAGGCATGTGAAAGCAGGAGGGTAAAATAGCCTCCAGAAAGCACCCCAGCATGCCTCTTGTTCTGTAGAAAACTTGCCTGTACAACTATTTCTTTTGGCTTGAGGCTCTGCAGCTCTGAAACTTCTTATGAAGAGAGGGAAAAAAAAGGGGAAAGATAAAGAAAGTATCCCTAAGGGCCTCGTTCCATGATTTGAAAGCCAATTTTTAACAGCACGCATAACTTTCAAGACTAGATGCCCCAAAGCAAAATAGAGTTCAGAAAGTTTGGGGGTTTTTTCTCCACAGGAAATGTTTGGAAGTTCCATGAAATTGTGTGTGGGGATTGCTGGCAAGGGGTGGGAAGGGCAAGCCCCAAAATACAGAAGTGTAAAGGAGGAAATATTTTTTAAAAATACAGTGTTGGGCAGCTGCCTTGGAAGACAAATATATTTCAGATCTGAAAGGTTAAAGTGCTTGTCCCACTGTTTTAATCACGGAAAGGCTTTGGACTACTGACCCCTTGCAGTGATACTGTGCCTCTTTTAGATCTCTTTTACAGCTGTTTGGGCCAAAGTGAGTCAATTCACTTAATGAAGCTCCTCCTGATTTACATCATGATAAGTAGACTTGGAAGCAATCAGAGAGAGTAATTCTGGCAAAAGCAGTTTCACATGATATTCCATTAACCTACATTCACACAAAGATGCTGTCCCTTTCTCTTCTCCCTTTAATTTCTATTATGCTGGGGTTTGATTCATGAGGCTGGAAGTTGGTTCATTCCTGTCTTCACACTTAAAATAAATAACAAAGCAGATGTGTCACTGTGAAGCCCTACATGGATGGCTATTTTTCTCCCACTGAATTGCCACTTGGAAACAATGTTGGATGACAGTTGTGGACATTGAAAATTGCTTGAAATGCGAGGGGAATTTCAAATTCTGAACTCAGTCCAGCCTTTAATAATGTGCCAGCCTTTGTCATCAGTTACTTAACAATAGATATGCATTCTACTGGAGAAAAATGCCCCGTGGTATTATCTCAATATACACAGGCTGTAAATTATCATATGGCACTACAGAACATGGCTACACCATGAGCCTTTGTAGTCTTTTGGGTTTTGTCTACTAGAGCCTTTTTTGGCTAATAAAACACAATTTGCCACCCAGTGGTGAAGGGGAGATTCAAGGCACCTTATTCATTCAGTTTTTTGTGCTTGGAGAAATTATTTTTGGGGTCTGTTATTTGTTTGTTGAGTTTATTTTTAAATTTTGTTTGTTTGTTTGCTTGTTTTCTTGTTGTGGTTTTTTTTAATGTATCTCTGTATGGTAAGTCTGGGCATCATGGCTCCCTTGTGCTGGATTGCTGCAAAAATCTTTCACTGCTCTTGTGGTTCTCAGTGGGGTTTTTCCTTGCATGTAAATATATGACCAACGGGTCATTAGTGATAGGAAGAAATTAAAGAACCTGTGAGAAGTAGCATTGTCACTGAGTTAGAGCTGGATTGTGGCAAGCACTGCACATGGAAACAGGAGTTCTCTGTGCATTTGTACAAAAGGAACAAAAGAAAGAGGTGAAATAAAGATTCAAGAGGAGTGGGAACATTTAAAAGCACATAGTAGAAGAAGTAGTGAGTCTGTTGAAAGCAGTTATTTCAATGTCATTTCAAGAATAACTACTTCCATAGGAATATTTCACCATTCACCACTTGCAGAGAGTATCTGCTGACAAACACATGCCTTAAGTCCGCAGGTCCTTGGCAAAATGGATAAAAATTATTTTAAGTAACACACAGGGAGAAATAAAAAAAATTACAAACTCTTCATTTATCAGAAACCAATTTGAAATGTTTTTCTGCACCGAGAAACTCATGTTTTTACTTCAGTGAGAGAAGAAATGGACATTTGCTGAAAGGAAAACAAACCTGGGTAAATGTTTTTAGGCAGTACATTGCCTTATTCACACCATAGTTTCCTTAAAATATTGAAACTTTCTTATGCTGAACTTCTATTTTATAATTTATGCTGCCTGATTACTTTTGGCATCTCTTTCAGTGAGAGCAATGAGGAGGGCAGTCAATCTTATGTTTGTTTCTATTGATTGCCATTATTTATTCATTAGCTCATTTATTTGTGTCATGCTGGCAATATGCATGACACTATACAGATAAGAAAGCATTGACAATCAACATGCAAATGCAGAAAAGGAAGTTACAATTCAACATGAGCAACTTGACTAAGGACTGTCTTGCTAACTCCAGTGATTATAAAAAATCTGGGGTTTGGTAATTTTTTTCCATCCCTTTTCTGACTGACATTAGTGAAACTCAGCTGGGGTTTCTACACAGGCACTGACATGACTTAGTGACAGTCTATGGGAAACTGGGGAGACTTATGGCTTAATAGGGCTATTATGAAAAAAAAATTATACTATTTGCTTGAAAAGGGAAGCAACTACAGAATTATCTTTGTCCCTTGAGGTCCAGGTAAAACAAGCAAGCAGTACAATGAGTGTAAAATTTTATAGAACTATGATAAATAGTTAACACTGAGACATTGGGAGTACCTTAAAGTCCTGCTTGGGAGTCACCACTGCCATAGCCAGATGTTTGGAAATAATTTCTTATTCTTTGCTCCAGCCATAGCACAAGATGTGATATGATCTTGCTTTTAAATATTGTCAATATGGCAATGTTTTCTTCTCTTTCTAACTTTTTAATTTCGCCCCCCCCTTCCTTTTTTCTTTCCTCTCTTTTTAAAAATTAGTAACTTTCAACATATATTTCACATTTATAAGTGGGCACTAAAGTCACAAGAGGACTGCATTCACAAACCTGGCCTTATGCAACCTTTCCAGATTCCACAGTTCATTGTTTAAGATGTAATTGCCTCAGGGTGTTGGAAAGTTAAATTCACATTCATACTTTCAAGCAAAGAGGAAATTTAAACTCCAACCTTCTTCTTCCCAGCCAATTACCCATGTCGTTTGAGCTAAGGTAGAAAAGTACAAATTTTTTTGACACTTCTTTTTGAAACTGTTGTGACATCTGAATTCCTTTGTGAGTCTGTCACCCCAGCTTGAAAATATTGCATTTAGTAATGTGTATTTTATATATATCTAGTTGTCCTTCAATTCTGCTTCCCAACTGGCTCAGTATAACCCAAATATGTGAAAACTTTAAGCTGAAACAGTGCCTTCAGGAAATAAATGCTTTCCTGAAGAGAAACTATTCACTATGCTAGACTCCAGGCTCAGTCCTGCAATGATTTATGTCTACACTTAATTTTGCACCAGGGGTAGCTGTGCTGAAGTCAGAGGGGCTGCTCAGAGTTCAGAAAGTTAAGCACATACTAAAGATTTTGTGGGATTGAGCTGATGAAGAACGATTCTGCCATTAACAGGCAGTACAAGGAGATGAGCTGTTTGAGCAGCAGCCTCTTGAGCACACACAGTCCTTCAGCATCCCTTAGTCCAGCCTTTAAAATCTATTTCTTTCTGTGCTTATGAGGGCCACAGCAGAAATTGAATAGTCCTTAAAGAACCTGAAGTGCCTGAGACCCTTTTTGACTGGATTTATGCTGCAGCTGCTCTTTCCCTCCAAGTTACCCCTCTGCCAGCTCTGTGTCCAGCCTGGCACAGTGGAGAGAGCCCACACTGCTGGAGGGGCCCAGCAGCTGATTCCTGGCAATTAGAGATTGGGCTTTGTGCCCCAAAAAAGGACAAGTGCTTTCAAATCCATGGATTTCAAAACGGTCCCAAGATTTCCAGATGCCTTCCAAAGGGCATTAGTGAGAAAATGAGTGTGCTTATAGATCACAGGGCTGCAATGGTGGTGGAGGGTCTGGAGGGGAAGCCACACAAGGAGCAGCTGAGGGCACTGGGTCTGCTCAGCTGGAGGAGAGGAGACTGAGGGGAGACCTCATTGTGGTCTTCAGCACCCTTGTGAGGGCAAGAGGAAGGACAGCATCAATCTGTTCCTCTCTGGTGACCAGTGCAAGAGTGTGAGCGAATGGCTGGAGCTGTGTCAGGGAAGGGTTAGATGGGATATCAGGGAAAGATTCTTCCCCCAAAAAGTGGTCAGGCACTGCCCAGGCTCCCCAGGGAATGGGCACAGCCCTGAGGCTGCCAGAGCTCCAGGAGAGTTTGGACACTGCTCCAGGGATGCACAGGGTGGGATTTGGGGGTGTCTATGCAGGGACAGGAGCTGGGCTGGACGATCCCTGTGGGTCCCTTCTGAATCAGGACACTCTGTGGCTACACAGGAATACAATAAATAAATAAAAATTAAATTATTTTTGTTTCTCTTTAATCATGCAGATTACTGTTATATCACTTGTGACAAAAGACCCAAATCTAGAACTATACTCATAGCCCAGGAAACCCAATGCCTCCTTTGGTTATGCCCATCTTCAAACTCCTCTTCTAAGCACTAAAAGGAGAGATGAAAAAAGTCTTAAAAACATTTGCAATTTTCTTTTTCCATTCATGAACATCCAAATCAAAGTTATATGACTATTTCTCATTTAGTAATGAAAAAAAACTACTCCCTCCATTGTGATTTTGGTCCTTGGAAAAAAAAACAAACCACTATTCAACAGGCAGGAAAAGGATTATCCTGGATTAGAAAATGGCTACAGATCTAAGGTGGGTTGGTTCAGCTCCACAGTCCAGTTGTAAGGTAGATCAGTTCTACAGTTCAGCTGTTCCCCACCTTATATTTCCTCTGTGACTGCATAAATCACCAGGACCCAGCTCCTCAACCTTCTAAGATTTCCCTTGAACTCTTAGGGATTTAACTACCAAAGTTGTCTTGAGGCTCCAGGCTACAATTTGTTTTAGATTTTGTTTCCAACAGATAAAAGTATGGAGAAAATTTCTTCTATACTTGTTTGATGTGGCACCAGGTTAGAAAAGTGTACATTTAATGCATGTAAGAAGCTTAGGGTAAGAAATAGTAAGAGAATGATAAAAAAATCTTTTACGCATGTAAAAAGATGAAACTGGCTGCATTTATTTACATAGAAGCCTTTTCTTAAGCTAGCTGACAAAATATTGTTTGACCACTTGACAATTAAAAATATGTTTAACTGTATGAATAAATTAGTACCTCGTGTTTGTTTCCTAATGTATTGTATCAAATGAGGGGCAAAGATGAAAATCCATAATATTAAATTAATTCCATTCAAAGCCAGTAAGCCAAAACAACATTAGAAGACTTGAATTATTTTCCCCTGAACCCAACATCTTGTTTTTATTAAACAGAAATCAAACTGGGGCCTTATAGACTCTCTTGGGAATAAAGACAATCTGATGATTTTGCTTAGTAAACTGTAACACCTAGAAATTTGGTTTCTGGCCAATTCTTGTGTTTGGCAGGGATGCTGTTTGTCAGGGAGCACTGCTTGCAGACTGATTCATTATACACTTTGATTTCACTGATAAGAAATTCATTCAATATGTTTCCCACAAAACCAACTTTCTGTGCTTTGGTGATGAACCAGCTGATGGGAGAGGGACCTCAGGGAAGAAGAATGAAGGAGAGAACCCATTGCAAACAGATGTGTGTTTGTAGAGAGCATCTGTGATTTCTAAGTGGTGATTGTGTGGTTTATCTCAAAGCAGTTTCTTAATGCTTGGTATAAGCACAGTATCATTAGAGTGGCTAATGCACCTCTAACAAAAAGTACAATGCAGAGGAACGTTAGATCTGGTTTTCTAAAATAGATCTATAATAAATCCAGTAAAAACAGTGAAAATGTTGTACCTGCAGTAATGTGATCCTTGCAATGATTGTGTAACCCAAGAGCAGGGTTTACTGACTGTAGACTTGTAGTGAAATGTCCTCAAAATTCCAGCTTGGAATACTGAGAACAGGTAATGGTAAAAAAAAATATAAACATAAAAAGGTTCTGCAGGTTCTCCTCTTGCAGTTCTAAATTACATCATTTTCTTGATTTGCTGATTTCAATTATTGCATGCATTGCCTTTAGCTTCTTATTAGTAGCCACAGTCCACCTGATATACAACTGCATTTCAGGAGCTGAGCACTCTCTCTACAAACTCTCTCATTTGCTTATGTGCTTATAAATATATAAATGCTTTTAAATAATTGTTTGGAGTTTTTCTTCTGCGTTCATTGCAAGGGAACACAAAATACATGCAAAAGCACAAAAAGAAGCCTTCAGGCATCTCTGAAATTCAGTCTTCCCAGGAGAAGTGGAGGTTGTGGTGATATGCTGTGCTATTTATGGGCAAGTAAGCATCAGTATGGGACTTCCAGAAGTGCATGGTGCTTTGCATTGCTGGGAAAATCCCTGGAACTTTTGGTCATGCTACTGACAGTGAAATCCCACAAACCCTCAAGTCCATGATGAAACTTTTGGCTAAAATCCTTTTAAGTCTCCCCACTTCAGTTCCCATTTAGAGAGATCAGCTGCCATTTAGAGCCTTCAAATAAATTATGATATGCAAACATAACCTTTACAAATTACTGTTATTAATCATTCTTGTTCCATCCCATGGCCTTTAAAACCCCTGTGGGTAGAGAACCATCACTCAGAATCTCAACATGAAGGGCTGTGCATGTATTCTCTTCTGGAGGGGCTGTGCAGCCATGCAGTGTGTCCAACATGTCCTGCAGTCTCCTGGTCCTACAGCAACCAGCCCTAGCCAGGACACTCTGACACCCTTGCCTACTTGCCCACCTCGACTACACTGCAGTAAAACCACACACTCCAATGGCTGTATTGCATATTGAGATAATAGAAAGTTGTTTGGGTTAGAATGAACCTATTAAAGGTCATCTAGTCCAACTCACTGCCATGGCCAGGGACACCTTACACCAGCCCAGCTCCATCCTGACCTTGAAGCCCTGTTCAGCCTGACCTAGAGATTCAATGTCCTTTGAGGCAGAGGTTTAATCATCTCATTCTCCTTAAGCTTCTCATAATAAAGAAATATGTGTTTGGCATTGCAATATCAAGTGTTTGATATTGTCCTCAATAACAGGATGAGGAATCTGGTTCCCAGCCCAGAAACACATTTAGACCAGAATGAACAGTCTAATATGTGATATCTAGTGGGTAGATCCAGGGGGAAAATAGTTACCTAAAGGTGTGATCAGTGGCAAAAGAAATGGATACACAATAAAGGCTGAATGTCTTTTTATCAGGGTCTGCCTCTTGCTATCAAAGAGGACAAACCCCCTTGTTTTTTGCACCAAAGGTGAGGTAAGATGAATCCTGGCTTTATTGTCAATGTATGGGAATCCCAGAAGACACCAAACAGGCCATGAGACAAATGGCAGGAAACATGATGATAAGTCATAAAGATGAGTGGTCAAGGCAGATGTGGGACACCTTGGTGGGAAAGGGATTGTAGGTCTTCTTCCTTCCACATTGCCTCATGATTTATGTATTCTTATAGTAAAACTGAGATCCCACATTGAGATCAGACACTTATGTTCCTACATGAAAAATTGCACATTGAAATGCTGGAATTACAGAAGAAAGTCACTCAGTTACTTAAGAGCTGGCAAAATGCCTCCTACTCAGAGACTTTGGGTATCTGCTTAATTTTTCAAAGAGACTATGTGGAGTTAATTGAGTACCTCTGGAAGAAAAAAACAAACTCTTAAAAAGCTATGAGAAAGGTTTAGCAAACCTAGAAGCTGAAGTCTGGTAAAATCAAATGAGAAATCAGGCACAGAATTTGTGGTAGGCAGGGGTTTTCTTTGTGGGACAGGGGTAGGATTTTTAGCTCACTTGCTTGTTTATTTCCTGGGCTCTTTTCAGTCAGGAAAGGCAATCCAGCACTGACTCCACCATCAGCTCAGCTTAGTCTACAGGCAGACGTGTGTTCATCAAACACAAATTATTCACTAAGCCAAATACCAGCTCCACAGCTTGGCTCAGTTATCTCATGCAAGTGCATGGTGAGATCTGTGGAAGTGCCTGGTGGAGGTCTGTGACTTTCTGCTGGCTCCTGCAGCCAACCTCAGGCTTTTCCAGCAGCTCCTTTCTATCTGGGATGGCCCTGGCAAGATCCCAATCCAATGAGTTCGAACAGGTGTTTTTAGAGGTATGTATGCTAGATGTATAGTACCTGAGGGAATCTTATGAGACTTGGGAAATCTTTGACCAGAAATTGAAGAGCCAAAGGATTAGGTCAAGATCTTGGGAGTGGCAGGGAGGGAAGTATAAAAGAAAGGCAGGGAAGTTCCACAGAAATCAGGAAAAAGTGGAAGTTGGAAGAGGAGTGGTGTTAAATGTAGGAACAGTATTTATTGAATGATGCTGGAGAGTCAGACTAAAATGAAGAGCTGGAGAGAAGTAAAATCCAAGAAAATAATTTTACAAACTGCGCAGGAATCACTGGCCCCTACAGTGGGGTAACTCAAGGCCAGGCATATATTACAGCTGGGGAAAGTTAATAATGGCAATAAAGCCATAATTCCTGCAGTAACTGCAAGTGGTGCACAGGAAGTTATTTTCAATTTGGTGACTATGTGAGACTTTCGATAGCTATTAGGAGGATAATTAGGGGTGAAATGAACATTAAATCAATGTTTGCAAGCTAAGCTCTACGTGTGTGTGTGAACAAGCATGTCTGCTTTTGCTTTCACCAAAAACAGGACAAAACTTCCCCCTCAAAGTCATGTTTTTCCTTGCAGAAGCCCTATTTTGCCTCATTTTCTGCACTAAACCCACATTATTTCCCTTTCAAAGCACTCTTCTTATTTCCCTCAGTTCCTCATGGCTACATTTCTGTAGGAAGGGAGCTCTGCTACATGACAAAGGGAGACTGGGTCACATTGGCAAGATGAAATCTTCGGGGTAAATCACTTACTGATGCAAATCAGAAACCTCCCAGGTCCAGATTGGAGTGAAGAGGGGCTTGGAGGCAAGAAACCACACATATGTATGAATCTGCTTAAAGCCAGCTAGCCGGCTGTGGCAGTACTGGATAGGAGCTGCTCCTTTTACTGAGTGTGTTGCCAATACTGACCCTTGGGCCTCACCCGAGTTTTCAAAACCCTCTTTCAGAGAGAGCAGTCATCTGCTGCATACATTTCACTGCTACCTCTTCACAGTGTGGATTTAAAAGAAAGCACCTTATTATAACAGGCAGAGAAACTGGGTAGCACAGAGGTGCTTGGCTAAATGGAGCAGCTGCTTTTTGGCCTGAATAGATGCTCAATGACAGTCATGGCAGATTTTTCCAGCTGGGTTCGGAGACCAACGGCCAGTAACGGTGTTCCAACCGAGTAATGAACAAAAACTAATAGCGTCTACAAAAAAATAGCAGGGAGGGGAGACACAATGGTGTAGTGCTCAATATCACAAAATAAAACAAAAACCTCCTCCTGGGTGCTGTTCTGAGCAGGGTGGGGAGCGTTTCTCCCCCCTCCCCAAACCGATGGCCTAAAGAAGACGTCGGTGCTGTCAGGGCCTGATGAACTGCTTCCAAGCCACAGGGCAGGGCTTCACGCTGCCTTCACACGGGGAAAGTTTTCTGCTCTTGTCTGTGCAGCAGCACACATTCTCTCAGATTAATTCCAGCTGTGCAGTGCCTTGCTGGCAGGGTCGTTATGTATTAGTAATGCTATCCGATTGCAGCAAATGGTCTCCCCTCACACTTCTCTCTCTCTTACCAATGCTTTTTCTCACATACACATAGTTATACCAGCCTTGATTACCTTCTTTTATTCCCCCTCCTTTTATGTTTTTTAACAAAAGTGGTCTGATTTTTCCCTAGCCACTTTAGCACACAGCTACACTCCTCATTAACACAAAGTCCTCACCAGCTTCACCTGGAAATAGCACCAGACAAACCTGTGCTGGCAGTTTTGTCATTTGCAGGCAGGGGACTGCAAGCAACACCCTGATGGTGTAAATTAGGAGTAACTCCACCATCGGGGGCTCTACTGTGTGTGAATCCAGATAGGATGAGAATTGTGCTGACAGCACATAGTTGCAAAGCTTAAAGGTGTCTAGCCCTGATTCTTAATTTTCCAACCTGTTCATTCCAACACAGAGCTGATATTCTTAAACATCTACATTTTTCATCTCTTAGCCATTTCATATTTACAGCTTGCCTCTTATCACAGACTTATCTTCTGCAGCAGTTGCACTTAGTGGGTCATTTCATTTCCACAACAGATATCCAACAGCTCTGAGACTGTCTTCCTCCAAGAATATTTCAAATTCTTTTTGCACCTGCCATGCACACACACATATATATCTGTGCAGCATGTGGCAACACATTGAAAGAACCACCCTGTTAAAACTGAGGTACAGATTTGTGCTTGTCTTGCCCCAAAGTATTCCTCGAGGTGGTTTGCCAGAGAGCTTTGCAGATTCCTTATTTTCTGAGCATTTTATCAATCTGCAAGACTGGAAATGTTTGTTTAAATCAACAGAAATATGATAACACTCACCAAAAATCTAGTAAAGTTCCAAGCCATTAATTTTGCATGTTATAGAATCATCTTCCAGCAAAGATTGTGGAATTCATAGAATGGTTTGGGCTGGAAGGGATCTTAACACTCATTTAGTTCCAACCCTCTGTCATGGATAGGGACACCTTTCATTACATCTGGTTGCTCAGTGCCCCACCCAGCCTGGCCTTGAATGAACAGGGATCTGTGTCTTAAAATATGTGACTCAGCACTCACCATTTCATTTATTTTGTTCTTGTTTCTTTGCTCTTCCATCATTCTCAATTTCTTCCATTCCAAAAACTGCCAAAAAGCTGTTGAAATGTGTATTTGAAACCAAATGAGAAATAAAGTCGGAAAATAGAGAAAATTACTTGTGACGCCTTATTTCCATGTCCTGGCACTTCATTTCCCCAGGCTTGGGGAAATTTGCTGCCACAACATTTAGGAGTGATCATGGGCAAAGCAGTTCAACATGCATCCTCAAAGATGTTCAGAAACCTTTATACAGTCAACTTTACAGTTGTTGGTCTCTTTGTGCCCCAGTTTTCCATGTAAAATGGGAATTGCTGTATGAAAATTTTTATGTTAAAGTGAGTAATGCTCTCTTGTCCTTCCTTGCAACTGAAGCTTCCAGAAATCCAGTATGTAACACAGTTGTAAAAATGTGCCAGGAGCTCCACATCTTTAGTTCTGGAGAATTTATGAATAGGGTTAGCCTGTGCTGATTTATAAGGTCTCTTATAGACCAGATGCTGCATGGAAAACCACCACCCTGTTCTACAGAGTCATTAAGGTTGAAAAAGAACTCCTAGATCACCAAGTTCAGCCATCAACCCAGCACCATTGTCACCACTAAACCATATCCTCAAGTGGGTTATTCACATATTTTTTGAACGCTTCCAGATATGGTGGCTTCACTATTGCCCTGGACATGTTTCCTTGTGGCTCATCTGAACCTTTCCTGGTGAAACTTGAGGCCATGTACCATGTGTAGAGTCTTTATTACATCTGACTCCAGCAGATACTGTGTTGGAATAAAGGTAGAGAGAAACAACGTGCTTCTACTGCAGATCAGCATGGTTTAAAAATGCCCTAAGTATGTTCTAACTTTTGAAATAAATGTATCAGACTGACTGAATTTGCATAGTAGCACCAAAATGCTCAGGGAAAGAGAAATTTCAGGTCATAACTGTTTTGCAATTTACCTGCCTCCTGCAAGGTCCTTCTGAAACTCAGTTTGGAGTCAACACAGATTCAGGCCCTGCTGAGAAATCTTATCTTTCTGCAAGGGAATACAAAAGAGGTGGTGGGGCTTTTGCGGGGGGTTCCTGTGGCTCACATATCTGTGACTTGACAGCCATGTGGTTCTGGTTAACATTTTGGAGAGCTGTCCAAACTGGAAAAATGCTATAAAAGCGGAGAATGTTGCTGAAAATGTGCCCAGCTATTCTATCTTGTCCGTGTGAATGCTCTGGGGGGCTGATCTCTCATTGTTTGGTGTGCACATCTTCCCCTGGGGAAGTCAGCCTGCACATTTTATGTCTGCTGCTGGATGGGGAGCTGCAACACATCTACTCTTTGCAAAGGTTTCTCAGGTGTCTTTGCCCACCCAGTCCATGAAGTGTGTCAGCCCTAGCCTTTTGTCTTGGTTTGTAACCTTCATGTCTCCATGTATTTAAATATTTATCTTACAATATTAATCCCCTTGCCTCAAAGATCTGTGCTATATTAGTAAGTTTGCAATATCCAGTGGAAAAATGTCCAATTGCCATTTAAGTTTGCCACTGAGGCCATGCTGAGTGCCTGGACATTGCTCTTGTTCAGTAATATGCAAAATTAATATATTAATAGCTGTTTGCCTTCTTTGGAGCACGTTAAAATCCTGCCCTATTATTTCATTCTACAAGCATTCCTGACAACCATTTCTTATGTAGATAAGAGAGTCTCTTGTGAATGGTGTCCTTTGGTTTCATTTCCATGATACAGCTTTTGAGGAAATCAGAGCCAGAGAACTATGTGGTTCTAGTAAAGGCCAATGCACCTTAGTTCAGAAATGTGTTAGAACAAAGCATCGGCGCAGGGGGAAAACAAAAATTAAAAAGTACATATAAAACGTTGCAGTGGGTGAGAAAAAAAAAGAAAAATAGTTTTCTGGTATAAGGTTATTGAGTGCCAAAAGAGTGAGGCTGAACTTCCTCAAGATGGCAGGAGTAAAAACATGGATAAAAGTAGTAGCAAAATAAAGTGTTCCAATTTAGTGTCACTAGTTTTCCAGAAATAATTTCGAAGACTGTGAGAGAAGGAAGCACAAAGAGAACTAAAGGTGAAGAGTAAAGATAAGAATGATTCATAAATTGAAGATGATATTTTTATCCCTTCTGCTGCTAAGAAATAATGCGCAATGTAACAAGCACTTCTTCAAGGGCACTGGAGAAGCTCTGCACTTTAGATATTGGAAATAGAAAAGCCAAGAAGAATACGTCCAAAATCCTTGAAGGTGTGGGGTAATAGTATTTTATTTCCGTAGTAATTGTCAAGTATTAGAGCTTGAATTGAATCTGAAGATGTATTTTTGTAAAGAGGAACAAAAGATTAAATGGAAGTAATCTACAGAAATGGAGTGAAGAGAAGTTTGCTCATAACCGTAGGAAAGGGGAAATGAAAATAGGAGGCATGTAAGAACATATCTCCTGCCTTCATTTTCTCTAACCAGGCTCTGGGCACTTTAACCTCCTTTCTAGATAAGACATCATTGTGAAAGGCAATATAAAGCTTGTTGAAGGCAGTAATGAACTGCTAGTCAAAGTGTGTTTCAGAGAGAAGATTTATTATTTCTATATTTATTGTAAGTGTACATCTTGAACAGATCTTTGCAGGATGACAGAGAGATAAAATTGGCAGTTTCTTGGGCTTGAGATTAAATGGTTTAAAACTTTGCTGAAGTGCTGCATTCAGAATCACTTTCGCAGGGCGTTGGAGGAGAATCAGTGTTCTTGTAGTCAATGGCTTGGGTTAAGAGTTCAGCTCCCCAGATTCAGCCAATACCTACCTTGTGCATTGACTTGCCCAGAGGACCCCAGTTTTTCTGGTTTGTCTTCTGTTATGTCCAGCAAATTGTCCATGCCACCCCTAAGGTTTTTGAAATTTCAGATCTTGTCTTTTCAACATGGTGTGAGCAAACAAAACTCCCCATGACATATAATACAGAGGAGTGTAATTTAATTAATTAAATAATACATTTCATGCATCATCTCAAATTGAAACCATATTCCTCTGCTTTTTAATTTTTAAACCTCTAAGATAAGGCTTGAGAGAATGAAATGTTCCAGGTAGGAAAGAGCAGGGACAGCTTTTCAAAGGCACAATCACTCTTCACACCTCCTAAGAAAGTGTGAGCAAAACATTGTCAAGACCAGGGAGTACAAGACCTGTGATGGCTCCACTGATAATGTCCCAGGATCACAATCAGAAAGAAGACCTGTATCACTCTTTGTTTTCCCATTAACTGGTGTACTCTGATTCACCAAATTTTACAGAGACCTGCCTTAAGCTAGAAAGGCTCTTCTTCCTTACAGAATTAATTTTATAGAAATAGGACACATATTTTTTTCTTAAGCTAGCCATGCAAACTTGAGCATATTGATTTGATCACAAAATGCTACTCTAGGGCCAAATCCTCCCCTTCCTTAAGAATTTAAACAATAATGTGCAAATTGGCCCTTGGCAACTTTGTTCTCTTGAGTATGTGAGCTGTGACCTTGATGGCAGCATATTCTGTGTTTTCTCACAATACAATTTTCTTTTTTTTTTTCCCCAGTACAGAAGTCTTCCTAACAGTGATGGTGAAACACAAATTCTTGGCATGTTTATCAAGAGAAAATTTTAAAAAGTTAATGAGAACTGTTGGTGAAGTGATTGAAAAAATTGGGCAGGGAATTACTTGCTGTGTTACAGATAGGGCTTGGGATTTAGATTTTTTTGAATAACAATAATGACCTGAAACATTGCAAGCTGAGTATCACTGCCTGAGAAATCTGTTTTATTTGTGAGAAAAGAAGAAAAATTCCAGTTGAATTGCTCGTGTTTGATGAAGATGCAATGAAATTTAACAAAAGGCACAAATCAGGAAGCAAGGAAAAGAAACCCATTCTCCACCTTGCTGATGAATTGATGAATGTCTTCTATTTTGAGAAATACTTTTCATAATCTGGTGAAATCTAAAATATGGCACTGAGATATCTAGTAAAAAGAGGTGTGAAATAAGTTATAGGACGGGTAAAAAAAACCAAAAACAAAACAAAACAGCATAATGTGGAGAGGCTAACACATGAACATATATAAAAATGCAATTATATAATGCATTAGGGGAAAAAACCCTCAGATTTTCTGTTCATTATTCAATGTGCATGCAATGATGCCATAAAATGTTTTTTATCATGTATTAAAAATGTTTAAAGTATAAAAATTCATACTAAAACTTGTAGCTCTGTGAATGATGTGAAGCAGGAGAATGAACTTGACAGATAAGGCAGCAATGGAGTGGAGGCCATCTGGTGCAGAGGAAAATACAAAGTTAAACAATCAGAGATGTATGTGTTATGGTGACCCAAAAGGAAGTAGCTGTCACAACCAGACTTTAACAAGTTTTTGAAAAGTTGAGGACATTTCCTAAAGATTAGATGATTTCTAGTGAAATTCCTGCATTTGTAGAGATCAGAAGAGATGACTTGGTAAACTGGTTAGTCGGGTGTCAGTCTCACCAAACTACAGAAACATTTAATTCAGGACTCAGCCGAAAAATAGCTAGAGGCTGAAAATATAACTGATACTGGTAGACATGTTTGCATGGAAATAGGTATAGACAAACAAACATCTTCTTTTTGACAATGCTGCAGGTTTGCTTAAAAAATTAATGGTGTTGATACAACATACTTGAATTTCTCCAATGAATTTTATTTAGTACCACATGACTTTTAGAGTAAAAATTGGCACATTATATTGAATTAACAGGGCACACATTAGAGGGATTAAATCTCCCTGTCTGACAGGTTTTGAAACAGAGTTTTTAATGTGTAGAAATCCATGAGTTGAGTTGCTGCTAATGCAGTCTTCAAGGGATTAGGGTCTTAATCCAGCTCACTTCAGCATTTCTATCAATGAGATAAATCTTTTCCAGTAAAATCTGAAAATGCCACAATGGTTTTAAGTTGAGCAGTAATGAGTGCAGTAATGAGTGAACCAGAGGTTCAACATCTGTTAGAGTAAGTCCATAAACAAAACAAAATGTGCAGCACGAATCAGCAGAAACTATGGATCAAATTTATAAGATAGAAGACAGTGAAAAAGAAAAGCAAGTGGAAATTAATTTCAAAAGCAGGGAATATAAGACAATATCTGTCTCAATGTGGGATTTAAGATTGATATTTGAATACATATGGTCTCAGAAAATACCAAGAAGGAAATATCATGGAAAATACGCATTATTGTCACTGTTATAATTATAGAATTGTTTTTAAAGGAAATGTTTTCCAACTTTTCAGACAAAATGACACTTGGAAAGAAAATTGGCAATTTCTTCCTCAGAAACTGTAAATACAAAATAGTAGATATTTTCAAATGTTCTTTCAGCTCTCTTGGCCACAAAATTTATGTTGATTTTGACCAGACTTCATGAATAACTCACATCCCTCTGGAGCTATATTTTCTTGATGGGTTTGTTGGGATTTTTTGTCCCAACAAAAGTACCCATTCAAAAAACCCTCATTCATCTCTGATCATTACTCAGCATCGTTAGAAAAGCTATGAAATTTCTTGTGTCTTCTTGAAATAAAATGGAGTAAGAAAAGGAAAGCAGATGGAGTGCAAGTATCTGGTTTTTTTGGGGAAAAAAGCCTTTCCATGTAATTTTAGTAGTGTGTGTGGATAGTGACATGTGGGGAAATTACATAGCAGTAGAACAGGCAGAAGTGGGTATGCTAATTTTCAAGACCCAATTTATAAGAATTGTCAAGAGTTAAAAGTAAGAGAAACTCAAACTTGGAATTACACTCAATTTTCTACTAGTTGTTTTTTGGAATCTTTAAGGTATCTCTCTGAAAATTGTTTGTTTACCTTCAGGAAAAAGAAATTCAGACAACACACCATACATACAATAAATCATCATTACCTGTCTTTTCATGCACAGAAGTTAGAAAATGAAGTCAAATCAAGCTAAAAGAATCTCACCATTAAAAAAATAAAGAAAATGGAATTAAAAAAAAAAACCCTCAGAATTAATGGACCTTTTATGAAAAGGTTTGAATTTAAACTTTCATAATTATACTCTAAGGTCATGATCAGATAATTTAGAATGCTTTAGATTTCTTCTAAAAGAAAAAAAATAGAGTAACTCCCAGCTCAACCTCTGAAACTGCCTCTAGATCATTTATGATGTTCAGTTGGTATTTCTCTCCCTGCAGCTGGGGTAAAATCCCTCTTTCTGCCTGTAAATGCTCTGATTCCCCCCTGCAAATGCTGGTCTGATGCCATAGGGTTCCCCCTACCCTCAGAACACTCTTTTGTAATTGTTTTATTTCTGGATATTATGTTTAATTTTAATTTTCATTTTTCTAAAGGTGCCCCTGAGCACACGCACTGTGCATCCAATATTATTGCACCTGCATGCAGTTATACCCATTTCCCTTAATCTGGATCCCAGCAAGGATGTGCTGGTGGGGAATGTGAAGCTCAAAGACAGCCTGGGTGACAATCCTGGGCTGATTCTGCCCCTGTGCCCAGGTGAGACCCCACCTGAAAGCTGCCTCCAGCCTGGGCTTCAGCAGCACCAGGACCTGGAGCTGCTGGGGTGAATCCAGAGGATCCACCAAGGTGATCAGAGGGATGGAGCAGCTCTGCTGTGAGGAAAGGCTGAGGGAATTGGGATTGTTCAGCCTTCAAAGCAGGGGGCTTTGGGGTGAACTAAATGTGGTCTTCCAGGACCTGAAAGAAGCCTGCAAAGAAGATGGAGAGAGAGTATTTACAAGGTCCTGGTGTGACAGGACAGGGGGGAATGGCTTCAAGCTGACAGAGAGTAGGTTTAGAGTGGATATGGAGAATATTGAGTTACTAAACCACTATCCATCATATTTGAGTAGATGCAGAAGTGATGTGGTGAAGTCTGCACTGGCTGGAAAAGGGAAAACATAACCCTCATTATTAAAAAGGGAAAAGACCCAAGGGTGTTGGGAAGACCCAAGGAGCCACAGACCAGTCAGTATCACCTAGGACCATGGGGAAGTTTTTCCTGGAAACTGTGCTAAAGCATGTGGAATGTAAGGAGGTGACTGGTGACAGCCAACACGGATCCACTAAGGGCAGATTGTGCCTGACACATTCAGAGACCTTCTCTGTTGTGGTTACAGTGTTAGGGGAGGATGGAAGGGCATCTGAGTTCATCAGCTTGGACTTCTGCAAAGCATTTGACTCTACTTCACATGAAATCCTTGTCTCTAAACTGGAGGGACATGGATTTGACAGATGAATCAAGTGGATAAGGAGCTGGCTGGATGGTCTCACTTCAAAAGTTGAAATCAACAGCTTGGTGTCCAAGAGGAGGCCAGTAGTCAGTGGCATTCTCAGGGATTGGGATGGGACTGGTGCTGTTTAACATGTTGGTAACATGGGCAGTGGGATCAGTTCACCCTCAGCATGATGCCAGCAGCACCAGGCTGTGTGGTGAAATCACACCCTGGAGACAAAGGATGCCTTCCAGAGGGACATGGGCAGGATGGAGAGGTGAGAATGTGCAAACCTGAAGAAGTTCAGCAAGGCTGAGTGCAAAGTGCACCTGGTTCAGGGCAACCCCCAGCACAGATGCAGGCTGAGCAGGGAAAGGGTTGAGAATAGGGAGAAGAACCTGAGGATGTTGGTTGATGTGAGGCTGAACATGAGCCAGCCATGTGCCCCCACAGCCCAGAAGCTCTCAGTGTCCTGGGCTGCATCCCCACAGTGTGGGCAGGAGGGCAAGGGAGCATCCCTGCCTGGTGTGCCTGCCCATGCCAGTGGGGATGGAATGAGATGGTGTCTAAAATGCCTTTCAACCAAATCCATCCCATGAGTCTCTGTCTGGCTCATTACATCACACCCCCTTGTGTCTGACATTAATTTATTTACTAGCCCCATAACTCAGCAACTGATCCACTGAAACATGGCAAATTATTTTTTCCTTCTGTTTCTTTAAATATGAAGCATTGGAATGTAGAAGTATTTGGACACGTTGCAATACCCTATTTTGATATTCTTTCATACCTAAGTAATACTGATACTGTCTGAAAATGCATTGTGAATATTTGGCAGGTATTTTTTTCCTCCTTTTCCCTATATATGGTGAGTGATGGACTTGGAGGATGACATTTTTGACAGATAAAAATCTCATCAGAATCCATGCCTTGTATTAATTCATAGTCATATTTGATACAAATGTTAAAAGAAAGAGTCTGTGTGAAAGAATTTTTTTACTGTAAACACCAGTCAGAATTAGAATGACAATTACTCAAATCTTAATTCAGTGTAGGTACAAATATCTATTTAATCCCGTGTTGACAGAGCAGCAATGTACTTTTCTGCCCTATCCCTGTTTTCATGCTGACAGATACAATACAGCATTTTGGTGAAAATCAAGACCAAATCTTTTTCAAAAAATACCAATATTTTTCAAAAATTACCAATATTTTTCAAAAATTATGTGTATATTAGATTGCCTAGAGAGATTGGGAACCCCCCCCCATCCCTGGAAATGTCCAAGGCCAAGTTAGACGGGGCTTGAAGAAATCTGGTCTAGTGGAAAGTGCTGCTGCCCATGGCAACTGGATGATCTTTAAGACTCCTTCCAACCCAAACCATTCTGTGTTTCCATATTAGCCATTTCCAGCTCTTCCTTTCTCAAGGTACTTTATGCTGTTCTTTGGTTGTTAGCAGCTTGGTTAGTCCACCTGCAAAACAAAACATGGAACAACAAGACAGAGGCAAGCTGTTGAATATAAAGGGTTCCAAAAACATCTATAGAAAATTAAACCTGAAAGCTCTTGAGGAAGTCTGGATATTAAGAGCAGGACTTGATAGGATGCTTTCCTTCTTTTTCTTCTCAAACCTGTGTGAGATAATTTTATGACATATGAAGCTATTTCAGACCTGCAGTGTAAATGTTCTTCCACTGATCCCATCTTAGAATCTACTGCTGCTTTCTGAGGCAGGATTTTGATGCTGTCACCTGTGGCAGTGGTGGTCCTGGTGATTTCCACCATAAATGACATTATTTCTTAAATATGAGAAATTTCTCAAAATATGAATTCAGTGCTCAGTTCATGAGAAGTTCATGATGCCTGAGTCTGTCTTTACAAAAGAACAAACCATTCAGGTATAGATGGGCATATTCCCTGACCCTTCTCTCCCAGTCTGACAGTTCCCAACACACTTTGGCTTTGGTTACATTTCACAGGGACAGCAGAGGTGCCCACTCCTGGATTTGTTTGAACTGCAGTGGAAACTCCTGCTCATAACGAAGCATTCCCTTGATTATTTCCAATATTAGGAATAGCTAAAGTTGTTTTATCTCTGTTTTAGCCAGTTTCATGCTCGGTTCCTGTTTATAAATTTTTGTTTTGGTCTTGTTCCATCTTGTTTATAAGTGCTCCTATGCAACAATCTCACTCTTTCCCTTTGTATTGTGGAAGGAAATCGACCAACAAGTTGATCTTCTTCAGCTTTACAACAGGCTTCTGATCTCCAAAACTGACTTTATTTTGTGTTCTGAGATGAATTGGTGCAGTGCATAAGAGGGTAAGACAAGGATGAGGAAGAGGTTATTGTAAGTCTGCTCTGACTACTGGAGTTAGCTGAAATTCATTCTTTCAATGCAAAGCAGATTTCAAAAAAAAATAAATTTCACCTTTAATTACTCCAGAGACCAGAGTCTGTACTAGATAGGAAAGAACATTTCCCACTCAAATCAATAAGTGTTTTTGAGAGGTGAGAAAAACATACCCAGCAGCCAGTCTATCCTGTTTATGATAACTAGGACGTGTCTGTACTTCTGTATTAATATTGCTCTGTGGTTTTTCAGTTTCTTTTTGTCCGTTCCTCAGCAAGGACAAGGATCATCACATGGCACCGTGTGTGCTGTGTTACATAATGATGATTCACCCCCCAGAGGTAGCACAGGGTTGGAAATGATGAAAAGGCTATGCCAAGTTAACAAACACTCTGCACACATTAAAATGCAGCTGTGAGTTTCCACATAGATGTCTAGGAAAAAAGAGAGAGAGAGAGAGAGAGAGATAGATACATGTTGATTTATTTAACAGGTTGTCCAGCCTATGTGTAAAATCTTTGTGACAGCAGAGTACATCTTGACATCCTGCAGCTATCCCTTGGCTTACTCATCTCCTACTGGGAAATGCACTGTCCTTGTCCACTGCCACCTCCTCTTTCCACAGATATACATTTGCAAGTTGTCTTCCTTTTGTAAAAAATAAAAAATAAATCAGGCATGAAAGCCTTTTTCAGGCTTTTTATTCCCTTAATTTATAACTTAGTATATTCTTCCTTTGCATGTGTTCTGAGCTGCTTTCTCTCCTTAATGCATTGTAGCAGCTATAAGCAAGCAGTCAAAATCTGAAGTATCCTTTTCTGGTAATGGGTTTCTTTGCTGGTTAAATAAGGGTGTAACAGGCTGTAAACAGACTAAATAAACTTGCCTGCTTTTTAAAGGGTCTTCTCATGTCAAATAAGGTAACCCTGGCCAAACTCATCTGGTTTCCTTCACCTGATGAAAAGAAAGCCAATGGCAGTTAAGAAGCCAGGTCTTAGTATCAGAGGGATATCTCCAGATCTGCTGAGAGTTTTGTTAAACAATTATTTCATTCAAAATAAGATTAGAAGAAAAGAATGAAAGGGGACTTCATCCAGATGGAAATGTGCTTTTGAATGAATTCTATTTATGACAATATTTTCCCAGTTTTCGTCAGCTTTTGTCATCTGTTTAGTTTATTTGTTGTCTGACAACCTTTGAAATAAGATGTTTGCACAAATGTGAAAACTTTCCGTTGCCTGTTTTCCATGTCATTCAAATATTATTTAAAAAGGAAATAAAAAGAAAAAAGAGTTATGTGATCTGGAGGTTTTCATAGTCCTTAAATCTTTACATTGAACACAGCTCTCTTGGACTCAGGAAACAAGTTCATTCCTATGACAAGGAGCTGAAGAGGGAGGTATTATTGAAGAAAAAGACTGAAAAAGAGGAAAAACTGTAACATTTCATAAAGCAAGCAGAAAATCAATCTGTTTGTGCACTGTTACCTCCCACACCATTGGCCAGCCACTGCCCAGGGGCTCCTGCAGGGTGAAATTGGCCTTTCCAGCAAAAATATGTGCAAGTGTAAAAATTCCCCAAGACCGTGCTCATCTCCTCCAGCCCCAGGCAGGTGCATGGGTGTACCTGGAAGCTGTAGGCAGCACAACAATGCAATGTTGCAAATAATTGTGATTTTGGCCAAAGCCACAGCAGAGATGCAGCTGATCTGCACGGAGAGCCCCTCATGAGGATCTTCTGATGAAGAGCAGGATGTTTTCCTCAAGCCACGTTCATATGAACATGGTCCAGTGCTGAAAATGGTTACATAATAAATTTTCCGTGAAAAGATCAGAAGTCCAACACCCAGACCACAGCAGACAGCTCATTTCACTGCTGGTGTACCATTGAAGCAATGTCTGATGCTTTAGCAGTGAATCCCTCTTTGTTTCAGGTGAGGGAAAACTCCAGCTCAGTCCTGTGAGTTCAAATCAAACATTCTTGTTGAATAGGCTGAGTCTTTTCTTCCCTCCTCAGTTGCAACAGAAAGATCATCAATCAACATTGGTGCAGTGACAACCATGCAGAGTTTCGACTGTTCTTACATTTTCTAGAATGCAAAACTTAAGTTTCTACCAGAAAGCATCTTGCAGTTTCAGATTTTTGACAGTGTGGCTGGTTATCTGGAGTGGATTTTTGCATCTAGATTTTCTGTAGTCTAGATTTTGCATATAGACTTTGCACTATATTAAGCATAGTCCACAGTGTCTGTGGAAAACGTGGAGGACATCATGACTCTACTTCTGTACTTATTTATACTCTTTTATTCTTTTTGAAAAGTAGAGAGTGAGAGTAAGGAGGATCCCTCATAAAGTTAAAATAGGTACAAGTTTCTGAATCGGCTCTTGCTGTCAGTAAACCTTATTCTTTTAAGAAAAGGAGGCTCAGGGGGGACCTTGTGGCTCTGCACAGCTGCCTGACAGGAGGGGACAGCCGGGGGGATTCGGGCTCTGCTCCAGGGAACAGGGACAGGAGCAGAGGGAACAACCTCAGGCTCGGCAGGGGAGGTTTGGATTGGAATTTGGGAAAAAATTCTTCACCAAGAGGCTTTATTAAGCATAAGAATAGACTGCCCAGAGGAGTGGTGGAGCCTCCATCCCTGGAGGGATTTAAAAGCCTTTTGGAGGTGGCACTTGGGGACACAGGTTAGTGGTGAGCTTGAAAGTGTTAAATTTATGGTGGGACTTGATGATCTTGAAGATCTTTTCTATACTAAATGATTCTATAATTCGTTTGCTTGTGGTTTTAATACCACCCCGAAAATATGACATCCTCCATTTCCATTAAAAAAAATGGTCTAAGAGCTTTGAAATTCTTTGAACTGTTGAGTCCTCAAATCCAGAGCCATCTTTGACCCCATTATCCATGTTCCTGCATTCGTGACCAAGTATGAACCAACTGAAGGAAGATAGACTACATCTGTAATGGGATTAATGGAGATTTTAATGGATAATTTATGGCTGATCAAATGCATTCGAATGGGATGCTGAACCAAAATGTTCTAGCAGACATTTAAAGGAAAATAATAATGACAAAATCTTTCATTTCCATTTATAATCTACCTTTGCTTGACCTTAATCTGTTAGTTTATGCAATATTCATAGCAGAAAAAAAATCCTTCCTATATCTTTCTTAAATAGATCCATTGTAAGCCTGAGTGGATGCAAAAAGGAAATAGTAATAATGAATAGAGAGTTTTGAAATATTCATAGAGAAATTCAAAGGGTTCAGAATCTGATCTTTCTCCACTGTTTTAATTTTGCAAAACTGTTCTGTTTTGGCAGAATTTCCTGACATATATATAGATATAGATATGTATCTAATAATTTTTTTGTCATTCAAAAAATAAGAAAATTTTCATCCTCACATTCTCATCTCTGTTTTTGCGTTTAAGTTGGTCACGACCAATTTTCACAGCACATCAACATCCTAGGCAAAACTCTAAGTCATAAAAACAAGTATTTTAGGGATGTAAAATTAACCAGTCTGAAATTGCAGTTTAGAAACACGCTTTTTTCTTTGTAAAAAAATAATAGTGCTACATAAAAGCTTCAGGTTGCAGCATCCTGACAAAGACTTGTAAACCCTTTGTGTTATAAAGAATCCAACTCAACTTTTCTCTGCTGTTCTTGACCCTGTCACAATATTCTATTAATATCCTCAACTTTATTTAAGTCATTGCAGCCTGGATGAAGTCTGTGAAAATGAGACAGTTGAGATAACTGAGAAACAGGCCTTGAGCCTTTGATGAATGCTGTACATCCTTCAGTTGGTTTTATCTTTGATATATTGGTGCTTAAATATCCTGAGTTGGAAGGGACCCACTAGGATCATCAAAGTTCAGCTCCTGCCCAGCACAGCCCCAGTGTGTTGATTTAGATAAGTCACCATGGGATCTGGATACAGAACTAAAAGTCTTATTTTCTCTTCACCTTCCTACCTTATAAGCTTGTCATATTGGAGAACCCTCTGCACCACCCATCTGCCAGTCCCCTGAAAGCTTTTGTTGGCTTTACACAAAAAGAAAAATAAAACATACGGAAATTTCAAGGAAAATCAAATTTCTGGGGTTAATAAATAGAACTCTGTGAAAACCAAGACCTGGAGAACGAAAAATTATCTCAATTATTGTCCCTTTCAGGATGGAAGAAAGCAGATCACAATGACTATGCAGTTGACTTTCCCAAACATATTAACACAAATTCATGCCATGATTCCTTCACTGGGTGTTCCTGGACCTGGCTCTTGCAGGGGGGAGGGACCCTCTAGAAAAAGTGTGGGAAGTGGAATTATAGATAGGTAGGAGAAATCTTGGGGATAGTCTACCTGACTCCATAGGAAACTGGACTCATGCTGCTCGTAAAACAAGTTGTTGGCTCAAAGTTTCTGCAGCAGGAAAGAGTAATCCAGCAGTTCTGCTCCCCATGGGGAGGACAGGGAAGTTCCTGCCCTGCTTGCTACATCCCAGCCATCACAGCCTTGGGAAAAAGAGACTTTGTTTTGATTTTTTTCAGATTTTTAATTACAGCGTTTATCATTCCACAGGAGATAAGAAGTGCACAGAGTGAGGGAATCCTTTTAGTTTCCTTATTTATTTTTCTCCAGTGTTTCCTCCGGTATGAATAGTACCACTTCAAGTAAAATGAAATTCCCCCTTTGGTCAAACACACTGGAATTTTGTTGGAAACAAAGCATCTGAAGTTGTTTCCATCTTATTTCCTCCTCTCTAAATGGTTTGCCCACACATTTTAGGAAGGCAATCCCTTTCATGTCGCATAGCACATCCTCAGACTATGGCAGCTACAGTGTGTGCACTTTATTAGAGCATTTTTCCCCCTAGATATAATGGCACCAATTAAATTACCTTGCAGCCTGACCTTAATCTGGCAGGAATGATTATTCCATGAAACAGTTAGGGCTCTAATTGACATGAAGTGCCTGCAAAATATGTCTTTTGCAGCAGACCCTGTCAAAGTCACATTGATATGCTAATACCTATAGCTGGCAGAATCACTTCATAAAGAGAGACACTGAAAATTGAATTATTTCAATTTCAGTACCTAGGAATCTAGTGATCTGTCTGTATATGGAACTAAGTAGGTGCAGTACTTTATATGGGTAAACAGCTGTACTAGGGCGTTGCTATGGAAACTGCTTGACTCATGACAATTGTGTTAGTGATGAAGTCATTAGTGGTGTGAAATGTACTTTGAGGTTGTCAAGTGTACACTCCAGGAATATTTCAACAGTATTAGTGGAGCCTTTTCATTTGCATAATTTAGGCTTTCACATGCGATCTCGTTAGGGTGGGGGGAGCTGGGATGCCACAGCAGTGGCAGCAGGGCTCTGGCGTGGCTCTGCAGCCAAAGGCAGCCAGTCCCTGCATGCACAATAAACCTCTCTCTGCAACACAACCTTCCCTTCCCTGCCTTTTCTTTTTTTTTTTTCTTTTTTTTCCCTTTTTCTTTTAATAAAATGTTTTGAGCCACAGGGCTCTTCAAAGGATGAACTCCTTAAACTTTTATGGTGCCAAGTTGACTTTGAGCGTCTGGACCTCTGTTGTTCCTTTTTACTGCAATTGCTCCGGATGTGCTCCAGAGAAAGCACAAGTGGGTTCAGGATCATAGGGGGCTACTTTTTCCTCATCACTGCTATTCACTATTTATTACAGTTAGTGTGATTTCCTATGCTATAAAGCTGAATGATGATTCCCAGGGCTTTTCTTGGAGTCATATGTCCTTTCTTCTAGTTTTAAGTATTTCAGACTATGGAAAGCTCTCCTTTTTTTTTTTTTGTTTTTTTTTCTGCTGGCAGAGGGATGTAAAGAAGACCTTAGCAGGTCTTTGACAAGATGTCTCAAGGGACTCTTCTGCTTTTCATGCACACTGTGGCAGTAGGGCACTGGCTAATGCTGGGTTTATTCCTTTATGAGTTCTGCCCCTTCTTCTGACCAGCCAGGCAGGGAGGGAGCAGAGCTTCCCTCTCTGCTTGCTGGAGGGACACAATTACAGCCATGGCAGTCACCTATCAGGCCCATTTCCAAATAAATACTAATGGTTCCCTGGGTGACATAGCCCCAGAGGATGTCCAGGCACTGGGAAGTGATCCCAGCTCCGAGCCTGTCAGAGTTTAAGAAATATTTTGGACAACTCTCAGGCATATGTTGGGATTCTTTAGCCCTGTGCAGGGCCAACAGTTGGACTTGATAATGCTTGTGGGTGTCTTTCAACACAGAATATTCTACAATTCTGTGAATCTACAAATAAAAAATAAAATATCTATAATGGGGAAAGAGCACTTGTTTAGTTTGCATGTGCACATAGAAGCATGAACACACACACAGATCAATGCAAGAGCTCAAGATTTTCACCCAGATAAATTAGCAGCCTGCTAATACCAGACCTTGTGAGTTGATCTTATTTCTTTGCAGTGTCTGATCTATTGAAATGCAATCTAATGCTGTATGTTCACTCTATATGTTCAGCCTAATACTGTATAATCATCAGCCTCTTATGTATTAATTACAGCTTAACTTTACAATTGGGATGAGCAGAAAAGTAAGCATGAAATCAAAGCTGGATTTGATTAGCATACTTTGACAGGATCTTTACTAGTCAAGGGTATCTTTAATATTGTATTTAAAGTGTGTTCTGCTGCATGTGAGGTACTGGAGGAGACATTTCAGCAGACCCTGGTAGCATGATAACAAACTATTGCAAATCCTTACTAGTTTGAAGAGGTTTGAACTATTCATAGAGTTCAATGGCCTTCTGAATCAATTTGTTTTCTTGTCCAGTGTCCCCTGCTCCACCTGAAGAAAAAAAAAATCTGCTTTTCCCCTTGAAAATAGATATTAATTATTTTAATGGTGACAGAAAATTCATCTTTCTTCTTTTTTCTGAAAATTCAAGAAGATCTATCGGTGTCAGTAGGCTAATGGAAAAGTGAATAGGACAAGAAGATGAGACTTTTGTACTTTGACACAGCCATTCCATATTAAGAAAAGAATTATACATCAAACTTCATACTGAAATCCTCAATTTCTTTCAAACATAGTCCCTGAAGTCATATTTCACACATTCTGAGTTGGTTTTTTTTTCCCTTATTCACTGATCCCTTAGGACTTTAGTATTTTGGATCAGCTAGGACAGAAGATTTTGCATAGCAGATCCTTAAATTAATTTCCATCCACTGCAGTATGGGAATGCTGAAATCATCCCCAGAGAGCTGGCTGGAGAAATTAAAAATACTTTCATAGTAAACTGTGATCAAAAAATTATTCCATTTTGGCATTAGTCATTCTATGATGCCTCTGTATGCTTTGTGCAACAAATTCTCTAAATTATTTTTTTTAACAGCAACAACAACAACAGATAGAAATTTTTGAGTTAGCCTTCAGGGTCTTATCCAAGCTTAAGAAGTTGGATGAATTTAAGATTATGAGCTAGATCTTTACACACATGAGTCCCAAAGGCAATTTAACCTTGAGATCTTCTGTGTGGAGATATGTGGTTTACAAGGAGCAGCTGTGAACATCCAGGTTCCTAAATCACTTTCCTGGGAGAGAGTTCCTGTCAATTCATTCACATTCACAAAAACAGGGAATACCTCCAAGTGTCAAGAACCTATCACTAGGATAAGATGATCAGGAGATTGAACAGGGACCAAAACTGGTTGTAAATCATATTTAACTTCCATGTATTTGAAACTGCAATGGATAAGCTTTGGAACATGGATTAATGGTTTATGTCTGAGTTGTGAATGGCCCCAAAAAGAGTTGTCTTTACTGAGCATTGTGTAGGTAACAAAAACCTACTTAGGTCTCAATTTCCTGGAGGCAAGGAGAGCCCCATATTGACTTCCTTCAGCCACACATTGAAGTTCCTCATCATCATTTATTTTGGGGGCCACATTCTGAATTAAAGATTTTCAAGGGAAAAAAAATCCAAAACAAAGAGGTTTGAACATCTTCTACTGTTCACCTGACCTCTCAGATGGATTGAGAAAGATGTCAGAGGTTTTCTATCACAGGATCCTGTGGAGAAGCTCTGGTGCAAAATCGAGCAACTCAGCACTGATTTTGTGTGGCTAACACCTGATGTGAATTGAGGTTAATCAGCACTGGTTGCTCCTTACATAGGTGCATTGGGACCTGCTACAGGTTCTTGCTGGCACAGATTCAGTGAGGCAACACCATCCTCAAAGTCACATTTTTGCCTTACAGACACAATTGTAAACTCCTGAAGCCAGCCAAAGTTTATTCTGGATTGGAGCTGGGTTGCAGGGGGTATTTTGAGATTGCATCTCTCTTTTTCCACTTATAATTGGCATTTCTTACAAATGCTTTACAACATTTTAATTCTTTCTTGCTGATACTCTGCTGTCTCTCAGGCCATTTTGAATTTGGCTTTGGTTTAGCACAGCAACAAGCCAGGGCTCAGCAAAGAGACGATGTGCAAAAAGGGAGAGAGACTGTGTTGTGATGGACAAATAAGAGAAGCACTCCAAACTAAAGACTTCAGGCAGGTATGAAATGACATGTCTGGCAGGTTTTTTTCAGGCTTCCCCGTCAGTGAAAACCTGATGGGTGAGTGGAAGTGAGCAGAGAGAAGCTTGATCATCTTTGTTCAATCCTCCAGAGGAAAGCTCCCTGCAGCACTGATGTGGGAGTGTGTTTTTTTTCCTCCCTAGAAGAAGCAGCAGCAGAATGTTAACAAGCTTCATTTTCTATTCCCTACAACGAGGAAGAGACCTTTGCCCGCTTCCCTGGCTGTTTGTGTTCTTGATGCTGATAGAGCCAGAATTTCACAAGACAGACCTGGGTAATCTTCATGGCTGCCACACTATTGCAAACCAATTAGCAAGCCAGCTTGATAGGGTAAGGTTGTGGAGATGCCCATGGCTGCTTTAATAAAGTTTCCTGTGTACCAGTATGATACTATTGATTTTTCTCCCTTTGGACCCAAAGACTAAAGTTCATGCTCTGCAGCAGATAAAGTGAAAACTGTGGAGATTCCTTAGCATGTATACTAATTTAACCTTGTGGGGGGGGGAAAAAAAAGATGCTATATACAGTGTTTCTCTTTCTTTTACACACATTATTTAACGTTAATGTAAATAGGATTGTGCTGATGATTCTGGTGGCCTAAAGGTCACTGTAGTTTACAAATTGAGTCACCAGCAGAGAGTGGTGCAGGGACACACAGGAAGATGTGATTCCCACAGGGCAAGGTAGCCAGGGCAGGCACCAGAGGAAAAGGGATGTGGGAAGGACAAAAGCCATGAAACTGAGGGCCCCTGTGAAAGCCACCACTGCTTCACGAGTTTGTGCCCCCCAGCTGAGACATTCACTCGCTGAGAGGTGAATTTAAGCCTCTCTGCCACTCTGTTGTACTAAAACTCTTCCTTGGAGAGGCTCAGCACTTGTGTGCAGTGGTGTTGCAGGGAGAGTGATCCCAGCTGGAGCGGGCTCACCGTGCCACCATCATCCCGAGGGATGGATTGTCTGGTCTTACTGGAAAACAACTGGGATCTGGCACTGCCAGCAGGGCAGGGGATAGCCTAAGAGACAGCAGCACTGACAAGACTGGCCCTTGCTTCTGGGCTCCTGGGTCTCCCCTGCCTGGACTCAGTTTCTGCCCAAACACTGTTCCACCAAGGCCAAACATTTAAGGGCCGTGAGCCCATCTCCTCAAGTTTTGAGAGAAAAACAACAAAGGGTTTTATTTTCTTTTCTTCTGTGGGATTGGGGGTTTTAAGACAGCCTTTTGCCTTTATCTGCAATCTCCTTTCATAAACACAAAAATTTAAAGAGAGAAAAAAAGAAGACTTGGAAGTTTTGCTGTGATGTAGTGTTTTCTTGACAGTTTGTGGACTACTTCCCAAATTAAGCTGAACCCTAAACCACATTTTCCCTTACTTTTCAGTTGTAGGAATCCAAAGGAATAAAAAATATTGCTTGCCTTGGATAAACAGAAACATTTTGCTTAATGCAATCCATTTTTTTTTTATCCTGCTGTCTTAAAACTCACTTGCCTGAGCACTTTTCCAAAGAACTGAATTAATTCTGTGTTATAATGAGTGTTCCAGTAGGTAACTGGTTGGCAAAAGGCCAATTTTACAATCTACAGTGTAACAGAATGTATTGCTTAATGCCATTAATAATAATCGTGAACTCTGTGGATTTGGGTAATTCCTATAAGATATTGTTTCCATAAACAAAAGTCAAATTTCCAGCTGCTGAGTAATCCTGGTCTATATAATTCATTCTGCTTTGTGGCTGTTTGCTGTAGATTACTTTTTCAAATTTTGAGCATAAAATGCCTCTCAGTGTGAATAAACCCGTAAATTTGTATTGAACATAGTCTTGCATTTGCCTCTTGCTGCTTTATGTTCAGAATGGTCAAAAGGAGTAAACTGGCTCCATTCACATAATTTTACCTATGTTGAGAAGAACAAAGTGAGAAACATCTTCTGGCCTGTCCCCAGTCTCTGCTTTTGATGGGAGGCTGCCATTTACAAAAGCCAGTGGAGGCCTCTTTAATTTATTTTAAGAGAAGGATTTACCAGCCTGTGGCACTTTGTGGAAAGGATTGCATACTGCCTGTGTCTCTGCAACGTGGCATGCTACTTGGGGAAGGCAGGAGAATTACACATGTGTAGTGTGGGCTCTGAGAGCTGCCTGTCCAGCTGAAATGGAAATATGTGCAGGGGAAATGCAGAATACACTATTTTGAAACAGCAAACTGTATGGAATCTTTATGCAAGTCTGTGTAGCCATTGCACTTATGTACTGCACCCCTACACCAAGAATACATGAGCTAAGAGAAAGGTAGCTTATTCTTTATTTTATTGATCACTCTGGTGAATTACAATATTAAAAGCTGTATTAGGCGTAATTCCCCCATTTATTCTTTTGGTTTACAATCACATCTTCCAAGACAGCAAGGAATCAATCTGCCCTGCACAGGGTGAGCTCTCAGAGTAAAATGAGACACTGCCTAGATCAACTTTGTTCTTCACCTTGGACTTAATTTCTCTGAAGAGCTGTGACCTGTTTCTGAGCCAAAAGCACAGGGGAAGGAAGTTTCCTGTCTATCACTTTGATTCTGATACCATGCACAGGAGTAAGTTATTTTCAGGAATATTCCTCTGTGCTGGTATAGATTCTGGTGAGGGGTGGTTGATCTGCTAAACCTTTCCAAAGACAACTCAGGAGCCTCTGATGAAATACAGGGTATCCTGAAAGGATATTGAGGACTCTTTACAGTATGTCCTAAAATGGTATTGAGAACTCATTCTTTTTAAAGCTTCTCCCTTCCTCTGTTTCCAAGCATGGCACAAACATTTTACAGATGCTCTTGGACTGTTAAAACACATATAAAGCTGTACTTGGACCACCTACAAAGGAGGAAAGGAAATGCTTGGAGCTGAAGGGGATGAAAATGGCCATGGCTCCTCACAAACATAAACGCTCAGCAGCACTTGCTGACTGCTGACACTGCTGCAGTTAATGACTTGAGGGGGTGCACAAGGGCAGGGCAAATCCACGAAATCAGGGCTCACTCCACAGCATCCCAACCAGAACCATAACAGGAACAACCATTTACCCAGAGCACCACCTTTTGGTGCAGGTGCTGTCTGCAATCCACACAGCAGTCCCTGTGAGAAAGATGAATCAGGAGACAGAGCCTGAATTCTCCTTCTTTGTGCAGTGTCACAGAGCTCAACTATGCAGAACAGGTAATTGGGTGTAACAAAGAGGAGTGCACCCATATCTGTGGGAAACTGGGTTAGCCCTTGCCAGACAGTGATGTTCAGACACCAGAAGAGAAATTAAAACTGGTGGCATCATCCTGTGCTGGTGGCAAGTTGCTGATGGGCATGCAGAGAGTGCTCCCCAAGAGCTGTATGTTCAAATGTCCTGGGAAGTCAGCACAGACAGCCATGGGCCAAGGAATGGTGCAGAGGGACACTTGAGATTGATGAGACTCTATTTGTGATCCATCAACCACCTTGTGCAAACAGTTGCTGTGAGATGTTTGTGCTTCTGCTGGCTGGGTTGCTTTGGCTAGCAGAAAATTCATCTGGAGCCTCCAAATACTGAGAGCTTAAGGGAAAGCCAAGGGAAGATTTGTCTTCAGCAGTGCACACATGATTCACCTGTCTCACAAAGTAAATATTGAATATTGTCTGGGTTGCCTCATTTCTCCTTGATCTGCTACAAGGGCCAGCAGGTCTTTAAGGAAATACAAACAAATGTATTTTATATTTATGGATCTTCCTCTTCCATCATGCCCAAACAATGGGGCAAGCTAGGCAAGTTTAAAAAAAAAAAAAACAAAAATAACCACAAACAAACAAACAAACAAACACACAAAAAAACCCACCCTGCTAATAATGGGCAAATAATAGTTGTGAAATGAAGTAGAGCTGAAATTCAACACATTGGTTCCATTTATGTTATTGCCTTTTCTTTTACAAGTCACTCAAAGACAAACAATGGAGACAGAAAGCAGTTTAACTTTCCAAGTCATAAAAAGAGCAGAAATATATAGATTGCTTAGTCATTTTGCCAAGGCAAGAAGCCTTCCATCAGTCTGGGCTGGAGAGAATAATCACTCAACGCATGGATCCATGCCAGGAGGCGGCTGCTGATGCCACCAGAGCTGCAGTTCTGCAAGGCACAGAGAGACAGGAGATGTATGAGCTTTGCAGACATGGTGCTGGTGAGACCTTTTCAGTCTGATGCTTTTTATATTCTGCAAGATTCAGTTCAGGTTGCCCCCCACCACCCCCTGCATAAAAGATCACAGAGAGCAAGATTAAGTAAAAAGGAAACAAAAAGAAGAAAAAAAAAACAAAAAACAAAAAAAACCCCACCCTTTCCTCTTCTTCTGCTATAATTTTCCAAGTGTCTGAGCATTTCTGGATAGGATAATTCTGCTGATATCAAAAGTAATCAAAGCCATATCCTGGATTTTTTTGGTCTTTTGGTGTTTCCAGGCCAAGTTTGGAAGCCGCCTTTGAGTTCTCCTGACTGCTCCTGGGACTGTTGGATGGGGGAAGCAACACAGGAATGACTCCACTCCATGGAGTGAGGCAAAGCTGATAATTCAGGAATCATAGAATTGTTCGTGTTGCAAGGGAAATTGAGGTTATCTAGTTCCAGCCTGTCTGTCATGGGCTTGGTTCCTTCCTTTAAAGGCACCTTCCTTTGGAACCTTCCTTTCTCCTTTGCTTCATAAACTGAGCAAACCACTTCTCTGTGTCTTTCTAAATTTTCACTGTTTGTGTAGAATATAAACATAAGAATCACAGTATTTTAAGGCTCTGCTCTGTCTCACAAGAACTGCCTTGTGAATTCCTTCCTTGTCCCTTGTGCATCTTGCCAGACAAGTTGCTTTTCCTGTACCAAGGGCTGATTTTATTTCTGCCCATTAGTGCTGCTCAAACCATCATCCAGAGGGGTGCCCAGAGAAAATTCACCAGATTTTTTGTTCACAGGATACGTGCCTGCTTCCCCTTTTGACTTAATATTAATATTACTGTATTTATCTCTTTTAGAGCTGATACTGTGCTTTGCAACTGTCCACACTGTGCAGAAGGGAGCAATCCCTAAGCAGGCATTACATCCTGACAAACAGAGGAGGCACAGACTGCTCTCTATCCAGAGCTGGGGCATTTATAAATCATGGGAACCCGCATGAAATTAAACATCTGACCTCTATACAGTTCAGATACACAGTTTCCAGGCTCTGCCAATCCACCAAGATGGATTTCTGACCTGTCACTCGAGTCCTTTGAAAACAACCTCTTTGACAGTTAAAACGAATTGGCAGAAGAGACAGACGGGGAGTGCAGCTTCCAGATTGATGAGGCATTTGAAAGAGAGCAGGTTACACGTGTAGGTTACTCACAATGCCTTGCAACCCTGTGGCCAACTCACATTTCATGCCTTCAGCTTAGCAGGGTGCACAAGATTTGGAAGGCTGCTTTTCGTTTTGGAAGCCCCCAAACTGAAGCCCTCTTTATACACATGTTTTGATGGAGGGATGTAAGCTTGAGCTCCATAAGAACATGCCAAGAGTGAATGCAAGTCCCCCTTTTCACCAGGTAATCCCTGCCTCGATTTGCTGTCAATGCAAATTTTATCGACTGAATTCTGGGTGTTGTTGACTCAATTAGACAAAGTTTTTTTGTTTAGATTTTTGGGGGTTTTTTTAACTTTTCTTTTATTATATTAATATTTATTTTAAAATTAGGGTAATAACCTAAAACTATGAGTCCCTTCAGATTAAAATAGGCAATGGGTGGAAATTGATGCACAGGAAGTTTCAGCTGAACAGAAGGAAGAAATTCTTTAATGTTCACTGACTCTGCACAGGAAAATGTTGCCCAGAGAGGGTGTGGAGTCTTTCTCACTGGACATATTCAAAAACCATCTGGACACAATACTGTGCCCTGTGATCTGGGATGACCCTGCTGGAGCAAGAAGTTGGGCAAATGACCAGAACAGCCCTGAAATCATCCTGAAGAGAAGAGTCCCAGGACAACAAAGGTTTTGAGGCCAGTTTTGAGAGCTCAGTTTTCACAGAATCCCAGAATAGATAAGGTTGGAAGGGCCTGAGCTCTCAAAACTGGCCATTTGGGAATAAACCCACAACCTATAAGGTCAGAAGTTCTTGTGCCAGTCCTGCCTTCACACTTGGGTTGGCATGAGATTTTTAGCTCATCTTTTAGAGCTCTTCTCATTCTGACTCTGACATTTGTAAGGTTTGGAGCAGAGGATGACCACACCCCACAGGAGAAACAGGATCCAGCCCTGTCTCCTGTCATGTACCAAAATTTTGGGTTTCTGTTAATCATTTGGATTAATGAATTCTGTCTTGCCTCATGCAGGATATCTACAATTAGTGATGCAAAGCTCTTTTGGGGTAAGAACAGAGCAAAGGGTCTGGATGACAACACAGCCCTGAAACATTTGTTGTCCTGGGACTCTTCAGGACAATTTCAGGGCTTGTTCTGGTCATTTTCAAAGCCCTGCATGGGCTCAGCTCAAGCTGCTTGAGTGACAACCTCAGCTTGAGTGTTCATATCCATGAAAAATGCAGCTGTCAACTTGAAGCATACAGCTGCATGGAAAACAATTTTCCCCTCCCATGAAAATGTGAATATAAAAGCACTTTTTCCTGCAAAAATGAAGATAAAAAGTCAATCTAGGGATATTTTCATGGGCTGGAAATTTCAAAATGATATTTCAGCACAGGTCATCTTGAACATTACCTTGTATTGATTTAGTTTTACCTTTTCCATTTTTGTTAATATTGCCCTTTCTAAAAATTTAACTATACTAATGTTCTTTCTATGAGAGTGAGAAAAAATAAAAAGGCCTGAAAATATATTGCTATCTTTAGATGGAACTCAGACTTGTGTGGGCTAGGGAAAAAGCTTTCCTGGCAAATTCCTAAGCCTAAACTCACTTCCAGAAGGGAGCAGGTCAACCACAGTGTTTGAAAGTTAAAGAGCAAATCTCTTTTTCTCTAGTCACTGCTTTGGTGTGAGCTGAGAGGAATCTGGGGCAAAGACTTCTCCCTGTGTGTGCACAAGGTCTGATACAGCAGAGATGGGCACAAACTCTGACTTTTTCAAAACTGAGGTTTTTTGGCTGAAATAGAAACATGAGGAGCAGTAGCAGGAGCAGAAGAGAAGAACCCAAGGCCAAATGAAATTCTGCTGTGGATTTCAATTAACCTAGTGCTTCACCCTGCACTTCCATACACATCTCTGAACTCTCAAGACATCAAGGTAGCACATTTATTACTCCCACATAACACATGAAGAATGAGGCATGTGAGGAACATGTTTAGTCCCTACCATGTATGACTTGGACCAAGGAATGAGGCATTCCTACTGCAGGGACTTTTATTCTGTGACTAGCTTGCCAAAATTGTTCAGATATTTTTGGCCAAGAGCAGTAAGATCAGCTATTTTTTTTAATGCACTCCTACCTTCCCCCTGCTTGCAACACATTTTCTCTCCCTTATGGGAGAGTAATATCTTTTCTTCAGAAGTCCATTCCTCATTTGCCTTTTTTGTCTCTTAGGACTTGTTAATATGTCCACCCTCTGTTGGTCTTGGGTAGAGCTAGAGAAAACATTACTTTTAGATAAGTAATTATCTGGAAATTTGCTCAAATTTAACATATGACTGTGCAGGGGTCTTCTTTATGCTAAAAAAAAAAATTCCTAAAGCTGCAAAATGAGGCATAAAGTTTTGAAAAAATTGAAAGAAATTTTTTTTCTTAAAATCAGTCAATTTAAAAGCAACCTTCTTTCTCCTTTCTCTTTTTCTAAAAAAATCAAAAAAGAAGAAAAACTAAGGTGTTGACAAAATTGGGGAAAGGGAAAATAATCTAAACCAATTTTTTCTCTAAAACCAGAAAAACTGCCTAGAACCTGGATAATTTTTTTTTTTTTCACTAAAAAAAACTTTTTGCTTTCCTGGGAGGCTTTTTGGGTTTGAGTCAGGCTTTGGGTGGTTTTTATTCATTCCACTTAATAAACCTAATTATTTTGCTTGGCTTGACTCAAGCTATTTTATTTTTCATCTTAATTTTTCCCTAAATACATAATTTGTCTGGTTCTTAGCATGGGTTTGTAGGAAGAAGAAAAAGTGTGCCAGGTTGGCAACAGGGACACATCAAATGTCTGTGCTGAGCACCCACTCCATGTGGTCTTTCTTTTGGAACCCTATTCTTTGTTTTGGAATCCTATTCTCGAGGATGAGCTGAAAGAAATAGTGACCACCAGTTTATTCTGAAAGTCACCATGGTTTTGTGGATTTAGTGGGGTTTTTCTGGGGCTGCAGCTCTCCGTAATTTTTGCAGCAAACTGGTTGTAATACAAGGGACATAGATATTTCTCCCCCCTCACTGTCAGCTGTCCCTTTTACCTTATTATTGTTGCAAAGCTCTAAAGCATAAAACTGAATTTTTATGTTTCCAAATGACCTTCAAAATTCGAGACAAGGCTGACTTCTGTTCGAGGGTAATATTCTGGATCATTAATTTCACTAGAGATATTCGAATTTGTAATTTCATTAAGTTTGAGAGCATAACCACTCTTAATACCGTGTTTCTAAATGTGATGGGATGTATTCTCAATCAGCACAAGTCAGCACAGCCTGAGTCACTCTGCTACAGCACCCCACAGCAGCCAGTGATGCCTTGGAGAGGCTGCCTAGAACAGAGGCTGGACAGAGCTATAAAATAAGGTAGGTGTTTACTGAAAGGCCTTCAAAGGATCAGTGCAGGACCCTCACTGAAGCCGTGCCCAAGCTGGATGACAGTCATGTGTATTTTGGACAGATATAAATTTGGTCTGTTGGCATAGCAGGGGTTGTCTGGTTTGAAGAACAGGTGCCTGCTAACAAAGGCAGGAGCTTCTCTTTGAAATGGAGAATGTAAACCCCCTCCCTCCAAATTATAATTTTGAAATTAAGGGGCTCTCAGGTAAAAATATGGGAATTAGGAATAACAGTTCTTTACTAGGAAAATTAAAATAGAAATGCAGTATTACAAAGAACAATCCCAAACCACTGCCAGAGTCAGAATCCAAGCTGACACCCGTCAGTCAGGCAGGGTGGTGGCAGCAGTCCCATTCCATGGTGGCTGCATCCTCCTGCAGTGGCAGATGTGGTTCAGCTGGAGCAGTGCTCCTGTAGAAGGTGCAGTTTCCTCTGAAGGTCCAGAGATGTGGGAAGGTCTGGTTTTCCTCTGGAATCCAGTGGAAAGAAGGTATCTTGGTGTCCAAAATCTCAGTTTTTATCTAGGTAGGAAAGGCTTGGCTCCTCCCCTGGCTGGAGCATCTCCAGTGGGATGATGTAATTTTATCAGTCATGCACTGGGACTCAATGGCCCAGCAGCAGATGATATCTAACTGGAGGGAGGTGGGCTGTGGGAAAGATAAAGATGATTGCCCCAGCTGGTTTAAAGATGGTCCATTAGCAGATAATATGTGCCAGGAGATAAGGGTCACTGCCCCACCCAGATTCAACAGCTGGTGACAGAATCCACATTTCTGGCCACATCAACCCAACACAGGGGTTAATTGTCAAATTACAGCTTTAGGTAATGAAGTCACATTCCCCCAGTTTGCTCCTCCCAGTTCCCTTTTTTTTATACTTTTCAGTCCTGAGGCTGAGATGATGACCTTGGCTTCCATCTGAGAAAGGACATTTTTATCTGACCAAAATATCAAGAGAGCTCACTTAATGCAGTACAGGATCTGAAAAATATAAAAGCTAAAATTTGAGGCATCACCAGGACCATGACGGTAGGATCTTCCTCTGCATTTGATTTCAGACACTGTTTAATCCACAAATAATTCCTGCCACGACACACATCAAACACCTCTAATAGCTGACTGAGATATTTCTGGTAGCAAAGACTAGATGGTCTAGTCAGAATTGATTTGCAGAGCACTGGCCACGTGGAACTTTCCAAATGATAATGGGTGTCAGGGTTGAGGGTGGTCCCTGACAATGCTTTTTAGGGCTCTCCTGATATTAGGGCAATTGTGGCAAAAATGAGAGTGGTGTGACGACCACGACTTAGCAACATAAAATATTTTAATAATAGTGAAAGTAAATGTGGGACGAGGCTCAAAAATCCGAACGCACTAACCAAGGGGACAAGGTCTTTGTAGGAGTTGGTCAAAGACCAGGATGGAGGGAGGTCCAGGGTATAAATGTGGGTCAGGAAAGGGGGTGGAGTTGAGGTTAGGGTCCAATGGTATAGGGGAAAGTGGTGCAGAGGTGGAGTAAGGGAAGGCAGGGTCCAATGGGGTAGGCTGGGTGGGACACTGCATCAAACGAGGGCCAATGGGGATACAAGGAAGGGAGAACATTCTAGAAACTGGGAGTGGTGATGATAACTGGAAAATGAGTGTTGGGATTGTGTATGAGGCATTAACATGGGCAATCCTGTAACTCCTTGGAACTTTTTCTTCTGGGATTGCCACGACTCAAACAGATGCCTCCCAAGGCCTTCTTTAGTGATGGTTGCCTGACCTGGAATACAGGCCAGGCTGACTCCCACAAATGGAGTCCTGTGCCATTGCATGTTTGTCCCACTGGTTTGCATGACCATTGACTGGGCAGCCCCAGGGGAGATCACCTTGATGTGGGACATAACAAGCATGAATTAATTTTGCTTTCTGTGTTATCCCTACACAATTTAAACACCTGTAAAACCTACAGCATTTTGGGTTAGGGCCAGCTCATTGTTTTCCCACAAGAGAAAAACTGAGGGAAGAAGGTTGTGAGAGACTTATGAAATGGCAGGAGGAAAATTTCAAAGCAAAGATTTGGATGAATGACTCCTCCATTTGCAGTGAATGTCCTAATCAGAGGCTGTGGGCTGTGGGGAGGGCTGACCTTTCATCATCTCACCTGCTGGAACCTCTGTGCTGTGTTTCCAAGAGGAATTGATCCAGGGAGATGCTGAATCCCTGCGTGACCTGGCGTTTCAATGCTGTCTGCCAGCCTGCCCCAGCACCTGTGATTAACTATTTATACAAAATAAAACAGCACCCACAGCTGGGAGCTGGGCAGTGGGGAGGAGAGTGTCACCACAGGGCATCATCATTAGTTCACTGGCCTGGGATACACCAGCTCCAGTCATCAGCAGCAGAAAAGGAAATTGGACTGGACTTTTCACAGCGTAGGTAAATATCTCAGCCCTTGGCCACAAGCTGATTGAAGGCCACTCCTGCTGCCTACAGCTGTGCTTGGTGAAGTTAACCTTATCCTTGCCCTATTCAACAAACCCAGGGATTAGGACAAAAAAATCTTAATTCTGAAAGACTGTATGTATAAAAAAAACCATTGCTTCACTATAGATTTCTTGAGCCCTGATCCAAAACTTTTATTCTAGTCAGGATTTCTACACAATGTTTCTGTCTAACCTGAAGCTGGTATTTCTTAGCATTAATAAAATAATTGTTTCAGCTGATTACACTTCTGGACTTAATTGCTGCAAACAAGCCTACAGAAATTAACAGTCTTGCTGTAGCCAGCAGATTTCTCATGAAGATTATTCTTGTAGAACAGTCGAACAGAATGTGGTTGATAGGTTTCTAAAGCTGACAGGTTTCATCTACAGTTGCTTTCTTTGAAGTAGGCTGAGTGGTCACAGGAGCTTTAATAATCTGGAGGAATTGTCCATTTTGGCCTGATGAACCAACATCTCAGTTTCAAGGCTGACAGATTCAAATGAAACAAGAAAATGTCTCACCTTTTCTGTGTTTATGTCATCAGGTTTTGACATGTTCATTAGCAGTGACAGCAATTAGTTCTTAGAAGTGAAATGTCTTTCTTCTTCTCAATGTGCAGAGCTTTTCTTTACAGAAAATAGCAGATGAAGCATGTTCCAATAAACTATGTTTTTTGTAGATTTACAAACTGGATTTATATCCAGAGATCTCAAAGATCTTCCCACAGCCTTATTCCAGGAGCATTCATCAACATGGACACAAACAGTTAAAAATCTTCCCTTCAGAACCCACACAGAATGTTTGTGTGCTGGGCTTAAAAAGCTTCTGCAGTGGTTAAGATTTCATGCTGGCCATAGTCTGCAATGATGAAGAGTTTACAATTAAAGCTGATGAGCTGGAAAATAAGGAATGAATTCAAAACTACTTTGTCCAAAGAGGGTCTGAAATTATGAGAATATTTAGCACCCAGTGTTGCTTTTTTTTTTGTTTTTTAATTTCTTTTTCTTTTTTTTTTTCTTTCTTTAGCTGTCTCTCTGTGTCTATAACCAGATTGGTTAGAAGACCTACTGTGAAATTGACTATAGGCAGGCAGTTTTTAAAATAAACTAAAACTCTAAGGTGGAAAAAAATTGCTGTAATTAAGAAATATACTTTGATATTTCAAAATACAAGTGAGATTTTCAGCTTACACCAACATTTGCTAGACTAATAGGAATACAGACATATTGTCTGCAAGATAATCAAATAAAAATTAGAGCAGAACTGGGTCAGGTAGAATCTACAAAATCATAGACTGCCTAATGGGCTGAATTGCTGAACTGTAGAACTCCTTTCTTGCCAACTTTTCTAGTAATTTTCTTTCTGAGTAATTTCCCTCTGCCTGTACCACTGGTACTTTCTTGCTTGATATTTAAGAAAAAGAAATTCAGACACATGCCCAGCACATTACCATGAAGAGTCTGCAAGTTATAAATCATGTAAGAAGTGTGCATGTCACTAGTTCTCTAGACCTGATGAGCAAGCCCCCAAGAAAATATCAGGGACTTTTCTCTGATGAAAACATATAAAGTTCTTTGACTTTTGCCACATTTTGTTTGGCCAGGTGTTTGCAGAGCCCCTACTTCATTGGTGTCTTCAATTAACCCACTCTTTGGTTCCCTAAATGAAGAGAACATCTTCTGGAGAGGGTCTAATTGGATGGGAAGGTGTTTCAAACACCCAGAGCTGAACCAGACCCAGTCTAGAAGCCATGATGTTGTTTTAACAGCTGTTGGTATAGGAATTAATTGTGCTGGAGGGGCTGTGACAGGAGATGACGAGATTTTCAAATTGAGCTATGTGATACCAACCTGTGAAAGAAGTCACTTCATTTTTTGCTCATCTCACAAGCCAAATGTTCTAAAAAAGTGTATAACTTTTTGGTCTACTGAAGTAAAAGGGACTAGGAACATGCATTAGGGAAAAAGGGTAGGGCATCTAAGTAAAAAATGACATTTTTGTCAATAACAGTCATGAGGAGTTACAGGCAACTTGGAAACAGATTATTATGTGCCTATAGATCTGGAACACTGAATTTAGCCTTGACCACTACAAATGTCTCCTATAGCTCACTCCATAAACTTAATAACTTCAAAAATGGAAATATCTTAAATCCTCTTGGGTTTTACCTTATATTTGCAAGAATTATTTTATCTTATTACACTACATTACTTCTTTAGCATTTGAAGGTATCTTCAAGAGGATTTGTCACCAGAAATATGTTATTTTCTCCACTAGAAATTAAAGTCTATTTTGCAAACTCTTACATCATACTTGTCATTGTACAGCTTCTGCTTGTGATCACCTACATCCTCTAGGCCATCTCTCCCTTTGTCATTCCATAAGCTCTCAAATTATCATTATGTCAGAATTTTGAGATACTTTCCCTTTTAGGGTTCATGATTTTGCACCATGTGTTGAATGACATAGAATCATGGAATCATAGAATGGTTTGCACTGGAAGGGACCTTATAAATCATCTCATTCCAAACCCCCTGCCATGGGCAAGGACATTTCCCATCAGACCAGGTTGCTCAGGATTCCATCCAGCCTGTACTGGAACATTTCCAGGGATGAGGCACCAACAACTTCAATGTGATATGGTATGATGTGATATGATGTGATATGATTTGATATGATATATGATATGATTGATATGATATGATATGATATGATATTATTGATATGATGATCTGCTATGATTTATATTCTTCTCAACCAAGTTTCCAAGCTCATGCCATATCTGTAACACTTTTTGATGTTCCTCTGTACTATCACTCAAAGATGTTGCCCTAAAAGATGCCCTAAAGATGCTGCCCTTTTCAGCAGGAGCAGAGAAACCAAATGTAGTCCAACAGCACTGTCACTCTCCAGAATAATACAACTTTCAGTGCTACCCCTTGTTGTCAGTTCTTTGTTGTATAAATATCTGAACAAATGAGTATTTTCACACCTCTTATACCTAGAAAATCAGTTATGTTTTTCTAGAAAACCAGGCATGTATTGGAACAGTCTGGCACAATCTGTTCTGTGAACACATCTTTACCAAGTAGGTTCCTAAACCATCTGAAAACTGGGAGTTTGGCACTAAGGGGAAACATAATTTATTTAAGATGCTGATGGAGACAATGCCAAAAGTGGTTGCTTTTTACAGAACATCAGGAAGAGAGTTTTTTGGATGGAACTAGGAGAAACCTTGCCTACTAGAAGGTGTCCCTGCCTGTGGCAGGGAACATGATGATCTTTAAGGTCCCTTCCAACCCAAACTGTGATTCTAAGGACGCTGTAATTCTGGTATAGCTGCTGAAGCAGTTGGGATTCCAGTAAATTTTTGTTGTTGTTGTGTTTATTTCAAGTTTTATAGAAAGAGTAAATATGCTTTGTGGCCACAAAAGTTGTCCAAATGTTTGTGTTAACAAATAAAAAACGGAGTTCTCTTTCTCGTCTGGTTTTCCTCTAGTTGTGCCCAGTCAGACATTTAATTAGTGCAGCATATTGGATCTGCTCTCAGCTGCTTTCCACAGTGGTGAGCCATTTACATCTGTACACAGTGGGTGTTAAGCAGCACAGCTCTGATGTGCTGTGCTTTTACAGTGACCTTTCACAAGTGTGAATGGTTATACAAGGTACCAGGGACTGCTCCCTTGGCCCCTCTTTGGACAGCAAGCAGGGTGGAAGCTGGTGTGTGTTTGAGTGGCCTCCTAAAGGAAAATGCCAGGACAGCATGAAACAGGATGTTTTGGTTTGTTAGACTCTAAGCTCTGCTCTGCTTTTTAAAGGTCTGCTTTGAGAGTATACAGGCTTCTGTATCTGTAGACATGACCACAAAACTGCCACGTGGAATTCCACAATCTGCAAGTAGCCAGGTTAACACATCATAAACAGTTGAACAAGATGATTATTGTGTGTCACTTTCAGCTGAAACATTCTATTCTATTCTATTCTATTCTATTCTATTCTATTCTATTCTATTCTATTCTATTCTATTCTATTCTATTCTATTCTATTCTATTCTATTCTATTCTATTCTATTCTATTCTATTCTATTCTATTCTATTCTATTCTATTCTATTCTATTCTATTCTATTCTATTCTATTCTATTCTATTCTATTCTATTCTATTCTATTCCATTCCATTCCATTCTAGTCTATTCTAATTTCTACTCAATCCAGTTCCATTCTAGTCTATTCTAATTTCTACTCAATCCAGTTCCATTCTGTCCCATTCCATTCTATAAGCAGCTACTGAACAGCACACCAAGTGGCTTTGTTTCATTTTGCATGACAAGATGAATGGGCCAAGCAAACTCATCAGAGATTCATTGAATCACAGAATGGTTTGGGTTGGAGGGGACTTTAAAGCTTTTCTAGTTCCAACCTCCCTGCCATGGGTAAGGACAATGTCCTAAACCAGCCTTGAAAACTTCCAGGGGTGGGACAGCCAACTTTCTCTGGGCAACCTGTGCCAGACTCTCACCATCCTCACAGGGAATATTTTCTTTTTTTCCTAATATCTAACTTAAACCCATTGACTTCAAGTCAAGGTATTCCCCCCATCCTGTCACCCTAGGCACTTTTAAATAGTCTCTTGCTGTCTTGTTGATTCCCTTTAGGTACTGGCAAGCCAAAACTGGGTCACACCAAAGCTTCTCTTCTGCAGGCTGAGCAATCCAAATTCTCTCAGCCTTTCCTCACAGCAAAGCTGCTCATCCCTCTGATCAGCTCCTCTGAGTCACTCCAAAAGGCTGATGTTCTCCCTTTCTGGGGATCCCACATGACATGGTATCTTAGCAGATACTGCCTTGGTCTGGTGGCAGTCCAGGAGGTTAATTGTGAGTCTCACATCGTGGTCCCTGTGATTGTCTCCACTGACTGGCTGTCATCCCACTGGGACTTTGGAAACTTAGAAGGAGGAGGTATTAATAACAGCAACAATAAATGTGATTAACCAAAGGGAAAACCCTTTTTGCAGGCAGAGCAATGCTGCTTAAATAAGTCCAGGGGGATAATCTTGCATAATCTTGCAATTCCCAGTTAAGCTAACCTATCCCATCTTTTCCAATGTCTGGCATAGACTTTGCTGCTGTAGTTGAGGACACAGAATTCTTAATGCTTTTTCCCATCTGAAATGTTTTCATGTGCTATGCCAGCTGTTTGTATATCTACTGGAAGAGAAATATAACTGTTCACTTCAACCCATGAGCACTCAGTAGAGATAGCTCCAAGGTGGTCAAGTAAGGATTATACTGAATAAAGATCTCCTGATCATTTCCATGTGCCCACAAAACTGGTAAGTTTGTAACTGCCCTAATCTCACAAATGAGGGTTCCCTCCATTAGAGGGAATTCTTAGTTTTCAAATTCTCCTCTGGCAGAAGGAGATATTTTTCTCCAAAGAGTTCCCTCAAAGGTTTCTGTACAACCTGATACCAAGCTTCAATGTGGAGAGAAAGGCAGAAACGTTTTTCTCGGTTTGGATCTTTAATAAAAATGTGTATATAATCCTGTTCAGCCCAACTAAACAGATGGAAAAAATATTTTTAGTAGAAAAGGTGGTAGTAGAAGGGTGAACTATGAATGCTCTCTAATATCTGCTGTTTGCATCTGTAATTCAGGTAGTGATTGCTCCCCTATCCACAAGATGTTTTCCTTCTGTTTCCAAAGCAGCTGGTCCATTTCAATAACTTCTTCAAGTCCATTTGAGAAGGAATGGGGGATGCCTCATTCTGTGCTGAGCATAGACCTTTTTTTTTTCATCCCTTGCTTGTTATCATTCTTGGTTTTTCTTATTGATCCTACTTTCAGACTCAAAGCAGTGATGCAACAGCATTGTTTTGTCAGTTTGCACTTTCCAAAATGACCTCTGGTATTTTAAGAGGTTTTTTAAATTCCATTCCTCATGGATCTCATCCAGAAATGGATCACCCATTTCCCTCTTTCTCGAGTCTCTCTCCACATTAAGCAGACTATCTTATTTTGTCATTCAGGACACTGCAGACTGTTATGGTCTACAATATCTGCCATACCTTAAAACCTAAAGCTATAGTAAGTAAAGGCTGGAATTTGCATCCAGGTTTTGTTCCTTGTTCTTTCACATAACAGGAGAAAGCATTGCTAGCTTCCTAGAATCCTCCCTCAATTTCCATCCCGATGTGAAATACTAATTAATTAGCGTAACATTTCCAAATTAATTTAGGAACACCAACTCTTGCTTTATTTCATTTTATCTGAATGAATCATTTGCTTAAGAAACCAGCCAAGGTAGTCTTGGAACTGAATATGGAATATGGCTTAATTAGGGTGTTGAGGGACCTTTTCATCAGCTTTCTTAGCTTTTTCTAGTTTTGCCCCAAGCACTATGTTTTCAGCCCAGAACATCTTTCTAGGTTAACCCCTTGGGTTTTTTTTTATGACAGCAAGAGCTATGCCTACCCTCAGTATTTGGGCTCTGAATCTTTCTTCATTCACACCATTTAACCTAGATTTTTTTTTTTTTTATGGTTCTTCCTTCCAGAAGGCATGTTTAGTTTGAGTCAGGCAGAGGTTATTTTATCAAATAGCTGCTGTCAGCTATCACCAGTGTTAAGAAAACTGTGCTTTCATTTGTATTCCACCGTAGAAACAAAATATTTGAAGTCCTGAAATTGTATATATTATTAGCTTTTTTGATTAGGTGGATGAATAACTTGATTGAAACTCTGGTTGTAAAAGTTTTGGAGATGTTGGCATGCTTCCAGGATGAGGGTGAATTTGGATTTCATGACCATGTTATGGTTTCAGTAACAGATAACCAGATGTAGTCTGGAATGTGATTTTTTTGGGCAAGGGGAAGCAGGATGTATTTTACATGAAAACAAGAATTTTTCAGGAACTTTCCAAAAAACGTCTGACCACAAACTTTTTCCCCCTCAGTACAAGGCAGTGGGTGTGACCACACAGGGGCATTTTAAAGAAACACAGCTTGAAAGGATGGAAAAGCACAGAAAATATTTTTCCACATTTTTTGAGCTTTCTGCTGTCTTTGGACCTTTTCTGGTTCTGGTTTCTTCTGTAGCTCTGTTGCAAGGACAGATTTAGCTATGCTATTTCCAAGCAATCATCACAAATCACTAGATCTGGTGTAGTCCCTCTTCATCCTCTTGCTGCTTTGAAGCTCATCTTGTTTATGCCCCAGGGGGCTGTTGCAAAGCCAGGTAAGACAGAAAGGCACTTCAAGGCTTCATGTGGCTCCTCCCCTGCTCACCTGCAGGTTCCAGGAGAGCTAGTAGACATAAGACACTATGGAGGTTGAAAAAATTGGCCAAAATTCCAGAAGGTGTCTCTGCTGCTTATCCTTGGCTGAATAGGACTATTAGTAGGAAAAAAAATTGCATTACTCATGTTCTGTTCTTATGCAGCCCCTTGACTGTCTCCTCTTCTTTTAGCAAAGCAGATTTTGTATCTGTTCCTCCTTTAGCAGAGCAGCCTTGAAGCAGCACTAAGCAGCCCTGAGGAAATCACTGACTTTGTGGCTGAGCCAAAATGTCTTACCATCCAGGTCTCACAAGAAATTGTGATTGAGAGAGTTTAGTAAGTCACTATTCATCAGTATTTGGGATGCCAGACAGTTCCTGTGCATTTGGAATGGTAAGCTGAGGTGGTAAGAGCTGTTTCATGAATGACATTTTAATGGAAGCCACTGTCATTAAAGGTGTTTTATCCTGAGAATATCTTGAACTTCTTAAGGGGATTCAGTCATACCAATTTACTCATGCTCAGTCTCATTCCCAGTCAAGCCTGTGAAGAAACACCTGCTAAATGCAGCAAAGGTGGATTGTACCTGGCTGGCCCAGGCAGGTCAGGTGTGTTCTTGTCTGTGTGCATGGGATGCCAGAGAAGTGACACCCTGCAGATGTCCCAGTTCCCTCCATAGCAAGTGAAAGGCTTAGGAAAAGGAATTTCTTATTTATCCAAACACACAGGACTTAGACAGAGACATCATGCTCATGTCAGGTATATTCACAGACTAATTTCAGCCTATTTTGTTAAAAAATTTCTGTCTGTCCTGTGGGGAACACACAAGGCTGAGGCTGGAAGGGATCTCTGGAGATTTTCTGGTGCAATTCCTGCTCATCCTTGGTCAGTCTGAGCAGGATGTCCAGGGCAGGTGGGCACAGCAGGTGCTCAGTCAGGTTTTGAGCATCTCCAGGAGTGGAGTGCCTGGGGTTATTTCTCCCTAGGGAGAAATAGGGATTGTCACCTCCCTTTTCTAATCTTTACTGGATCCCTGCAGACCCATTCTTCCCAGTTATCCATGTACCCCAAGTAGTGCCAGACCCACATTATATATTATTATATTTCTTTTAGTTTTTAATTAAAGGAGGTTCTTTTGTTCTTTTAGATTTAGGACATTTATTATTGCTCTCTCATACAAAAAAAAATGAAAAATAAAACCTGGTAAAAAACCCTCCAGGATTTTTGCAGTAGGAGAAAACTGCAGTGAGGAAAAATATAATTGGTGAGGTTTTGGTGAAGACATTTGTCTTGCTGCCTATTCTGTGGTGTCAGCCTGTCACCAGCAGAGTGCCAGCAGGATGAGCCACAGCTCAGTGCCCTCTGCAGAGCCTCCTGCCCTCCAGCTGCTGACACTCACAACCAGATTTGTCTCATCTGCAAATTTGCTGAGGGTGCACTCAATCCTCTCACCCAGATCATCCCTAAAGATATTAAACAGGGCTGGCTCCAGCGCTGAGCCCTGGGGACTCCACTTGTGACCATCCTGCAGCTGTCAGAAAGGTGTGGGCTCTGCACATAGGGACCCCTCTCTCCTCCTTCACTACACTCAGGCACATATAAATAAACTTATTTCATTTTTGCCTCATCTTCATTCCCCTCAGAAAGTAAATATCCCTTGCCCTACTCTCCCATGACTCATTCACAAACCTTCCCACTTCTAAACTATTTTATTTTGTCTTGTCTCATACTTGTTTATCTTGGGTGCAATCCTAACCTCACTGAAGTCAGTGGCAAAACTCCCATTGACTCAAACTGAGCCAAGATTTCTTCTTTTGTCTTGATTAGATTGTGGGTGTGTTTGCCTTGAATATACTTAATCCTGTCCTGGTTGGATTGTAGCTTTTGGATAACTGCCACGCTCTATCTCTGCATTTTAAGCAGTGTATAAGCATTTGCTGTTCTGTGAGTCTTGAAGGATAATAATTAGCATGAAGGATTTACCACAGCAGTTCAGGAAGGTGTGGATGGAGGCAAATAAAGGGAATCAAACACAGGGTTCTGTGTTTCAGACCTAATACTTATTTAAAATGAAGGCAGGGACCATGGAGAGGAGAACATTGCTCCTGTGATTTGAGACTCAGGGCTTATGGAGCACATCCACAGGGTTACAGCAGGCTGCAACTGCTATTGCAGGGAAATGCTGATGCCACAGAAAGCAAAAAAGGCCGGGGTGACTGCAGTGCAATAATAACTCAGACAGGCTTAGTGAGAGGGAAAAGCAGCTTCCGTGCCAACAAGCCAGCGCTTCTGCTGTTCCAACAGCAGAGGAGAAAATGCTGGTTGGCAGCCACAGACAAAATAAAACAAAACAGCCCATTAAAAAGGCACAGGGCAGGAGGTCTGTGCTCAGATCTGCTTCCTTGCACAGGCAGAGACAGCCCTGGCAGGCACTGCAGTGCTGGAGGCAAACACGGTCAGTGCTGTGCCCCACGGGGCCAGGAACCTTATCATCCCTCTTGGCATCTCCTGCCCCCAAAAATGGGGAAAGCACAGCCTTCTCCCCTTTTCTTGCTTTCCTGGGGTCAGGACTGCCTTTTGAAAAGTACCTTTCTTTCACTATAGGGAGTGACTTCCCAAAAGATAAGTACTTCTTCCACTGCCAAGTCTGTTCCAGAGGGAAATGGTGGAAATTTATTTTTTGAGGACACAGAGACTTGACTGAAGAACAGTCAGATGAGAACTGTGGGGTGGGTGGAATAGCTAAAAACATCTATTCTGCTTCTTTGTGAAGGGGTCTGTAAACTTCATAAATCAACAAACTACAGAGGGTACTGCTGCCAACAGCTGATAAATCATTTCCTCTGGAGTAAGCAGTGTCTTGGTTGTGAGAGGGGAAAAGTCCTGGCACAGTTTGCCAAGAGAAGCTGTGGCTGGCCCATCCCTGGCAGTGTCCAAGGCCAGGTTGGATGGTGCTGGAGTATCCTGGGATAGTGGAAGGTGTCCCTGCCCACGGCAGGGGGTGGAATGAGGTGATCTCCAAGGTCCCTTCCAACACAAAGTATTCTGTGAGAGATTTGATAGCACACCCACAGACAGGAATTATTTCTAAAATCAACTTCTATTTACCTGGTAGTAGAAAAGAAAGCAAACAAACTAACTAAACACAAAAAACACCCAACCAAAAATACAATTTAAAAATTTTCAGGTAGCCTATTACAAAACTAATGACTAATTGAAAGTCATTCTGAGAGGGATAAAAGCTACCAAGAAAATATATCCCTTTCAGAGAGAAATTACCAAATGTTGAACACAGGGGGGAAGATAAGCAAAAAAAAAATAAGACCTTTTGATTGAGATACCTGAGGTTGCAATACTTTAGAGTATGTTTCAACACAGTAACCGGATATATATTTACTAAATTGTTTGGCACATTCAGCATGTCCCCAGGGAACTGTTGGAGGGAACTAGCAGTACATTTTTTACTCCTTCCCTGTGCATTAGCAGACATAAGGTCACACTGGTATAGCAAAGATGGGTGCAGCCTCAGGCTCAT